>VWZF01005535.1:2021972-2399072 GCA_013396755.1 Sclerurus mexicanus | reverse complement strand
CCGACTTTCCCCGCTGCCGGCAGGGAAGGCAGGAGCCGGCAGCGAGCTGCAACTCTCTCCTCTTCTTCCCTCCTCTCTTTTCAGGAGCCGCCACCCCGCCTGCCTTTCTCCTCCTCCTCCTCCTGTTTCTGCTCTGCAATCAGGGGAGTAAATCAGGGAAGGACGCTCACACACACACGCTGAGTAGGATCTGTTACAAAAGTAGCGCTGATGGCGGCGGATCAGATGAAGCTGGAGCTGCTGCTGGAGTAGCAGAGAGTGGAGTATTTCTCGCTCGCTCTCTGTCTTTTCTCTATTTCGCTTCTTTCCCCACTCCACCCACAGATCTCCATCGTTTCTCCTCCTACTCCCCACCCTCGGCCGCGCTCCCGCTTCTCCGCGCATCTCTGGGCTGCGCCTCCTGCGAGGGGGCGGGTGGGGGGGAGCGGAGGAGGCTTTAAAGAACCACGGCCCCCCCGCACCGCCACACACACGATAATTGAATTTATTATTATTGCCGTCTCGCCGACTTGGGGAAGGGGGATCGATCTTCGATCAGGAAGATGGCTGCTGGCTGGCTGCTGGTCTTTAGCCTGACACTTTTCCAGTCGCTGGTGATGAACCACTCCTCGGAGGGACCGTTCCCCTCGGCCACCACGTAAGTCCCGGCGGGGTCCGGGGGTCCGGAGCGGGGGCGCTTCTCGGGAACAACGACCCTACAAAGGGAAATCAAGTTAGTCCGGGGGAGAGTGGCGATGGGAGCAAAAAATGCAGGATTTCGGCAGCTTTTGCTTAGGCAAGAGTCAGGGTAGCGGAGGGTCCCGGCGGGGCGGTCGCCGCGAAGGGGGCAGCCCCTGTGACGGCCGGCGGCGGGACTTTTGAGGTGAAGGCTTCGCCTGGGAAGCCCGCTCCGGAGCGGCTGCCGGCTCCAAATACACCCCGTCAGCTCATCCTTACCGAGAAGAAAGTTTCGAGTTACCTAGAGTCCGCCCTTTCCTCCCACAGAGGTTATATCAGCGTGGATGGAGATTTTAATACTGTTTACAGAAAGAGAAAAAAAAAAAGAAAAAAGGAAAAAAGAGAAAACTTTCGCAATTTTATTAAAATCCACGCAGAAGGCGGATTTTGCTGCCGTTCCGCGGCCGGCACGTGAGGAGGGCATGGCTGGGAGTTCCAGCCCCAGCCCCGGCTCCCTCCTGCCTGGCCGCGCTCCAGCGCACCCAGGGGCGCTCGTGGCTGCCCCGCGCGGGGTCCGTGGGTTCCCCCGGAGGGGCTGTCTGCACGCTTAGAACCACACAACTGGAGAACTGTTTTCTTCAGCCTTGGCCTTGCAGATCGGTGCTTCTCAAAAACACCTTCGCGAAAGCTGAGGGATGCTCTCCGTGCACGCAGCTCGGTGCCTTGCCTGGCCCTGAGATAGAAATCTTTGAAGCACTGCAGAGTTATTAGCATGAAAGTGTTGCCCAGAGCAGTGCAAAGATCACATAATAAGGATGTAATAAAAGAAAGGCGAAAAGAAGCCAATACATCATATTGGAGATTCGCCAACAGATCGGGGAAAAAAATCCACGTCAAAGTACTGTGATCGTGTTTCTTCCTTTTTCTTCTCTCTCACCTCATTATTTTTATATTCCTTTTGCTAGGTTGGGTTTTTTTAAAGCATTTACCTTAGTCCCCGAATCTGGGTTAAAGCTACCAGTAGGTAACTTTTAAGCGGATGACTCACTTTAATGCATTTTACATAAGAAAAACAGTGCTAATGGTAGTCTTCCCTTATTGTTTAACGCTGAGTAGAATTTATTGCTGTCGCTCATCCTGGGTAGAAGGATGAGTTTACAGCAATTACCAGCAATGTATTTTCACCAATTAGTACTGCTGGTAGGTTGTTATAATTGGATTGTGTTCTGAGTATCGGTTCCATTATGAAAGACTCAAAGGGTTGCTAGCACTGTTAAATGAAAGAAAGCAATAGAAAGATAAGTGTAAAATAACCACTTAATATCTTCAAAGGTGAATAAATATGGCCTTTCATTGTAGGGAAAATTATCTTTTAAAATATTCTCTTAATGTTCTTTTGAAATATTTCAGTTTATAAAGATGTGTCATGTAGGAGCAAGAGTAGCAAAATACAAAGCCCGGGCTTTTTAAGTCATTGCTTTTCTTCTGTTTGAGCTCCTGCATTTATGGTTTCTTATTGAGATGATAAGGTTATCATGCACAACTAATTACAATTTATCTTAGATTTTTATGGCTTTAAAAGAGAAAGAATTAAAAGAATACTGTGCAAAAAGATTATTAATAATTTTAAATAAAAGTCTAGATTGCTTTTTTATGGTAAGATTATGTGATATTTCCTTAAAAATTATTTTGTCCCCCTGTCCGTTTTTCCTAATTCTCTTCAGAATTCACTTTTACTAAGTCATGATAATAGAAATTGTCAACAATGAAACATATAACTTTAATTATAACTATGATAAATTGATTCAGAATATGATGTTAGTCATCAACATTTCCATGTACACAATCTACTTGCTGTTGGCTCTTTTTTCTCATAATTATTCCATTGAAATATTGTAGAAATAATCTATAGTGCCTGTCAATCCTTCATAGCAATGTTTTCCCTTTGAAATGGAATCAAGGTGCAAGCAAGACTTGGTTCATTTAGAAGGCAGCACAACAGGTTGATGCAGAGAGACCTGCTTTGCAAAAAGTAATGATGTAACAGGTGAAAGAAAACAATTTTTTCTTCTTTTTTTAAGACTTGACAGCAGTGTTTCATTTCCTACTATAGATTACAAATGGGGAAGAACAAAGAGAAGTGATGCCAATGCTTTTAATGTGAAAGATATTATACATTAAGAATACTAAAAATAGGAAAAAAAAACCATGGGAGAAGAGAATAAAGGAAATAAAGGACATGAATAATTGAAGAACTGAAGCTTTGCTGATATTATGTACTTAGCTACCTGCTTTCTCCCCATTATTTTCAGTCCTTTTTTTCCATTAGTTAGAAAGTTGGTCTGAGCAAGCAGTATTTCCCAGCTGTTGTGTGAAAAATGTGCATATTCAGGGCTATAGAGTTCATAATTTCTTCAAAAACTCCTTTTTGTATGATCGCTTTTCCTGCATTCATCTGTTTCTTCTGCATCAATAAATATTTTAACATTTGCTTTTACTAAAACATTCAGAAGTTCCTATCACTAATACAGTAATACAAGCATGAAACATTTAGCAAAAAATGCTGAAGGTTTAAGCAATGCCTGTAGAATCTCAGTCATTTCATTAATTTTACTTCTCTGATGAGGCAGAAAGGCACTGATATATTTACCCAGCAATATATAAAGAACTTCAGGTTCAGGTTTGTGCTGTATGAAATGGGAGCCTTAATTTTTCATTGAAAATCTGACCAGGTGGTATGATTGTATTTGTTGCTTCCGATGTTGGAATATTTCACTGCAAATATTGAAGACTTTTCTTTGATGAACTATATAAGTCTAGCAGTAATTATGTCTTGATCTTTCGGTGTAAGGCTTAGCTGCTGATTGAAGTATCATTTACATTGTATTATGTATTAGGGGTTTATCACGCTGGCACAAGATACCATGTTCTTACTTTTAACATAGCAACTCTGTCTTTCAATTATACATAGAACACAGCAGATATTTTGCACTTAGATGAGAATATTGTTTGTTTATAGTACCCCTGTCAGTATAACGACACTACTGCTATCACAGTCCAGAAAGTGCTTCTTTCTTTGTAGCCAAAAATATTTATTTATCATCACATCTATGCAGACTTCAGGAAAAACATACTAATAAGTATGTGTAGTTTGTATACTTCCTGATAACAACACAGGGCTCAATTTATTTCTGTTCTTTCCCCTATACTGCATCAAAACCGATAGTCTTGAGATTAAATATATGTTGTAATTCTTAAGTATCCTTTTTGCACAGCATGTCAGCAGTGTTGATATTGTTACTGATAGTGAGTAATGTACTATATAAAGATGCACCTACTGCTTTCCAATAATAAGCCTATTTGTACATAAAAAAAGAGAAAAAAACCCCATCAGACAGAAAGAGATATTTTAATTTTTATAAACCTACAGATGAAGCCTTTCAATATCAATGGGACTATTTTTGTAATTACATCATTGTGGTTATAACTTAATGTTTGTTCTTTTTTTTTAATCTCTAATTTTTCTCTGCTACTCCTTTTCTCTCTTTCCTTTTCCTTTTAACAATTTTTTCATCCTCAGTCACCTGTTCTGCATATATATATTATATTATATATTATATTCAAGACAGATTTGCCACTTGGATAAACTGGTGTAAAACATCTGCAGATAAAAATAATATACAGAAGATAAAAATAATATATGAATGAACATATATCTGTATGTATGCAGGCAAGAAATTTGTAGAGAAGAAGTTGTGCATTTCCATTTTTTTTTTTGCATGAGTCATACTTACTGTTTTGGTGTCATTAGGACAACTCAGGGAAGTCTTGTATGAGTCATATGAATTAGGGCTTGCACAACTGGGACGTTTGTATGTTTGATTTCTGCACATGGACCTAACAAGTGTAGGTCCTGATGAGAGTGTGGCTGGGCTTGGTACACAGCATCACTTTCAATATAGCATCGGTGGCTGGAGGTACATGGGTGACATTTATGATGTGTTCTTTTCATCTGTTTCTACTGTCAGACTTAGGGATTTTGACACATCTCATATATGTATAATCCCATTTTTCGCATAAAGTCTGTGATAGAATGCCAGTTTTACTGCTGACATTAATTAGAAAAGACTGGTGCATTAATGGATTGTAAAGTATCAGGCTCTTTCTCTGTTGAAAATTGGGGGTTTTTTCCAGTCTATTTAAACCTTTTCATTATTAGGAGAAAATAATCTACTGAAGTGTACCTTCATATCAGTGAATTGGAAAGAGAGCCAAAAGATGTAATCTGCTTAGAACCAGGGAAGTGCAATATCACCTCTTGGTGTTTTCTCAGCAGCACGTCTGAATGCTGAGCATTATACAAGATATACAAACCCACTGATATTTTAAAGAGTATTGCTCCAATCCATTCTTCTAGTAGGAACATACTTAAAATTAATGTGAAGCAGAAAGAGCTTGTTGATTGGCAGTGGGTTTTTTGGTGTTTTTTGGGGGGTTGTGCGTTCTGTTTTGTTTTTGTTTTTTTTCTTGTTTCTGCCTCTTTTTTTTTTTTTTAGAGTCTCTGTGCATAGTGTGGTGATAAATGCAAATTATTTAGTCCCACAAAGCATTTTCTGTTTTACATACTTTATGATGCAAACTGTGAATTGGTAATTTGTTTGTTTCCCTCTTAGACATTTATACTGGAGACTCAGAATTAACAAATTCTATAGATTTACATTTCGTTAAGTACAAAAACTCAGTTGAAAACATCAAAATAGATACTGATCATAAAAGACAAAATTTCATTGAAATAAATCAGCATTGTAGAGCTTCTTGCCATCTTTCATTTTGCAGTGATGCTATTTTCAGAACTGCATTGCTCATACCCTGCAAAATGATTTTATCCAAGAATTCAGCTGCTAGAAAGAGAGCTGGATCTTGGCAGCACATAGCCTGAAATATATTCATTGTTAAATAGCAGGCTGGTTGTACAGATCTTAAAAATATTTATCTGGCAAAGCATTTTAAATTGATGGAAGCATGGTCAAATTCTTATTGCTTTAATCTTTTGTAACAAAGAAACAAACCATACTACAGTTGCCCACTGGTAACTGTGATCTCACATGTTTATGCCTTGGTGCTTTCTTGCCTTCTGCGAGAATCTCGTATCCACAATAGTGTTATGTTCTAGACCAATATTTGACTTAAACCCCTGTGAAACAGGGATTGCAGTTTGGAAGCATTTTAGTAGAAAAAAATGACTCATTCTCTCTGTTATTGACCATAGTAGAAGAAGAACTGAGGCCCAGACTGCTTTGCAGTTCTTTGCAGCAATACCTGGGGTTTTGATCCTGCTATGCTTGGGATGCATCTTATACATAGAGTGCTTATAAAGACCTTTGTGACAAAAGCTGATATTATGGACCGAATAAAATGTTGTTTTCTAGTGCCTTTTTGAGGAATCTGCTTTAATAGAAAAAAATATTTACCAGAACACAACACTGTAATAATATTATTGGACCATAGATACAATTTGGTAAAGCCAGATGCCATAATTCATTTAAGTCTTACAAATGCTGAATTGGACTTCTTGATAGAAAAAATGACGGCTCAGTGTCCTCAGTGTTCTGGTAAAACCTAACTAGCACCTTGAAAATGCATAGAATATAAGAAGTACAAAATAATAACTGCATTTCTGCCCACAGCCCTAGGCAGCACCTGTGTGTTCTGTCTTAATCACTCTTAGCCCATTCCTGCATCAGCTTTTTTGTTCCACCTACAGCTGCTGCAAGACAAGTATCAATGAATACTTAAATTACTTGCATTTGAGATTGCAGCTCTGATTTATCACTCTTGTTAAGTCTATTAAATAGTCTGATCCAACTCAACTTTTCTCAAATGTGCATAGGGCAATACTCTGTTCTGTAGGATCAGACCAGAATTTTGCATCAGTTGTGCCATAGCAAATTGGTCATTGCTATAGTAGGGAGTTTTGATTCTTCTTTCTCTGCTGATTTTCAATAATAAAAGAGAACTGGGTTCAATATTGTTTGCACAATATGATTTTTATGTCATGCAGTGCTGTGTAATGCAAGCAGCAGGGTGCAGGAGCATCTCACATTTAAGGTGGAAATATGTAACACCGATTGTGAAATTACTGTCAACTACACTAATACTTCAGTGATAGTCATGGGTTGGATATTCTCAATTTATGGCCGCATTATGGCACTTGTACCTTAAAATTTAAAAGTTTCATCGATATTCTTAGGAAAAAAATCAGTATAAGTCAAGATTTTCAAAATATACCTCAGCACTTTTTAATAACTAAAAATTAATGGCATATACCTGTGGCTATTCAGTTCAAGAGGGACTTGTCTTTTCCTTCTCCACTGCTTTCCAAACTATTTTTTACCTACTCTGCTTCCAAGCAAACTCAATGTCTGTCTCCCTCCCCTCCCTCCCCTCCCTCCCCTCCCTTCCCTCTCTTCCCTCCTTCCCTCCCTCCCTTCCAAATTCCTTCCTTCCATTTTCAGGGTGAAATGTAAGATAGACTCTTTCTCAAGGATCCTGTGACAAGAACATGGCTCTCTGTTTGGGAATGTTACACTAATGATGCCACAGAAAGAACCACAGTTTTTGCTTATGTCCCTCCTTACAATGTCTTTCTCTGCAGACCAACAGCAAACTGATGACAAAGAGTGAATTTCTCTCCCTTGTATATTTTTTTGCTTTTTATTTACAAATATTCTAACAAGTTTATGAAAAAGATTGACATTATTTTGCATCAACAAATCAGCAAGCTTTTGCAGTTAATTACAGTAATTCAAAATCAGACTTTTTTTTAATCTGAGGCAGGCCTGAAATAACCATAGAATATGAATATGAAGTTACAATATTGCTGACTATTATAAAAAATGTTTTATTAGATTTTCACCATCTTTTTAAATTACATTCTCACTCTCTCTCATTTGAGAGTTGGCCAAGGTAGAAACTACATTCTGACTTTGTAACAGGTATATTGGATTAGTGGTCCTTTTTTTGGCCCTCATGCATATAAAGATTCAGTTGAAATCTATGAGCAAAGTTTCTCAAATTTATTTATTATAATAAAATGTGATTCACTTCTGACCTGATTTGAGAACTAAGAACATGAAGGAGTTGCTGAGTCCACAGTCTAGTTTTTGTAGCAATCAGATGATACATTATGTTAATTTTTATTTAAATGAGAAAAACTAGACTTGAATCATTCAAACAATATTCTAACTGAAGTGCTCCTATTTTCCCTGTGCGGCTTTCCACTAGACTGGTCTAAAAGCTTAAAACATTCCCCAGCAATCTCTCTCTGTCCTTTATCTTTACTGGGATTTTTATTATATTTTCATAAGCATGGACTAAATCTTCTTTCAGGTAGACATAAAGGTATAAAAGTTCTGTGGGTAAGGGTGGCAGCACTAAGACCTAAATCAAGGCATGCCATTTTTCTCAATTGTCACTTTTAATACTGTGCTGCATTTTTCTTTATGCACTACGGAAGTCTTAAACCAGTAAAAGGGAAGTTTTCTTCATTCCTGAAATGAGCAGAAATTTGCTACACTAGGCTTGTGTTGACTCTTCATTAGAAATTCAAACATTTTCCATAGAAGGAAACTGATTCATGGGAGCTGTTATGTGTAAGATTATTAAGTGAAACATTTTTCAGTCTGAAATGGATGAATTGTGTTATCAATACCACAGGAAGGAGGAGAGTAATGAAAAAGAGATGAGAGGAAGTATGAATTACAAGGTTAGGGTTTTACTATTCCTTCCCCAACTCTTAACAGGTAAATAACTTACTCCTGCACATGTAGATCCAACATCCTATTGAGCTTGTCAAAATGTTGAGGGATAAGTTTAACAGTCCATTTAAAGGCAACTTTTGATTGATGATATTCTGATGTGGACTAATAGTGGGAAAATAGTTTATTTTGGCTGAACGAACCTTCACAGTAATCATTTTTCCCCAGTGTTGATTGGAGTAGTCTGTTTGGTAGAAATCTGGTGGATCCTAAATAAAGTCCTATACTGGGAGGCAATGCTCTTTACCCAGGGATTGCTCTGTTTCGTGAGTTAAATCCAGAAATGTGGTTTCTCATGCAGATGTTAATGCAGATGTTGCTTTTTTTTTGCAGTGTATGGATGATTTCTTTTAATAAATTTAATTAGAATAAAATATGATACACACTATACTATTCTTCAGTAAGCAGATTAATTTCTGCAGAAATTAGTGAATGTCCATCTTTTCTGTTAGCCTCATTTGTAATTTTATTCCTTGTACAAACGGGTGGAACAAATCCTTTACATTTTTTTCAGACAGGTTAAAGTGAAGAACTATATATATAGGGGTGGAAACGAAGTGAGCAGTGAGCTTTCTTGCACCCTCATCTTCTGTGGGAAGTTATAATGCAGCAAGTATTTCTTGATCTGAGACTTTTCTCATAAATGAATTCAGTGGCACCAATTTTGAAAAAAAATAGAAAAAAATTGAAAAGGCAATAGACTTTTATTTGCTTTTATTTAATCATAAATACTCTGTTTTTTTGATATGATGTATGTCCTGAATCTCTGAATCTTGTGTTCCATGGCTAGGCTTTTTATCATTATATGCTTCTCTTTATTACTATCCACCTCCCTTTATCTGCCTTGCATTATTTCTGAAATTTTGTACCTCAGTTTTCCATAGTAATTTCTCTCAATAAAGTAGGAAACTGCAGTATCTTACCATTTAGTTGGACAAGGGTTTTATTGTCAAGATTAATTTGTTAGCTAATGCCTCTAAAGCTCTCTGTAGTTGAAAAGTGTTGTTAAGCTGTTAAGCCTAGTTTAGTATGATGTGTGTTTGCTATATTCCCACTTTACCTCAGCAACCTGCATGACCAAACCTTTCCTGGGTGGATAATACCTCTGGTTTACCTGGTTCTCAAAGTGGTTTTTTAATAGAGTCTTTATAGAAGAGCTACCATCATATCTGCTTCCTTTGGTAACCTGTGATCTGGGGCGCTAGAAGAAGCTAATCCCCATGATCTGTACTTCTTGGATGTACACATATTGCAAAACATAAGCCTAACAGCATTTTTAGAAACTAACAGTAGTCAGCAAAAATCTGCAGACAGTATTGCGAGGAGCAGCCAGCAGATCTGATTCATGCCAGTGCCGCGTGCTGGTTGCTCTCCTTTGCCACACTGCCAGTCACGGTGTCACTGCTGAAAGCACTTGGAGCTGTGGATGCAGAGATAATCTGAAATTTGTACTGTGAATGTTTTGTACTTAAAAGACAGGCCGTAGTGGGATGTAAGCCAAGGGCTTGTGACACTTGAGTTCATTAACCTGTTCTGTTGCTTCTTTTGCAGAACAGGCTGCTGCTGGTTTTATTCCTTCTGTTCCTATTTCTAAAATGGGAATGACACCCAAACTGTCATCTTGCTCAAATCAATGTGGTGAATATTGCAAGGTGTCCTGCTTCTGTAAGAAAGATGGTGATAAAAGTACAAAATTATTTCTGTTCACAGACTAGTAGCAGGTCTGAGATGATCATCAGCAATCACTAATTACCTTATAATCACCAAGACTCTTAAGATTTCAAGCAGGAGTAACATAGTTTTCATTGCAATTATTTTGGCTTGCCACAAACAGTAGCATTTTGTTTTTTATTTACCAAGACACTTTCATTGCCTTAGCATCTTCTTGATTAGACTTTTATCTGTTGTGAATCTATTTCAGATTATGTGGTAGATATACTAGCTAGGAGAGACTCACTAATATGTGCAGGAACACGTCTTAAGATTTCACTATAACATACAGATGGAGAAAAGGTTTGGGATAACTGAAGGCAGAATCTGGTCTCTTTTGGCTGATTAGAAATACATGAAGGATTTGTGCATGACTAAGAGTATGTCTGAGGATATAATGGTTGGGTACCCAATTTCATCCTTCTTTGCACCAGTGTAATTTCAGCATAATGAGTATCAGTCCTGTATCATTTGAGTCCTGAGTGCAAAGATGAATCCATATAAAATAATTTCTCATTAAACACATACAGGTTTCATTGCAATGGAATGAGTCATCACTGTCAAGGCCTGATTGCAAAAATTACATAAAATAAAATGTAATACATGATCGTATTAGGCTTTACAGAGGGGAATAGTAAGATATCACAGAGAAACCATGTGTGATATCAGCTGTGGTCATTTGTCTTCCTTGCAAATGATAAGCTCTGACACCACTTCATTGTCTGAGCAAGTGTCCACGTTAAAAAGAACTTTAAGTGCTAGAAGGCATTGAAAAGTGTTCCCCAGATTAGGAGTAAACAAAATTTTATTACATAAAAATATGGAATTGTAAGGAAGAAATACTTTCCTTTTCAAAGTACTGCAACTTCTAGTAATGTGTAGGATAACTGTAAGTGGCTTTCATAAATTTACTTTGTTGTGAGTTTTGTTGTTTTTTGGTTTTGGATTTTTTTTTTTTCTTCTTAAGCAATTAGTTCTATAGCTCAATTTGGAATGGTAGGAATGGTAGAAGTAATTTAATTTGACACCTCATTATGCACAACTGAGTAATTAATTCATCTCTGTATATAAAGTTGTGATTTTTCAAGTGATTAGGATTAAAATCATCAAAAAATCTGTGGACAAACTTTATATTTGTTTCCAGTGAAGCTAGACTTACTCTGGAAGATGATATTGGTACTTTATCGGGACATGAGGTGAAATTCTGATGTGATAGCTGCTTTGCTATTAGAAGCACTTGGCCAGTGTCTTTACTTGTCTGCTATATAAATGTTCCTTGTATAGATACATTCTCCCAGTCTGCAAAATTAGGATTAAAAGCACCCATCGCTTCCTTGCATGGGTGGTGAGAAATACAGTTAACAAGTGACCATAAAGAATGTTGTAGTGGATGTACAGAACAATAATTTGCTTGCTGGTATTTTGCTGATAGCAATTTTTCCTTTCATAACTCCATTTATTGATAGAATAAAATACTTTTATGGCCTGCAATGTAGTTTTGCACAAACATGCTCAGTTATTCTTGTAGATATCAATGCTTCTACAAACACTTTATGTATTCATTAGTGATGCTTTCAGCTTTGCAAACACAGGTTAAACAATGATTAAATATTTTGTTCCGCACATCTAATTACCTGGGGCTCTATTTCTTTTTAGTGAATACTCTACAGTTGTCCCATTACTCTCTGTGGGAATAATGTGTTTATAGAATAAAGTGATGATCAATCTTTTAAAAAATCTAAGTTAAAAATAAGTTATTCAGTTGTAAAGCATAAACACTTGAAAAGTAGCAAATGCAATATATGAAACTGCCTTAAGCCTTAAATTGTTTTCCATGTACTATCTTCATTGTGAGCCTCTCTTCAGTTAAAAAAACAGCCATTATTTTTTTTTCTGCTGGAAATGCATTGCATTGAGAATATGAAATAGATATACAAGGGCAGAATTAGGCTTACATGTACTTACACATTAAAATGCAGATGAATTCTTATCTTGGTTATTTGACTTCACAGCTTTTATGATTTTGGGGGTTTTTTTTTAGCTAATTATTTAAAATATAACTCCGCTCTAAGATTAACAGACAGGTGGATTTTGTACATAAGTTTGGTAAAGCTGCAAAGGACATACCTTGTGTTTAGCAATGAAAAACTAGTAATAAATTCCACAACATGGAGACAGTGCAGTACCATCTCCCTTTGGGAGTCGAAAGAAAGCTATTAGCCAAAAGCTATTGTTTGAAGCCAACAGCTGTGGTAAAGATATCCTATGCAATGAGATGGTTTGAGATGTTCAGATGTTTTCTATTGCTAGGACCTTGTTTCACTGCAGGAAGAGAAATCTCTGTGTGTTTTTTTTATGCTGTGTGACTTCAATAATTGGTACAGCCCTTCACTGGGCAGGAATTATTTCCCAGCTGGGATTTTTCCTGAAAATTAACAAACAGAAAATATTAGCATTATACCATGGAAATACCAACCATTCTAGTTACCTAGATAGGTTAAAAATTCATGCTTCTTGTATGTCTAGTGATGTATTTAATTGTGTGGTGATTTTAGGAACAACCTCTCCAAATTTAAGAGTTTTCAATACTTGAAATTTTAGGTTTTGATCCACATTTCATTGACTGACACTTAAGGATGTTTATTTGGATAAAACTTACTAAAGGCCTTAATGGCCTGAATAGATAACCTGCAAAATGGGTTCATCTGCAAAATGACTCATTCAAAGACTGTTTTACCTGCAATGAAAGATCCCTACAGTATATGCAAAGTAATAAAATAAAACATTTTTTCTTCTTTAAAAAAACAACCAAACAAAAGAAAACAAAACCAAAAACCCCCCAACTAACTAACCAACACTCCACAAACTTGCAGTATTGTAGATGCTTTTTACTCCAAAGTTCTTAAAACAAATATATGGTAAGCAAATCTGGACTGCATGAGATACACAGTTCTTCTGTTCCTGTGGAATAGAGCTTCTCATTCAACAGTAATTTCCTTAGATTGAGTTTGTGGTTTGCTACTATGTGATTTGACATGGACGCACACCCTCCATGTGACATTTCTTTCACCTGGGGAAATTGGATAATGAACTAATGAAGGCTTTCTTGGCTTGTAATGCTTGTAATGGCTTGAATGGAGCAATTACACAATCTTTTTAGCACTCAATGTCTACCTAAACAAAATCAATGCAAAAATAAGGGCTATTTACAGTGAAGTATCATTATTTTACATTGTTTGTGTAGTTCTCTGAGAGTCTGAAATGATACTGAAATGATACAGTAAAAAGAAAAATCTCAGGAGCTTTAAACTCAGCAGTTTAATGGCCACCTGATTTTCCCCTCAGCTGAAGTAAATCACTGCTACTTGTCTGCCTCCATACAAATGTAATGCCTTATCATTGCTGTGCTTACTGGTTTTTAGAAGAAAAGCTCATTCTATGCATCTCAAAACTAGACTTGATTTGAATTTACATGATTTCAAAGTTGTAAATTAGGATTGGATTAAAGCTTCCAAACTCTTTATTTACAATAATAAAACAGGAGTTTTGGGGTCTCTTTTTTCTGTTCTTACCCAGTTTTCTCCTTCATCTGTGAATTCTTCAAAAGGGCAAAGAGAATTCTTAGGACAATGCTTTCAAAATGTAATATGATGTGTAAGTGCTGATCTTTGCTGTTACATATCAGAGTAGAATAAAGGTCTGAATTCTTGTTGCTGTTAGAATTATGTTAAAGGTGAAGGTCTGTTCAGGTTATCAGCTGCTTCACAGACTTTAACCTGCATATTGAGGGAAGGAAAATTCAGTACACAGCTAAGTAACTTGTGGATCCATTCTCTGAAAGCTTTTGTGGTGCTTCGGAACTGTTAAGCTTCTAAATTTGTACTGAAGGTTAAAAGCTCTCTCCTTTCTGAAAGATTTAAAGCTCTCTTCTGTGTTACTTGGGAGCTGGACAGTACTTTTTTCATTTCCCAACTTTTTTCTTTTCAATTTGCTATTCAAAATTAAGCTTGGCCTTTTCTGTTCTCATGCTATGGGACAAAGTAGTGCTAAAGTTCCATGGAAATGGTCCGTAATCCATTTTTTGTGTGGTGGTAAAAGAGTTTCAAAAAGTAAGAAATTGTGTACAGAAAATAATCTGTTGCATCATTTATTATATCTCTGATGCATTTCTGAGTATAATTTCTAATATGGCTGAATTTACTGTACACAATTCAGTCTAACACATATGACTGATGCAGTATCTCAGACCAGGTGACTGAGTGTTCCTCTGTAGAGACCTCAAGCAGCAGCACTGGATGCGTCACATCCGTGTGTCTCTATTCCGTATTCCTATTAACGTAGTACTTGAAAGCTCCAATCAAGAAACGGACCCCATATTATTACAGATTCTGTATGACAGAAGCTTATGATACAGAGATCCTTAGCCAGAAATTTTGGCATGGAAACAGCATCCCTAGTAATGATAAAGCAGTATAGTTTATGTCTCCTGAGGGTTTTCCCTAATAATACTTGTAGGGGAACAAGTGATGGCAGGGGTAATGTTATGTATACTAATGTGCGTGTGCCTCTAACATGATGCAAGACAGCCAAATTTTTCTACAAATTTTTCTCCTATGTGTTCATTGGTGTTATCAGTGTAGGACAGACATGGTTTAGCACCGTTTAGTAATCAAGAGAATGGTATAACCTCTGTCACAGATGGCACCATCAGTGTTAAGTAGGATGGAGAAGTTGTTTGCCCAGTACTTAGTACAATGCTCTTCATGTTTTGTAAATGTATGCTGTCACCCTTTAGGATGTCATAAAACTTTGTGTATCTCTCCTATCCTTATTCCACAGTTGTTTTTGCATGTGAGTATTTCTGAAGATCAGGTTGTGCTACAAATAGGAAAAAAAAAATATTTGTAGGAGCAAACACAGCTAGTTCATTATAGCAGCTAGACGCATTAATTTATTACGGTACATCTAGCATGGTCCCCTTTTGTCTTCAGACTGTGATCAGTTGAAGAGACTTAAATTTTTCTATCTCAGCTTCAGTGAATTTTTGACAGCTGTTCAGGCTGATATCCTGTGCGCTGAGGTAGCATGGGTTTTGGTGGGAGTAGCATATTCTACGTTGTAGCTGTTGATACCTGCTTTGCCTTATTTCCATGTGCTAGCGATATTATTGAGACTGTACAGCAGGATTGTACTTCCCCATTATGATGCTTGGGATAACTAGTAGGATATTTTTAATTGTGGAATTACAAGAGATTGAATATTAATCTACGTGACCTTAAAAATAAAAAGAAAAAAGCACAAAGAAAAGTTGTTTCAAAAAACACTAGCTATGCTTCAGATCTAAATGTAAAAAGTCCTTTTCTAAAGAGCTAGTGACTGTGTGACCTTAGGCATACCACCTGGTTATCTTTGCCCTAGCTAATTGGTCTGTACCACGCACGTCATTACCCCTCTGCACCATGCCAAGCACAACCCCTTGCTCTGGATCTGATTTCCAGCAAGTATTGAATCATTTAATCCTCTGTATTTTAAACTGGGGTGGGGGTGGGGGGGGGAAATGCATGGATGTAGATTGCAAAATTCATGTTGACACCAGTAAAGCCATAATTTTGCCCTGTGCAGTTTGAAGTTATTCCTGTTACATTAAGGTACACAGAACTATTGTATGTGTGTGTTGATCATATACAGATTTCCTCTGTGAGCCTTTAGGTCTTTATTGAGCTGAATATAAGTTCATTATCTTCCACGTGTTTTTATATTCATTTGCCTTTTGCCTCTGTGTAATTAAAGTTAATATCTACATAAACACTAGTTAGGTACACTCAGCAGATAAGTGTAACCACTGAGTGGTGGTGAAAACTAGCTGGTAGGCAAATAGTTGGAGTTACTTTTGAGAAGATTCACAGGTATTTCTACAGTTCCTGTCTATACTGTGTGTCCAAAGTAAAACATCCACATTTATGAATATTTAACATCTTTCACTGTCTCTCAAACATGCACATCACTAATTTTTAACAAATAAA
Organism: Sclerurus mexicanus; assembly: GCA_013396755.1. NCBI lineage: Eukaryota > Metazoa > Chordata > Aves > Passeriformes > Furnariidae > Sclerurus > Sclerurus mexicanus. The sequence goes on along the minus strand of VWZF01005535.1, from coordinate 2,382,865 downwards.
TATGCATTTCTCCTGCTATTGATGGGGGAAAAAAGGCTTTTTTGCTTGTTTTCTGAGAAAATAATAGTTACTGGAGCTTAAATTAGCTTGGCCTGTAATAGATATAGTTTGCTGAACACTGGGGAATACTAAAAGGCCATTTGGTGTCCTTTAAAAAAAAAAATCAGGCTGAATCAGATATTGTTTAGAAGGTTACTTGGATTGTTATGAGTTAGGGAAGGTGGAGCGAACTTCAGTTTCTTTGTTTAGGAATCTCCAGGTAGCATTTAGACAGGGATATATGTGTAAATTTAAATACCGTGATTTTCTCTACTTCCCAGGAGTGCTATTTCTTTATCCCTAATCTGTATAAACCCAAATATTTCTGCTTACTTGGAGATCAAAAATTTGAAAGGAGCAGTGTACCTCAGGTGGGAGGAAGGTAGCATCCATGTGTTAAAAGCAAGCTCCTGCTACAGCTGGATGCCCTTCCATTTGAAATGCAGTAGTTATTCTTTTTAAAACAAAGAAAGGGATACAAAGCTTTTGCAATAGGATTGTTTTGTTAATTGGTTGCATGTTGTTATATAAAGAACCTACATGATTTTTCTTCTTTTATTTTCACGTATGTATCTGCGATTCATCAGTTTGGAAAGAAGTGCTGTCAGATTAGCACAGGGAGAGCATCCTGGATTTAGACAGATGCTACTCAAAGCTGGAAAGCCCATTTCCAGTGACATTGCTAAGCACATATTTGCTGGAGTTCACTTTGGAACAAAAATGTTGCTGCAAAGGCCTCAGGCTTTCAGCTAAGGAGTGACAGGGAAAGGGATCCACCTGAGGAGCCCAGGTTTGACACAGTTGGATTGCATCCAGCTTGGAGTATCACTGTGCCTTCCTGCAGGAGGCTGGAGTTGCTGATAACTAATGAGGTCCGTACCCTGTTCAGGGCGCTTGCTGACAGCATGTCACAGAGCAGTGGCATAATACAAATAATAAGATTTTGCTCTGTTTTCTTTATTGCTCTTTGTTGCTTTTATTTTTAGCTGCTTGCTACAAGAGATAGGCTTCTGGATTGCTTGCTCTGGTGCACACACTTTCTTTTTTTACTGGCTGTCTCTCTCTGTCTCTTGACAGGTGTAAGGAGGATCCTAAATATAGAAGCCACCCATCAGTTGGCTTCAGCAATCAGCAAGCACTGATTTAGTATTTCTCTTAACCAGCTAAGCTCCACAAGGGTGTTTCTTTTAAACCTTTATGAATTTATTCCATTGCTAGCTTTTTTAAAAAATTATTAACAAACCAGGCATGTTTCAGAAATGATGGTTGTCAAGAATGGCTTTTGCAATGGCAAGGAGAAACAAAAGTGCTTTTTAAAGAACTCCCATGTTTTAGCAGTTTAGTTAATGGTGCAGTATCTCATTGGAGAAAACAGTGACACTAGTTTAAGTACAGTCTCCAGTTCTCAGATGAAGGAACACACTTTCAGACAAAAGTGGCTGCGCAGTTTCCCATGAACTTTTCCTCCTGAGAAGGAACTTAAGTGCAAGTGTACTGATTAGCTGGGATTTATTTCGCTATACACAGAAATTAGGCGTATGGTGAGAAATGCAGTTGTCCAGCTCCTGAATGTTTATAGTGCTATCTAAAAGTATTTTTAATGCAGAGTAATACTTTTCTTTATGTTCATTTCTTTATACTGCTGTCAAGATCAGCACAACAATACTGATTCCTAAAAATTATTTGGCCAAATTTAATAGATTACCACTGCAAAAAGTTCTAATTAGAGTATTTGGAAAAAAACCCTGCAACATTACATTAAAGACAACTTACACATTTTCTGTTAGTCTGTAGGCAGGCATCTCAAATTCTTTCTCTTCCTTGTCACCAGTTGCCATTAATAATCAAAAAAATTTTTCACAGCTTACAGAGGAGATCCTAAAATTCACTATTTAATTGTGACAAGTAAGCTGCACTTGATGAAGACCCTTTTTGATACTGATTTACTTTGATTTTTTTGTTTTGTGATTGTAATACACTTCTATATTCTAATATAATTCTAATATTCTAGTATATTAAACATTGTGTTAAGCAGGAACACAAGAGTAGTCAGTGCCTTTATGTAGCTCAGAACAGCAGTAGTACTTTTTTCGTGATAGTTGTAGTGTTACATGTGGTCTGTCTGGTTGTGAAAAATTCTGTAGCAAGTATAGCATGTGTTTGTTATGCTTATGTAAGGTTTTATTTTTGGTAACCAGTTCTTCCTATATCTAGCCATGAGAAACAACCTGTTCCTCTATTTCTTTTTTTACTCTTCTATAAATTGGTATAATTTATTGAAAGCTTCTGCCACGTCTGGGACATCTGCTTCAGTGGTTCATGGAGGTTAATTCAAACTCCCAGAAAGAAGTAAGAGGGCTGCTTGGTAAATTAGCAGGACTGGCCCTGAGAAAAGGAAAAATGGTTTAAAGCAGATGTTTCCAAGAAAAAGATGCTTTATGTATTTGGCACTAGAGATTCTGGGGTAAGTCTAACTTTCTTGATGGAGATAGTCTCAAGCTTTATACCCAAACATCCAAACTGCATCTAATGCACCTTCTAGGTAGAAGCTCTTTTACAAAGCTTTCACAAATCAGAATTTGAACCAGCTGAAGACTAGTAGTTTTGGTTATGAGCTTGAGTTTTTGGGTTCAAGACAAACTGAATACTCTTTGGTGTGAACCCATATGATCTGACTGTGACTTCTCAAAGGAGCAAACTCGAATTGCCATAGCTGATAGTGCAGCTACCTGAGCACAGCTTTAGCTGTAACCAGCAGCTATGAGTGTAGGCAAACATGTCTGTGCTGTGGTATGAGCCACCAAGCTGGAAGGCAGAACTGCTTGTTTAAAAACATTCTTGCATCTAATACTTAGAAGTTTATACTTTCCTCAGTCTTCCAAATTTATTTTTTCCACTTGGCTAGAGACCTGGCCAGATTCTGTCGGCCTTTGGCATATCATTTGCTGAATACAGTGGGAAGAACTCTTCTGCTGAATTTTATTTTACCAGCCTGGTGTTTATTGAGGTGGTAGTCTCTTGTAAGCATTGTGACAACATACAGGAACAGTGTTATGGCTGTATGTCTACATTGTTCTTCTTTGCCCTTTATCCAGGGCAGAATACATGTACTCTACTTTAACCTTTGAGTTTTCATACTCTAGATGCATGTTCTAAATAGAATAAAAAATTGGGTTGGATGATTTTTCCATCAACCCGCATGGACCTAAAATTAGGTCCATATCAGGATTATATGAAAATATTTCCATCTTTTGTATCTTACATCATAAAGTTACATGAAGCAAAAAATAGTGTTTGTTCAGGAAAAAATCATAAAAAAACTGCTCCTAGGAAAAGATAAGGAAAAAACCTCACATTTAATTTGGGAGAGTTAGGAAACTATCTTCCTAATAAAACCACTTTTTTATCTACCTGTGCTTGTCTGTCTATCTATCTATCTATCTATCTATCTATCTATCTATCTATCTATCTATCTATCTCGGTATTTCTATCCACGCATCTGTTTACTGGGATGAAGTTGGGGATAAGAAACAGTGCTATAACTGGATTAAGGATCTAAGAGGGTTACAAAGAGGATGTAAGGGTAATTTGTGTGCAGAATGACTAAGATTGTTAATAAAAATAAACCCATTGGTCATGTTACATGCTTGTTAATGTGCTTGAAGTGTAAATATACAGAACTGAAAGAATCACTGGGAATCTGCAGAATTAGGTAAGGGTGGTTTTCAGTGCTGATAGTGATACTAATATATGTTTGTCCAAATAAAGAGAGGAGGAACTCTAGAAGCAGAGTTGATAATCTGTTATGCTGAAATAGTTGCTGAAGTGACACTTTTATATACATACATTCTGGGTACAAAGTAGGTTTTCTCTCCCCTCTCAGTGCTGGTCATTAGAACTTGGCAAGAGCAGTTGGGGGGATGATACACAATCCTCAGGCTTTTTCAGACAGCAGAGTCACAGATTGGAGGTATAAATCTGACAAAAGCACAGTCAGTTATGATTTTCCCACAGAGAGAAGGAGCCCTTCACTGTTTTGAAAACAGACTTGTGACTAACAGCTAGCAGTATAAATAATGGAGATCTTGTATCTTATGTGATACATAAGAATTACCCTCCAAAGCTGTATGGCAGTCCCTTAAGCAAACAAAGTGTTTGCTTTTCAGAAGATTGGATAGTTTCTAAAAGGTTTTGTCTGCTCTCATTTAATAGTACTTTTGTTACTAGAGTTTACATTTAAACAATTTCAGACCTTCAGACTAGGGGGACATAATTTGTTAGTGTGAAAGTAATATATGCCCTCATTTTTGAATTCTAGTCACTACTCTTAAATGTAATGGTTAACAAAATCATCCTCTTGTGAGGCATTATTCCCATGCTCTTGGTGCAGCAGTACTTTGGGTTTGTATCCCATAAAATAGACTTTTTTATGGCAGGAGTTTCATGGAGGAGGCCAAATTCCATGCTGTCAAAGCAAAAGGTTCATAAAACAGATGGGCAGGATGGTGGTTTGAAGAAGCAAGGAGGAACTGTGATCCTCCTGTCTGAATGCAAACCTACACTGTGGCAATTACATAGTATCATCTATTCTGTCATTTCTGGCTTAGGAATTACAGGATCTCAGAACCTGTAGATCGGACATATGCCTCCCGTTTTCCTTTCCTTCAGGAAAAATAAAAAGGTTTTAAAATTCATTTTTCTGAATGTTTCTCTTTGTGTTGAAGATTGAGACTGCTTTATGTAATGTTATGAACATTATTCTTTATTGAAAAAAACCTACGCTATGTCTCTTCTGCTTCCTCCCTTTGTTCTTTGTAAAGCTATTGCTTGTACATTGTAGTGTTCTCCACAAAACTTTGTCCATTCCAGGCTAAAACTCAGATACCTCTCCTAAGAAAATGAAAGAGTTGGTACTGCAAGAAAACAGGCCTTAGAAATTTAAATTATAATCTCTGTTAAGAGAAAGCAGCAAACAACTGTGTGCATATAGTCTCATTGCGTGTGCTTTTTGAAAACAACGTATAGATCCAGAGCCTTTGAGTATTTATCTGTGAATTTACTTAGAACATTTACCCTAATCCTGTGGCAGTGATGTACACATGCACAGCATGTTCCACCAGACGATGGTCAGAGGGCAGGATCTACCCCAAGTGTTCCTGACTGTGGGAAAGGGGCTGGCTACAGCTTTGCCAACCTGCTCCCAGGTGTTGGAGAGCCAGGACTGATCCAACAGCTGTACAAGTGTGTCAGTGGTATGGAAGGCATAGGTTGCAAAAGGCAGAGCAGGTATAAGCTCATAGCTGTGAGTATACATTCATATAGGCCATAAAATCTTAAATGCAGTGTAAACTATGCTCTCCCCAGCAAAAATTTCCAGAAAAGACTGCCCTACAGAGAAGTCTGTTTTTCAGGGAAGACTACTAGAAATGCAGGCCTCAGTTGTAATTGATACCTGCTTACCTCTGTCTTGGGGAAACTACTCTGTGATATGATGTTAAACTGAAGTGTCAACACCAGCACAGCTTTAAACTCATCAGCTATAGATAGAAATGCAGAACAACTACAATATAGGAGTATAAACTTTCTGGGCCTTGCTTCCATCAGTGAAAGAAAATCAAGAATCCCACAGGAAAGTGCTCTTTGTGCTGAATAAGTACACACCTTAAACCATTGATAGCCTTTATACTTATTGGTCTGTTTGCAAACTTCCCTGACCACAGTCATCTCTTTTCTAGTTCAAGAATGAATCCCTTGGTGGCTGAAGCACAGGAGTGGCAAATCCTCAAGTAGCCTGATCCTCTTAAGGGAAAAAAACACATATGCCTGAGTTGTGGCTCTGCAAAGTGCTTAGTTGAGCATTTACAGAGAGATTCCCACCTGTGGCTCATCCAGACACCTGTGGGTTTTTTTCCATGCCTTGTAACTGTAGGGATAGGATGTTGAGAATTAAAGGGGCTCTTGGTAGGAGAGTTGCCACCTGGCATTGTGTCAGCTTGAGCATCCCCCGTTTGCAGTTAGTCTTTGTAAAGAGAGGTTTGTAAGGTGTTAGGAATTGCTTGTACTCAAACTAATCTTGAGTTGTTTAAATGAGGAATTTAATCTAGATTTCTGAAATTGCTAAGAATCTGATGATAAGAACAAGTAACTTTCATATTTTGAATACTTATATGCTTTATTCACATTAGGAATTCAGATTCTTGAAACTAATCACATAACAGCATAAATGCTTCTTATGTATGTCCTTTGTGGAAGATTTGTCTGTACCTCATGGTGTTGCAGTAGGCAGCAGACAGTAAATGCATTTCTCCCAGGCTTACAGCCCGTGTGAGGACTGTCTGGAACCAGCCCTGGCACTCCAGAAATGTGTAGCTCTCAAAGGACAGCTGAAAAAGGGTGACAAGACAGCACAGCTTTGTGTTCACTGCACTTTACGTGTTAGCTTTTGGTGTTTCGAATTCAACTTTTTAAAGAGGTGTCAGAGAGATTTTCCTATTCCTGGTTCCAGTAAGAGCCCCAAAGAGGATCTCCTCTGGAGCTGTTGATACAGTGTGGCTTAGCGCGACATGCCAAAACATAGCACTTCATAAACAGTCACCACATTTTTAATGGTTTTCATCAGGAGACATTTGCCACTTGTCAAAGCGTCAGCCTGACAACTAGAAATGCACACTGAGAACAGCAGCATGGGCGGGGCTGCCTCAGTTAGTCATTTCCATCCATGCTTTCTAGCATTGACAAAAGTATTAATTTTAGGGACCTCCAGCCCCACTGTAATTCTTGTCTTTCAAGAGCACAGTGTTAGTCCTGGACATGGGGCAAGTGCTGATGTTGCTGGAGAGCAATCCCAGGGCAGCTGTGAGAGGCAATTTCAGTGTCTGATGTGCACGTGGCCACCTTTGAGGGTGGCTGGAGGTATTCCAAAAGACTTGCTGGAAGCTGGCACTAGCTGTCTCTCCCTTTTTTTCTTCTTTTTAATGTGCTCTGTCACCTCTTGTAGATGTGAGCTAACTCCATCTGGCCAGACTGTGACTCTGCTTCTGCAGCATACTGCCTGTTCCTCCCCACACTGCACACTTCTCCTGCACAAGGAACTTAAACCAGTGCAGAGGTGAGAGGGGATGGACCTTGGCTGTGTCCTTGGTGCATTTGCTGTGCAGCTTAGCCGGTAAAGGAAGCTGCCAGGTGCGATTCATTCCTGAACTCAAATGTGATGTACAAATTTGAATTTTTCAGTTACTGCTCTTGCCCAGCTCTGACATTGAGCATCATGACAAAAAGCCAGTGCACCTCTTTTGTGCTTTAAGGACATATTTATTCTATTTCTGCAAGGAAGGGGTAATAACAACAGCCTGAATCTGCAGAGATCCAAGAACCAAGTGCTTCCTCTAGAGCCTTAGACTGGCACTTGGTTTCCTTAAGTCTCTTTCCTGAACTTCAGAGAATTACAAGACAGAGATGCTGAATTGATTTCAGATTGTAATGTACTGAGATTTTAAAGTAGTAGGAGCTAATTAAATAATTCCATAGACTAGCGCCTCTCTTTCTGTAATATTTATCTTCAATTCCATTCTAACCAACACTGAAAAACTTCAACACAAAGTGTATTTATATGACACAAGCTTTCCTTTGTATTGAGGAAAATTAGTTGCCTTAGCAGGAACAGTGTGAGTCAGGTGTTACTAAACACAGATATTCCCATATGACCTGTCAGTTTTTCTCTGAAACCTCTTCTTGTCTTTCAGCAACTGGAAAGATTAAGCACTTTTTCTCCACAGATAAATAAAAGCAAGAAGAAGCATTCTGCTCCATTTACACTGTGAGGCAGTTGATCATAAAACTAGTGTTCTGGTACCTGGTTCTGGATTTATTCACTCTCAGCTTGTCATCCTCCTCAGGCATGCCGTGGTCCTGGCAATTCTTCTTGGACTGTGCTATTGCTGCTAAATTCATGACAGGTTCTCATGGATCAAGACTGATAGGAGGGTGAGGAGTCCAGTCAAGAGAATGTGAAGCCTGTTTTTTGACTAAATGTGGCATTACATTAGTGGCAAACTATTAATGTAACAACTCATCTGATCTGCTTGCAATTTGAGCCTGGATCTAGTAATTAACTACATATAAAAGGATTTCTCTTGAAAATAAAATCCCATACAAAAAATGTGGTAGGAGCTTTGTCAGACTGAAATCCTACCTCAGTCTAAGCAGCTCAATAGACTAATTGAAGACTTAGCTATTATACAGTGGCATTCAGATCTTTTGTAGTACAGAATCCAAGAGGGGTTTTTTATATGAATGTGCTGCTACATTAAAATTATAATGTTTCCTGAATGACTGAACCATAAATGCAGCTCAACTTTTTTGTTTGTTTATATACACTTTCTTTTTCGGAATTTATAAATTCATCCTAAGGAGCACATTTATGACACAGATTTTAGTAATCAGTAAGACTTTAAAAATGGAAGAGATTATAGCTGCACATGTCAGAGAGTTGTGTCTCAAAAGACTGTGGAGAAAACTTTACAAGAAGTGTGAGAAAGAGAGGAAGTAAAGGAAACAGCACATTATTACAGCAGTGGAGGCATACAAAAGGATTCAGATTCTGTACTTGCAAAATGTGAAATAATGGTAAAATAGGATGAAAAAAAAAAGAGTACAGGGCCTATAGCAGCAAAACTTGTTCAAACAGCATCCTGAAAAACTAAATGCAGATTCCAACTCTTGATTTTAATGTATATCTTTATGACCATAGGATAATAGAGAAGATGGCTACCTAGTTTTCATCAGCCAACCATGTCCTCAGAACATTTGAACTTCATTATCCCCAAGCAGTTGTCAAAGTGTCACCTTTGCATATCCCCAAGGACGCATAACAGTGTTAGTTAGACTTACACAGTCTGTAAATGTGCGGGTCCAGACAGGATATATTTTAGAGCCCTAAAGGGACAGCCCCTGAGTCTGTGGAAATCATTGTTATGGTTTGGCCCCAGCTGCCAACTGAGCCTCACAGTGCCACTCATTCACTCACTCTTCACTGCTGGGATGGGGGAGAGAATCTGAGGAGCAGAAGTAAGAAAACTTTTGGGTTGAGATAAAGACAGTTCACTAGGTAAAGCAAAAGCTGCAGGCACAAACAAACCAAAACAAGGAATTCATTCTCCACTTCCCACATGGGAGGGCAGGTGTTCAACTCTCCCTAGGAAAGGAGGGCTCCACCACATTCAGTGGTCACTTGGGAAGACAAATGTCATGGCTTCAAATATCCCCTTCCTTTCTTCTTCTTCACCCCTCTTTATATGCTGAGCGTGACTCCATATGGTCTGAAATATCCCTCAGGCCAGTTGGAGTCAGCTGTCCCAGCTGTGTCCCCTCCCAAATACCTAGGCACCCCCAGCATCCTCTCTGGTAGGGTTGGGTGAAGCTGAAAGAGCCTTGATGTTGTGCAGACACTGCTCAGCAATAACTAAAATACCCCTGAATTATAAACACTTTTTCTAGCACAACCCCAAAACACAGCCCCATACCAGCTACTCTGAAGAAATTTGACTCTACCGTAGCCCAAAGCAGCAAAATTATCTACTGTAAATCTTAGGGGTCAGAAGAGATACTTAATATCTCCAGGGCAGGGAAAAAAAAAAAAGGAAAAAAAAATTAGAACAGAGACTGACCTAGGGAGATAGCACACAATTACTGTGCTCTGGAAAAATATGTAAACAGTGTCAGGAGTTATTACAGGATATTTCAGACGGCATTATGGAATTAACCAGAAATACTGTTAAACAAATATTTTTAATTAAATTTAGTCATTTTTAGCAAAAGAAAATTGAAGAGGGAATTGCTATGAAGATGCATAACAAAAGTCTAAAATCACCCATTTAAAAAGCATTTAAGGTATCATGAGCATTCAGTCAGTAGCAAGTGAAAAAAGCTGACCTTGCTGCAGTGTCTTGGAAAGTCTAGAAAAAGATCTGTGCATCTGTCCCCTCCTCCAGCTCTGGGGTTATGTATCAGTAGAGAATTTCCTGACCAGCTAAAGGACATAATTCAGGAAGGACTCAGACTCAAAAGATGAAGAGAGCAGTGATTAGCCACATGGAGTAGGCATTTTATTTCCATTCAACCACTTTAAATAAAATCAGTTCTTCAAGCCAGTCTTGTGCTGAAAAGGCTGAAAGAGGCCAATAATCTGTCTTGATTGTCCTTCTGGCTGTCAGAGCCTGAGCACCACAATGCCCCTATTTATCCCTTTTTAAATTTCTATCTGTATTTTATTAGCAGGTTTTCTTTTATCTATCACTGAGTCTTACAGAAGCTTCTTATATATGTACTTTTCAAAAAGATGATACAATTTTGCAGTGTCCTGGGATTCAGAAAGACCTAGATTGTAAAAGTGTTTTGACTTTGACCACAGGGCTTTATAGAAGAGAAGGATGAAATGTCTAAGACACAAAGCTTTATATGTTAGACTCTAAGAAACAAAAGTTAATTTTGGGAATTAGAAATCATAGTAAAGACCAAAACTTTTTCAGGCAGAAAAATTAATAATTTCCAAGTCATATTGCCCAGTTGTAGACTGTAAATAAGCAAAAGCAATATATCTTCTATTTTCTAGTAATGTAATGAAATTGGTATCTTTTTTATCAGCTAGCACAGGAGTTAAAATGTTGTGTAATAGTAAATTGAAAAAAAATTACTTTGTTGTCAAAAGAATTTAGATAAAAATTTCTTTATCTGTCTAGATCTCTTCAACTATCCCTACCAATTAATTTTTCATGTTTCCTTCTTCAATGAAAAAAAAACAAAACACAAAGAACCTAAACAAGAACTGTCAGTCCAAGCTGACACTTGAAGGTGAATAGATACCTATTTAAAAATAATAAATAGGAAAATACCTTTTTTGTCAAACTTCTCAAAAATATAAACTGCTCTTAAATTGATTTGTTTTACTGTACATTGCCTATAGTAGACCATAACTGAGACTGGCAAATAAAAAAACAATGAGGCTGAAAATGACTTAACAGAAACTTTGACAAGAAATTCTATGATTTAAAAACATGACATGGTTTTTTTTAATTGAGACATCCTATTTTTTGTAATTCCTCATGATATTTAATAAATAAATATTGTTTTTATATGAAAGACTTGAAATAAATTTTTAACCCAAAACAACTGTCAGAAATGTCTCTGTGCAAAGGCTTTCAGGAAATTGCATGTTTTTTACAATGTGCTTTTGAATTTTTGTGGCATTTTCCCCAAAATTCCTGTATTTTACTGTTTGAAAGCAGAGGTGTATAGAGTGATTCCCTGTATGCAGTAGAAATCACATTACTCTTCTGAATGTGATGAGGATTTGGCTGTTTCATGTGACAAGGAGGTATACTCTCCCTAGGAACCACAACCCTGTTAGGTCCTTGTGCTGAATCCCTGCTGGTTCCACCCAGCAGCAGTGGGAGGTGGGAGGTCTGCATTAACTCCATCAGCCCATACCTGAATGGATGCCACTAGACCCGGAGAGCATAGCACGATTCTCTCAACAGACAGACTAAGGAGTGAACAGCACTGTAACCTGGATGTCCCTCTGCCTCTAGAAATGGTTTCTCAGGCCACAGGTTATGGGATATTGACAGGGCCAATATCAGAGAGTCATAGTGTCATTCTTCACTGATAAAGAATCTGCTGGTTTCTGAGCTGGTTGAACTACAAGCCCTTTGGAATTGATGCCAGAAAGACAAAATTAAATGGACAGAGCCTGATGTGCACACTTATTCTCCTGTGACAGGTAACACATTGGCACAGGTTCTAGAAAGAAAGAAAAAAATCATATTGCTCTTGAAGTTTTATCATTCCACACTCAATAATATTTCAGTCTTGGGGCTCTGGCTTGCCAAGACAGTTGACCACACTGCATGAAGGTGAGTGTAGCTGCCAGGCAATTTTCTTGAAGGTCATCTTAAATATGGTATTTAATAAAAGTTTTACACCTCTGCTGCATCATCGGGATTCTCTGAATCTCTCTGTGGCTGCCTGAAGCCTAAATATCAACAGGTACCATGCAAGGAACATATGGTGAGGTTCCACTGGAGTAATTTGTTAGCAGAGTGGTTATCTTGCTTGAGGTGCAGATTTCTGGCAGGACATTTTCTTTTTTCCTTTTTTTTTTCCCCCTCCCTCCCTTTGTACTCTAGTGTACTCACAAAAACAAAACCAAAAACACACCAAAAAAAACCCAAAACCAAAAAACCAAAATGCACTGAGTTTCTGTATAACATAAGATTGGATAAAATATCCTCAGTAAGCCAGGCATCACTTCTCGAAGTTGATAATGCTTGTCATAATTAAAAAAGCTGCGAGCCTGCAGGCCAAACTCTGATCTGAGCTAACCCTTTGCAAGCATTAGCAGTTGTTTTTTGTGTGGTTTTAATTTTTTTCCTAACTTTTTAACGTCTGCATTATTACTGATATGTTTGATTCTTTTTGTCTTAGTAGATGTTCAAAACCCTCAGCTGAAGAGGGTGAAATGATGTGAGACAATTGTATTGCCAGAGCCATTCAGGTATTCCCCTGTAAGGATACGGTCTGACAGCAGGGATTGCATGTCACATGCTTGACACATGACAATTCTGTTTTTCACCTGAAGTGTAAAAAGCTGACAGAGACATGAGAGCTTTGCATAAGACTGAGGTGGTGCTTAGACTATGACCATATATGTGGGCAGATACAAGCTCACTTGGCTGGAAGAGCAAGCTCTCTGGCAGACAGAGTGTACAGAGCCCTGACAGGAACAGTGCTGGGCTGGCTAATGTGGGGAAGCAGGGCTTACACAGGTTTTAGAGTGGAAATGGCTCTTCTCCATCCAGCTGGAAGCAGAATTTTGCAAGATCCACGCTTTAACTGGTGACTTGTTGCTACAGAGACGATCTTTGTACTCTCTGGTTTGTAGTCATACAGTGTGACTTCCCACATGTTATTGCAGAAGACATAATTATTTACAATAAAATTCAGTATTCAGTGCTGTAGTATACTGTAGAGACCCAGAACTGTCCGACTCAGAAAACTGCTTTTTACTGCTAGTGTGTGCCATGTTTCATCCAAGCTTCCTTCTCCCAGCTTGCTTCCCATTCATTCCTTTGGCTTATCTTCAAACTCGGTGTAATACTCAGGCCCTCATTCATATACGTAGTCAACCTTCCTATGCTGCACCTTATGAGCTTGATTATCTGAATGCATATACACATATATGCCCTTATTTAAAGAACTAGGTGATCTGTTTAAAACTACTGTGAAAATAATAACGTTTATTGTGTAGTTTCTTTTTGTTACTAAAATTTAAAATATGTTGGTTTTTTTTTATTTTTAAAGGTATAATTGAATTACCTTTAAAATACCCTTAAAAAGCAACTGTAAGAAGTATTTTATACTTTTGTAATGAGCATTGTCTGCTGAATTGTTATATCCAGTGGCCACTGTTCTACATGAACTCTTGAGTGGAAATATCATCCATCACCATATATTATCTTAAAGTACACATAAAACATCCTCTACCTGCTTCATTTATGTACAAGAGGATGCCCTACATGACATGCTTTTACCTGAAGGATCAGTTTCTGATGAATGTTTAAGAATAACTTACTGATTTACAATTTAGTGAATTCTGCAGCATAAACTGCCTAGGATATCATCTGGACAGCTACATAAATGAAGTTTCCCTTTTAGACTGATAATAAGTATTAACAATATGACTTGTAAAAATTATTTTCATAGCACTTGATGTGTTGCCAAAGTAGACAATGAACCCTCATCCCCTCCTATTGTGTGAATACCTCAGAACTACACAGCAATTCTGCTACTTGAGACATACCTTTCTGATCTTTCATATTCTTATATGAATAAGGATTCTTATATGAAGTTGAATGCATTTTTCTTTACTTATGATTTGATGGAATGATTGCAGTGAAGGTCATCATTATGAAAATGAGGGACAAAGGCATAAAATGAGCACAAAAATCAAATCTTTATGTTGCAAACCATTTTGCAGGGGTCTCAAATAAAAAAAAATAAAAGAAGTTATTTTTAAATGAAGGAGGAATAGCACTGCAAGTTCTCTTGACTGTGAGAAAGGGAATACAAATATTATTGCAAGAGCTTGCTAAGTTTAGCTGTAGATTCTGGTTTGTTTAACATTTAAGTTCAGATGAGGAATGTCCACATTAGAGTCACATTGCAAAGTTGTTTTTTTTTTTGTTCCAGATTAAAATTAACTGAAAGATGTATTTCAAGAGCATGAGTAACATTCTTGAATTGCTCACAGGCATTCAGTCTACAGGACCAAGCTATAATGAAGCCCAAAGTAAAATTCCCCAAGTGCACGTGGTTTAGGCATTTGGTCCTCAGCACAACTGCCTTGCTGACCAGATTTGCTCCTGATGTGCTACAGTATTTGCAAATATGAACATAGCTTCTCTGTCAGTGATGTGACTCAGGATGCTATCTAAATCCACTGATTTTTCTTGGGAAAATCTGGCATTACTGACATCAGCAAACAGTTTGAAAGTGATGAAAAAAACCCAAGGTTTCGTAGCCTTTCCACCCTCCATCCCTTCTACTTTGTATTTCTTTGAAATTGGTATAATTTGAAGAAATTTATCACTTTATAGCAGACACTTGCTGTTTTTAGAGGAACAAGCTCACAATAGAGAAGGAAAAAACCCAAGTGCCCTGAAGTCTTTTCTTTCATGACTTCATTATTCCATTCCCCTGTCCTTTCCTGAAGTACCAATTTTTCATTGTAGTACTGAAACTGAAGCTCATCAAATTCCCCAAAAGAATTTTAAAAATAGAAGCTGCAATTACTGTTGTACAGTTGCTTTCAGCATGTCAAGCTCCGTATTTATGGATGTCTTTACTCTGTGTGGTAAAGTGTTCATTTTGGTGCAAGGAATCCTGGCTGTTTAGTGCTAACACCCAAAGACCATGTTGAACATTTTGGGTATGTGCTGTGATTTTTCTTGAGCTGCTTCCTTATTAAATGATGCAATTTTAATGTGTGTCATCAGTTAGAGTGGCTTTTACTGAAAGTAATTGATTATATAGAATCATGGAAGTAATTGTGATTGTGGAGATGGTAGATAACCAATAAAAGTGGGCATTTGTTGAAAGTATTTTATAGCTGCTTTGCATCTTTTGAAAACAGAACTATGCAAAAAAAACCAAAAACAGTACAGACAACAGAGAAAAAGCTTGCTTTCAACAACATCTTTGTGTTTCTCTAGTACCAGTTTCTCTTTGTTTGTTTGTTATTCTTCCTCCTGTCACTTGTTTAAAACATTTTTAGGGAGAATGAAAATGGCTGGGTTTGCCTGGAGCACATGTGTAAGTTTGCTTTAACCTTTTTAAAAAATAAAAATAACCTTCCCCCCTCCCCCCTTTATGTAGGCTTCAATGAGTGCAGTGAAAGAATCCTATTATTTAAATCTTTATACAGTGACATTATTTGTGCTAAGAGTTTTACTGGATTAATAGAATTTGGCTGAAAGGAACCTGTCATAGCGTCCTTTTTTTTTTTTTTCTTTGCTTAAGGCTAAAGCAGTGTTACATGAGTCTAAAAAAGTCTACCATATGCATGTCTCTTAAGTAATGGGGGCTTGAGTATATGGCTGATTAAGGAATAAAACTACTGAGTAAGCGCTGCATAGTCACAGAAATGACTATCAAAAGATGAGCAGAAGTCTACACAAACCACCTGTAGCATAAGATGTGCAGACCAAAAAACATCTAAATAGGAATTTGAAAACACACAGCACAAATGATATTTGTGCTGTTTGCAAGTAACTGGAGCATGAGAGCGTGTTTAGCACATGGCAAAACAATGAACTGAATGGTATCTATATGATAGATGAGAACTGTTGGAAGAAGGAATGAGCTAATGCATGAGGAACTTCATAATTGTGTGTAAAATAGAGCCATAGTTATGATTCTTTGGATTCAAGTTACAGGACAGCTAACTTCACAACTTTGCCAATTATTAGGCTTTCTGGCAGGGTGCCATGAATTAATAAAAAGCTCTGTATGAGAAAAACAGTGTTAAATTTTACAACTGTGTAAAGTGAGTAGTATTTCCCCAGGGGAGGTGTGAGTAGACACAGCTCTGGAAGAATCAGTTATTACAAGTCCATGAGACCTTCTGGTCTGGAGTGGTTGTCCTGTGCTTTTGGGAGAGGCACGCTTGAAAAGGAGAAGGTAACAACATCTCATTAGATCCCTATCAGATAGTTTTAGAAATAAATAATTGCTTACCATTTAAATATAGCCACATACAAAGCTCTTTATTGGCTTTTCTTTTTAAATTTTAAATGCCTTTTTGGTTAATGTCAGTTTTTCACAATGGAGTAGTAGAACTTGGCTTCTTGTGTTGCCATGTTACTCTTACTATGAAAGCTGCTAAACCAAATCAACTTATAGCAATGTAAACATAGTTGCAAAGTAATGCAGCATGAGATGTGTATTTTACTGCATCAAGTGAGTGCTGATTTGGATGGATGTGGAGAGATTACAGCTGCTCTGGATGGTTTTGCTTGCTGCTCCGCTTTGGATATTAGGGGATTGGAGAGGTTAGAGGTTTGCAGGACTAAGACACTTCTGCTTTCACTTCTTGCCCAGAAGTCTAGTGAACCCCTGAAAAGGACAGTGATTCTTTTCACGGTTCCACCATGATTTCCTTTATGATTTGGCAGGTCACTTGTAATTTGTTTAGCCTTTCAGGAAATACCAATTTGGAGCATGTAGTGTTGACAAAAGGCCAATAAGCATAACAAAGAGGGTGGTTCCTTTCCCTTGTCCAGATGACTGATAACAAATAAAAGGTCAACTTCACATTTCATAGGTCACTTACTTTTTTCTTGTGGGAACAAAATCAATCTGCCCACTCTCCCTCCTTGAGACCACTACCAATAGACTGTGAATGATGATGTGACTCTGCTCCTGCTGACACGCTTTTTGGATTGGCATTTGAAAGGACATGGCAAAAGTCAACAGGAGTAGATGTGCATTTACTAAGGGACATAACATTTTGGGTGGAGTAAGGGACAATTTCAAACTATTTTATCAGAAGTGGAGAAGAGAGAATACTTCAATCTTATTATGGCACCGGATAGTGACAGGTTTTACAGTTTGCTAGTCCAGAACATGTTACTTGATTATTTTGTATTTAGAAGTTGTCAAGAATATCGTAACCAAGATGCCAATACCTTGCTTTTATAGGAAAGCTGATACCCATCAGATACTTCTACAGCACATTTTGATGCACATTTTCAATATCTTGTATACTATAAAAAGAGAGTGTGTACGGAGAAAACCCTTGTATTGTGATACTAAAATTTATATACATGGACCTTTCTTCACTAACACTACATACTTAGGGCGCAGATCTCCAAATCTGACATAATTACTAAAAAATTCATGACTTTTTAATGTAAATCTATTATTGTGTTCTTCTTTGGCCTTTTCATGGCATATCATTGTTTTGCCTCAATTTGTTTCATCAAGAACTGCTATTAGGTGTCTCAATAAAGGATTTCTACAGTTGAAGAACATAACTTGTGTTGTGTCTGCAATAATGCTTCTCTTGATGTCTGATACTAGTGCTGTTTTTGTACTGGAAATGATGAGAAGCTAGTGTTTTATGATGAGATTTTATATTAAACAACAATTTAGAAATGTCTGATTTTGTTGTTGCAATGTGAAAGTAATTTATTCAGAGAAACAGGAGAACTATAAAAGATTTATAAACAATTAGGGGTTTAACTTGAGTGGAGATGTCAACATCTTTCTCCCCAAATGCTCTTCTCTGAAAGTACTCTCCTCTTTCCTTTGAGGACATACAGTAGCCTACATAAATCAAAGTATTAAGTTGATGAAATATTAAACACTAATTCTAAACTTTCATTAAAGTGGTCTGTTACCTTTGTAAGACTGAAAGCTATCTCATCCTTCTTATCTAAAGTATCATTACTGTACTTCAGGCAACAGATCTCACATAGCACTGCACTCTATTCTAAATGAAAAAAGATTATGTTTCAGTGACAGGCTTAGAAAGGGGTATAAATGGATAAAATTTTGATTGTGCTACTTTGTTGTGTGCTAAGGGCCTTTTAAACATCAGTTGATCTCCGAATCCTTTCCAGATAGCCTTCTGCAATCGTGATTGCTAGTAGAAAAAAGGACATGCTAATTCTGCAAATAGGGGCCGGTCAGATGTCTCTGTCTTTGTTTACCTTCTTCTACCCACAGAGATCGGGTGGCTGTGGATGTGGTAGGCTGATCCATTCTCAAACTCTCACTTGAATTTAAAAGGGCGATTTTTTTGAGAGACAGGCCGACAATTTAGTAAAGGAATGGGTTTTTTTGCAAAACAGCCATGGGGTATAGACACCTGTGAAAGCTCCTCTACTATTTACCCTATGATACAATCCTAAGGTGCAGATCAGAAAGCCCAGTTCAGGCACTTGATTTCCCCACGTAGTCAACAGTATGAGGCAGAAAATTTGCCTAATAAGTTAGTGTTTGGTTGCAGACAATTTTATGTGAATTATAAACATTGTGTAAGATACTCAAGTACTACTAATTCATGCATGCAATGGAACAGGCAAGAAAGAACTTTGATACAGAAACTGCTAGCCTAACATGTCAGATGTGGACAAAAGTAAAAAGAAAATGATGAAAAATATGCTTCTGGAGAAGATAACTGTACAGACTGTGACACTTTGTGAATGAGTGTCTGGCAAAGGTATGGATGGCTCTGCTGTTTCAGAGCTATCTTTATGGTGAACACAGGTGTACGAAAGTTTTATCCTTCACTTCCATCTGGAGAATGTTACATATTCAGAGCTATCGAGGCATTCAGCGTATCCTTGGAATCTGGTACGTTGTCACAGCAAAATTGTATTACAGTCATGGCAATGAGGAGAAATACAGAAACTGCACCTAGTTTAAAAGACTCCTTCATCTTTCTATAATGATATTGACAGCTTTTGCACTAAGCAATTTGGAAACTGCCTAGGGTAGCATTTTATAAATAAAATTTAAAAAAGTTGAAATGCGCTTATTCACAGAGATTTATCTGAATTAAGCAATCTTTTAGCTTGTGCTTCTGTAATATAAGACCTGTCCCTTCATTCCCACTTTCTCTCCCTGCCATCTATTGCTCCTTTCTACTTATTGACACCCGCTAGGCCTAAATAAATGCAGCATGACCCTCCAGAGTTGATATTTTCTCTGCTTGTCAAGCTCTTTCTTATTTTCTTCTTTTCTGTTGCCTGATATTTCCTATCTGTGCCTTTTAAAGATTCTGGAGCTGCTTCTGGTAACATGTAAAAACCAAGGCACCTCTTTACTTGTCACAGTGCAGATCGCAGCACAGGGAGAGGCAACCTGAGGTGGAGAGTGAGCAACTTGTGCTCTTTGCATGATCAAACTCAAATTACTGTTGTTTCTATTTGTATACCCTTCCTTCCCTCCTTCCTTCCTTCCTTTCCTCCTTCCTTCCTTCCTTCCGAATTCCGAATTCCAAATTCCTAATTCCTTCCTTCCTTCCAAATTCCTTCCTTCCGAATTCCTTTTGAGTTCCTTCCTTCCTTCTTCTGAATTCCTTCCAAATTCCTGCCTGCCTGCCTTGCCTACCTGCCTTTCCTGCCTTTCCTGCCTATCTTCCTATTCCTTCCTTTTAAGGAAATCAGTACTTTCTTAGATCAGTATTGCTGAATATGTAATTATTTACTAAACTGTTTGTAGTGCACTCCCTTCAGAACAGCTAATGCCACTGCTCTGGATTAGCCCTTTTCTTAATTAAATGCCATTTATGACTCTGTAACTTAAAAACCTCATGCTTTATACTGGAAAATGGAAACACAGAACAAGGATCACACCTTGTGTTATAACTGCTTTGCATAACACAGAAGGGCCTTACTTTAGTAATTGTTTTTTTCTTTGCTCTCTGTAATGACTGCTAGAGATACTGATTTAATCAACCAACCATGCAAGTGGTTGTGATTGTGAACCAGATCATTGTGAAGCAAACAAATGTTTCACAGTAAATTGCCAAGGGATACCAGCTACCCTGCTCTGTTTTTGCTCAAATAGATTGTCTTTTAAGCAGCTGCCTCATAAAAAGCCTTCATTATGTATGGACCTTTAATCAAAATGTCACTAAATCCTGCATTCTGGGATGCTTCATTTGAAACACATCCAATGCTCTTATTTATTAAATTGTCCGATGTGGACTCCAGCCGCTATTATCTCTAGTAAGCAAAGATGGATGAGGGAGTGACAAAAAGCTTGTGTCAGAGCTGAGATCAGTGTCGGTACGTGATGTCTTGATCTATTTGTACAGCCCTCTTGGGAACCATCGGGCAGTTAAGTTCACCCATTTCAAACACAGCCCTTTCTGTACACTCTGATTTGATAGGAGAATGGGCAATTCCTGGTAATGACTACTACATCAATTATACTGCATTGTATTGATGCTTAATTAGAGAATGTGTTGAAACTGGGGAAGGGGACAAGTGGAAGAGGGGAGGGTTGGCTCCCAAGTAAATGTCAGAGACCTTTCCTTAATAGCCTGTCTTTTTAATGTGCATTGAATGCACTGACAAGCACTGCGGCCTCCTGACCTTCAAGCATTTACCCCAGCCTGAGAAAGGAGAGCAAAGCCTCTTTGAGGAGGAATTGTTTTAGAGCTGCATTACATTTAGTGTCATTCTTGTTCAGCTTTACTGTGAACTGACCCTTACAGCCCTTTGGCCCTGTGTACATGGTTGGAAACCATTTCTGTGCCTGAGCTTTCTGAATCAAACACTTGCAGTCTCATCAAACAGCCTTTCAAAAACAAAACCCAAACCTCATGGCACGTACTCTTATTTTTCTAAGGTTTATGTAAGTAATCTGTGAGCTATCGGTAAGAGTTCTTTCAAAGATAAATAACAAAGCCAAGAATTTTGCATCACTTCAGTAATGGTGTGATTGATCCTTCAATCTCCAGTTTCTTCAGATTTAAGAAAAATGCTATATATTACAAATGGAGGATTACAACAGAAACGTAAGACCTGTACAGCTGTTTATGACTGATCTGGCCTGTGAAGCCTGACACTAACCATTTTTAAATGTTAATTTTCTAAAGCAGGAGACATTGCAATATGGTTTTGGTTGCTGCTGGTTCTTTACAGGGTAATTGCACTGAATTTTTCTGGTAGTTTACACTATGCTAGCACTTCTGATACACAGCTACTCTAACACCCTGGAGAAACAGTCAAGGTTTTAATGTATCTTATGTTTTCCTGCACCGCCCTTTGCAGACATTGTCCTGATCCTGTGAGCAGGAGTCCTAAACTCCTGTTTTCAAGACAGCAAACTGCAGTGTGTGGGGAACAGACTGATAACCTCTTCAAGAGGAAGAAAAGAATGCACTGATTATTTCTCATACACTATTATCCTTTTCAAATGGCCATTAATATGCATCTGCATCCCAGGAACCACAAGAAGCCAGCTGCGCCTTTAGCAAAAACTCCATGTAATTCAGTGTGACTTTGTGAAATGGAAAGAATTTAAAGACAGCATGGCTATGCTAATTTTGATGTTAATTTCTGTAGAAACTTAATATTCTGTGCCAGCCTTTTGCCTGTGCAATAATCTGTGCATTGCATCTTCTGTTGTGATATTTTACTTTTTGTTTTAAATGGCAGAATGCAGATAGTGCCTGTCTTTCAGAATATGGAGTCAATTTAGGTCTTTCCAAAGAAATGTCTCTTCATGACTATAAATGCTATTACTACACATGGCACAGCAGTGGCGCATTTGGATGGTGACAGCTTTGCACATTGGAAGTCAGGCTTTGAAAGAAAGAATATATTTGCAAAAGAAACAGCTGATTAATTTGCATGTGCAGCTTTCAAGTAATATGCTTTGGAGTACATTGTACAACAGAAAAAATTTAAAGTATATATTAATTTTGAAAAATATAATAAATTAGAAGAGTAGCTTTACATTGATGGAATATAGTTGGGTGTCAGGTTTTTTTTTTTTCTTAGACTACATAGATTTATCAGAAGGTGACATTCTGATATCTGATATAGTGGATGTTTTATTTATGAATCCTTGACATTATTAAACAAGAGGCAAAATGCATTCGAAAGGAGGTTATAAAATTTGAAGCTTGGTAGAAAACAGCTCATAGTTCTGTAAAAAACCCCCACACTTTTTTTCCCAACCTTTGTTCCTTTTTTCAATGCTTAAATGATCATGGAGTAGTCTCAATATGAATTTCATATTCCATTACCATTATAGATAATTTATATTTTAATAATAACAGCAACAATAAGAATAATAACAATAATAATTTCATACAGAGTTATAATCAAGCCCTGTCTTCCATAAACACCTGCTTGTCTTTATGCATCTTGCAATTTTTACATTTGACTTTTACATTTAGGCAAGTGGCAAAGCCAGGAAAGGTAGACTGTCCAGGATCTGAGTGCAGCCTCACAGTTATCCTGTGTACTTAAATTCCATGACTAGTGCCACTTTCATAGATGGAATTACCTGCTCATGTACTTGGTAGTAGCAAAGCACAGGGTAGGTACTTCAGTGATTTGCTGGTGCCAGTGGCAGTCCCGTGTGTTGGACTTCTGCTGCTACAACCAAAACCCACATCAGATAAACAGATAAAAATAGAGAAGTGAGTAACTCAGTTCCCTGATGATGCTGTGTCATTGCCTTAGTTGCACTTACCTAATATATTCTGTGAGTGGCAAAGTACTTTAATTCTCTTTTTTCTCAATAAAAACCAGTAATTTAAAAATAAATTAAAAAACACTCGATTTTTAATACAGGTGCTGATTTATACCTTAATTCTCTGAAAGACAGTGAAAAACGTTGATTTAAGAATGCATCCATGTGTTGCTAAACTCAAGGGAAGCTTTGCTGTTTACTTCCTCAGAAGTGTGATGACAAAATGAGGTGAACACGTGGTCCTTTCTCTCAAAGCTTATCTTGGCATTCCTATAAGTACATTCAGTGCTGCATAATTTCAGCCAGAACAGCAGATCAAATTAATTACATGCTTTAAGGAGATAAATGTATGTGTCTTATTGTGGTGTCCCATGCAATTTATTCAGTATGAAGAACAGACAAGTCCTGTCCACATGTGCAGCCTCTGCGTTCTGGGTGCATGGAAACAAGATACTGCAGTGGAAGGGCACAAACTAAGTGGCTTAGATGAAATTCTCACTCAGCTGAATTGGTGCACATATGTGAATATGAGTATATTCCTGGTGTGTATGAAACATCTTTTTTGCCTTTAATCTCTTCTTTACAGGTATCCAATGTTCCAATGTGCAATATTTTAATTTCCTTTTTTTTTTTTTCCTGAGGTTAAAATGTAATGCTTATTAATGTGGGGAAGAAGTAATTTCAATATAAATTCTGGTTAAAGTATGAGTGTGATATGTTAAACACAACTGATAAGATCATTTTTTGCCTGAAATACCTTAGCAAAATTTTGCTGTTAAGCACTTTGTAAAGTTCCATTACACTGAGATTTATTTTTCAATCATTTTTTAAGACATGCTTTTTTACTCTCCAAAGGAATTATGCTATTAACAGAATTACTGTATAATATAGAACCATCAAAAAATAGCAGCATTTACATCTTACTTTGCATAAGGACCAGCTTCTAATCCAAGTTCCATTGTTAGAGTACTGGAATAACTGCAGTGCTGTATGTGAGATTCAGTTTCAGCCTCTTTTTTACCACAATGAATCTATGATTTTAGTGGAGTATCTGTGTTTTACTGGAGAAATGAATTTAGTCCATACCGCATTGCAGTGTCCAATTGAATTGGACACTTTAAATACCAGCTGTCAGAGGTGAAGTTAAGAGTAGATGAGAGGCATTTTACCTGCTGTTTCAGGGGATCTCCGGTGACTGTAAATACACCCAAGTCTTTCCAGTGCCTGCTCCTCCAGGAGATCTATATCCTAGGCTCTATGTTAGGCAACTGCAACTGAAAGCAAAATTATTCATTTTAATCTAGTACAGATTAGAAACAAATTAGAGATTCTTCATTCTGAATTTAAATTTCTCAGTGACAAAAAAGGCAAATAGATTTGGAAAGTTTGATCGTTTTTTCAGTACTGAGCAATAAATGGTACTAGATGTATATCTGATTGTAAAAGCCTTTAATGAAACACATCTGAGCACTACTGGCAGTCATTTGAGCTGAAAATTTGTTATGCCTTCTCTGTTGAACTGTTTTAGCAGTATAATCTTTGATAATTAAAACAATCATTTTTAAGGAGTCCTTTTTTTCAGCATATAGTAATTTTGCAGCTGACTATGACAGGCTTACATTAAAGATTGAGCTTAAATTATTAAATGGTACTTTATGCAACAGTAATTTCCATGAGAGGATATTTTTCATGTTATTTGCTAGGAAGCTTTAGACTCCGAAAGAACACTTTTGGCAAAGTAAATGGAAATATTTGAAAAGCAGAAGCTGTAATTATGAATGTGTGTGGCTAAACACCTGTCAGACACTTAGCTCATACTAAACAAGCTTATAAAATATATATGACCATGCTCTGATCCTGGCTCTTGAAAGTGGACACAGTATTTAAGGAATTACTTGGTCACTTTTGTTTAAAATCTGGGATGCTTTGAAGAATATGTGACACACTTTTAAAAGTGGGAAGTGCAGCTACAGGTAAAGAGTTGAAATGTGGAGAGGTTATTTCAATGGGAGTGAGCAGCAGTGAGTGGGTCCAGCCTCTGGATCAAAGGGTGCTGTTCCCAGATCCATCCATGAAAACTTCTCATGGAAGTATTTAGGCAAGGTTTTGTTGGAAGGTGAGAGCAAAACAGCCATTCAAGCGGTGCTCTAGGACTACAAAAAAAAGATGTTGGAGTTAAGGATTTAGTTTGGCCTACAAGTTCTGGGTAAGGATGGAGAAAGATTTCTGCTTTTCTGTGCGCTGGGGCAAACACTGAACCGCTCGTAGTGCCATTCACAGTTGAGCATTTCCATCCTGAAACTTTATCATGGAAGTCAATGGTGGAACTAAAATCTCCTGAGCTGCTGGCTAAATCACAGGGCTGTTCCTTCTCCTTGTCTGTATCATCCTGCATCTCTGGGTTCCTAGTTCCCAATTTATCTGTGGTACAGGGGGACTCCTTGGAAGAGCAGTCATTAGTGAGTGCTCCTATGAGCTTGTTCTCTGAAGGCTATGACAGAGAGGAATGATGGTTGTATAGAGAAGGAGTGTTTGGGGAAAAAATGGAAAATTGTTAGAGCTTCTTTGACTGGACAACCTAACCATGTGGAAGTAGAGCTTAAAACCCCCAAGTCTGAACATTAAGATATATGCTGCTAAAAATCAAGTGTATCCTGAAGAGATTTCTGTCTACGTTGATGTTTTCTCTCTATAGAATGACAGATATGACAGAGAAATTATGTCTTGCTTCCCAAATGTTTCCATTTGAGAAACATGAAATAACTATTTCAAGCAAGAATTTTGCAGTTTAGAAACAGGAAAAAACAAGAGGGTCCATCTGGCCTTGCCTGTTGAGGCTATCTTACGTCTGTAAAGTCCTTGTCAACTACATAGACATCAGCTTGTCACATTTGGAAGATAAGACAGTCAAAGAGGGCAAAGAAACACAGAACTGTATTTGTTTCTTCTTGACAACAGAGGAAATGTCTTTGGAGCAGAAGATGCATTTTTGGCTTCCCTATTTTCCTCATTCAGTGCAGCTAAATATCATTTATTAATCTTTGCTTTGCTTTTATTACACAAAAGTTCTTCTAAACGTTTATACAAAATTGTGTGATATAGTTTTTAACATATAGCTGGCACCAGAGATAAATGCCTGTATCATTATTGCATTGGTATAGAGGGGGCTTTCCAACACTTGCAGCACACATCCCTTTTCACTTAAAATGCTGAATCCTTAACTTCCTTTCAAACTGCTATTTATATAGTATTTATACTATAGTTGTAAGCTGACATACCTTCACATAATGCATTAGCAAATTTCCAGACAACAGAAAAAGGAGTATTGGAGGGCTGTGCACCAATCTGAGGTGTTCACAACCATAGAAATCATGGAATGAGGTGAGCCTGACTCTGGAGGATGAAATTAAATTTCCTCCACTCTCTGGCATCTAATTGAACTGTTAAAAACCCTATAGTAAGACCTGGAAAATTCACAAAAGCTTATATGGACTACTTTGCCTTCATTTGTTTTTATGTCACATCTAAATTAATGAGTACTGTCAGTTCATAGGTCATCAAGATACACAGTGCTGTTAAAATCACTAGTTGTGCAGTGGGAGGTGTAATTGCAGCAACAGGTGTAATTTCTGTGTAGAAAGTTAGCAATTCCATTGTAGAATATGTTCTTCTTTCACATGCTTTCTACAAATTACAATAACAGTTTTTGTTTGGCCTTTGGTGTTGCCTGAGAGAGATAAAGAATGGTTGAGAATCCTGCTGTTATGATAATTTTGTAGCCTTTCCCCTCTCCGTCACTGAGAGCAAATCTAAAAAGCATGTGAACCTGAAAGTGAAGGTTTTTTTTCTGAGCAAGGAAAAAAAGTGTGATTAGCTTGTAAAAAATATAGTAAGGCTTACTCTCTCAGAGTCAGCCTAATCTTATTTATCTTCATTTTCCAAACACCACTTTTCAATTCAATTAGGATCGATGTGTTATTTATTTTTTTACCTTTTTGATAATCAAAGAAATACCTATTTGGAAAACACTTCTTCCTCTCATTATTTATAGCGTTCATTACTTAATTTGTCACTATTTTTCTATGCAAGGACTATTCAGAAACTTGAGCAGAATGTAATCTTTAAGTGAGTGGAACATACCAAGTGATTTGAATTGGCAGAGTTAAGGTCTGTGCCTGTCTCTTTATAAGACATTATCCAAGCACAAGTCAGCTAATGGGCCTTAAATTAGTGTGAGTGCTCTGCAAAGCCATGGCATATCATTACACGAATCTACTTTCCTTGAAGTCAGCAGAAAAATATTGCATCAGTATCAGCAGCAAAAGAAGGTTATAGGCAGGTTATTCCACATATAAATGTCTTGGTTTCTTTTACCTCTGTAACTGAGCAGTGCTCTGTTCTGCAATAATAGTTTGGCATCCAGGTTTAATAAAAAAATAGCTTTTAATGAATATAAAAGAAAGATTTCTTAGTCTAGCACTTGAGATACTAAGTTCTACTTGGAGTGTGACTAGGGATGTACCTGTGAAAATCCTTTGCCTTAAGGAAATAGTGTCTTGCTTAAAAAAAAAAAGAAGTATACAAGAAAAGGAAGAAAAGTGGAAAAAAAGAGAAAGGTTTTCTGTGCTGTCAAAATAGCTGTTATGCTAGGTTGGCTAATAATGTAATGTGGATGGATGGCTCTGTAGTGTTTTGGCTATTTCTTCATCAATCTGATCACAGCCCAGGTGACAGCAGCAGGGCTGTACCTTCTGGTTCCTCAGTAAATGACCCGTGTCTGCCTGTCTTCAATCAGACAGTTCCCTTCATCATTCAGATCACTTGGAAGTTGCTGTGGGAAGGCAGGCACACACTCCTTTTGTCTAGTCGGTGCTTCATACGGGGACAACCTGTGTGTGGGAGAAGGGGGTGAAAATCAATTGTCCTGCAGAACATAATCACCTTTCAGTGGAACATCCGCTGCAATGTTTGTGCCAAACTAAGAACGATAGGAACAAACCAACCTTTTGTACAGGCTTTCTGTTGGTGCCCTTTGCAGAAAAAAAATGACTGCTGCTGCTTTAAGTCATGGGAGCTCACGCTTACTGTGACAGCTTTCCAATTGTTAAATAAACTCTGACCATGAGCAGCTGTCAGACAGATATTGCACTGCAGGCTTCAGTTAAAAGGAGCACCAGACAAGCATTTGAGCGCCTAAAGGCTCTTACTTATTTTTTAAAGACCGACATTTAAACAAACAAGCAAACAAACAAAAAATATACAATAAGATAATGTGATTTTCTAAATGGGGCGGGAGTGGAATTCTTTTATTTTATATATTCTATTTAATTTTCCTGTGAAAGTTCTAGAATGTGAGCATGTCCATTTCTGAAAAACGGCCTATGAAGGAGCATGAGGTTTCTGAAATGTATATTTTTGTCTGATGTCAAGGTAGGAAACTGAGAGGCAGAAATACTGGCATTAAACTTTATAAATAATACTTGAATTCTTGTGGGAAGGCAAGAGGAGTTATACAGAGCTTCCTCAATGTTGTAAAATGTCATTTTATCATTTGTACTTTTTATAGTAATCTAATACAACCCTTCTAAAGTTATTACTTTTTACCCCCTGAGCAACTTGAGGTAGTTTAACATGCCCTTGCTCATTGAAGAGCGGGATTGAACTAGGTGACCTTTAAAGGTCCCTTCCAAACCAAAGTATTCTATGGTTCCATAATTCTGTGATGATGTTGGACCCTGCTGTGCAGGAAAGCAAAAAAAAGGACAGTTTTCACTACAGAAAGACCTAACAGGCAAAGATGAATATGCAAGTAAATCATCTTTTAAAGTAAATGCACAGCCAGTACTGGAAGAAGACTTATTATTTACATTTTAGTTACCGACTGATATTGGCTGAGGGTAAAGCAGGTCAGCTCTGGAGATACCTTTTTTCCATTGACTGAAGCCGAAGCCTAGCTCAATCACAAATTAAAACTTAAAACCAAAAATAAAACAAAAATTAGTCTCAGTGACTAACCCCAAAAGGCAGGACGTGGGCTAATTGTGTGAAGGTGGAAGTTCTAGATAATATATAAGAATTATTTATGGAAAAATCAATATTTTTGCAAATCAAAGGAAAAATTATCCTTATTAGATTTACAAGTAATAGTACTAATAGGTAATTACTGGTTTTAAGGGTAACTTCTTCCAAATGTTCAAATGTAACTAGCTACCTAACTAACTAGATAACTAACTAATTGTTTTCACAATTCCAGTTTCCTTTAAGGACAGAAAGGAATATAGCCAGTAAAAATATAAAGCAGTGTTAAATGGAAAAAGTCAATTTAAAGATCAATCCTCCCTGATTTTTTTCTATCGACTCCTCTTAGAAATAACACCCACAATTTTTGTAACTGAAATGGATCATAAAAAGAATATCAATGTGTTCAATTATTTATTTCATGATTTTGAAAACACTTTTGGGTAATGGGTTTCACTTTTTTCAGCTTTCATATACCTCATTCTTTCACACAGAAAATTAGAAACTTTTCAAAAATGGAAGAGGATAGCATTTTCTTGATTTTGCTCATACTTGTGTTTATGCGTCAATACTTCTCTTGCAGAGAAGCTGAAAGCTGTGGTAAAAATGCACCATGATTTTAAACAAACTGAGTTCTATACTGAACTTAATGTTTATATAATGTAGGGCTTTGTGGAGACTTGAACTACTAAATTAATTTATTTTATCTCAGTTTTTGGAAAGCAAAGTATAGAAGGGAAAGTTTGTGAGCACTAAAACAATGATAAAATCAATTGCTGTAGTCAATGAAAATGTAATTTTTATGCATGAAGGAAGCATGAGGAAGGATCTCTTAATAAAAGTAATAGAGATTGTGCTCTTTAAAGATATTGGCAGTGGATTAACAGAAAATAGGAATAAAATTAGTCTGCCATCGTCTTTCTTAGTCTTCCAAATTTTCCATATTGCAGCAAAAATTGACTCTTTTATCCTGTTTTTCCTTTATTAATGAATAATCTAAGCAGTTATCCCTTGGGTGTCAGATTAAGGCTAGGAAATGGCTAGGATAAATAAAGTTATCTGTTCCAGGTTTCAGAGCAGAAAGCTGGCATAATGACAGGGAGAATGTGAGAGATGAGTTGGAGATGAAACTTTCTGGCTGGGCAAGCAACACAACCTTCTTCTGGACATGGACCTTACTGGAATAAGCTTATTCTACAGCTCCTTTCCTGCTACATGGCATGGCACAGAAACTGCGTTGCATCCAATGCTTTTCCAGAGAACCAGGTTTGCTGGGCACAGGGAGCGGAGCAGACACAACAGCAAGTCCCCTGTTCCCCGGTGACAGCAGCCAGGAGCAGATGTGCATTTCCAAACAGCTTATCCCACTGCTGCCTGTCCCACTATTGCTTCCTTGAAGTGTTTGGAGAGGGGCTACAGGCCAGAAAGCTAATCTGGTTTGTACACCTGCTCCCAGTTGCTGTTTTTTTTCTGCTTGTGCTGTCTTTTGGGAGAGGGACCTCGAGGCCCTTAGGAGATGCATTGCTGGGAGCGAGATGCAGATCAGGATGGTTGTCCCAGAGGCAACATACCAGAGGAGATCTTTGCTGCAGCTTGGCCACATAGATGCGATGGCACACTTGGTTTACAGGTGGCTTAGCATGGTGACCTCTACAGAAAGCTGTATCAGAAGATTGAGGTCATCTAGACTGGATAGAGGATCTATTGAAAAAAAACAAAAACAAAAACAAAACCAAGTCTTTTATGGTTTGTATTCAATTTTACCAACATATTCTGACTTTTTTTTTCCCCTTTCCTTGTGCTATATAACTGCATGTGATTTTCACCTGCCAGTGACCTGATTGGGTATCTCTCTTTTCTTTTTGGTTTCTGCAGGATAAAATCATGGGTAGATAAGATGCAAGAAGATCTTGTAACACTGGCACGAACAGCAAGTGGTGTGGAGCAGCTCGCTATGGTAAGAAGACACACCTTAGACCTAGAAAGTGAAGTGGAGGGTGTACATCATCTAGGTATTACAATCATTTCATCCCAGCATAGTAAAATAATTTTGGGGAATTAAACTCTGCAGTGCTTACTGAGAGACCAATGAGTAACAGACAGCCATCTATTCACTCTCAGTGTTGCAGCACTTGATAATATTTAATCAGCTTTGCAGTATCAGACATAAGACTTACCATTGTTGCAACTCTTCCACCTGAAGCAAGTGCTTTTATGTTCTATGTCAAATATAGTATCCAGGAAGCAGCCATTCACAGCAGTGGAGAATTCTGCTCTCTATTAACAAGGCAGCCTGTTTTTCTGACACATACTTCCTGGAATGAGGCAGCTTTGGGTTAGCAGAGAAGATAATGAAAACTACTTTTATTCAGCTCTTTGAATTTAACACAAAGTTTGTTTTAGGGAAGAATTTACAAATATTTCATTAAGAAGATTTTTTGCACTATGTTCTGTTCATAGAAGGTAACAACACATCTGACATTGCAGAAAAATGAAGTCACAATTCAGAAAATGTCAGGATTATGCTGTATATAAAACTCTGTGTGTATACATCATGATCCAGTGTGCAACCATATGATCGTACATTTCTCTCTCCCTACCCCTGCATGAGTGCCATGGTTCCTTCTGTGTACTGATGGATCTCTGAGTTGATGTGAGACTGTATAACGAAGAGGAATTTTTCTGTTACATCAAGAAAATAATGTATTGTCAGCCAACAAAAGCCCCTGGTGCTGGAGAAGCCCTGAGATTTTGTTTTCAGGAGTCATAGTCTCCCTAAATGATCCTTGAAATCCTTTGTCCTTTTTGCTTATCTAACCTAGGTGTGATCTGGTTTCTTCTGCACTTGCTGTGTCTCTTTTTCCCTCCCGTCTCCTCATTCAGCATCATACTGTTGATCCATATCCCACTTTCTATTCTATTCCTGATGGGTTGCTTGGCTATCTTTCATCTCTCCTCAGCCTCTTCTAGGTTTCTGTCTCAGTTCCTGCCTCTGCTGCTTGGTCAGTCTGCCTTTCTCCTTTACATTAATGTTTTGGCTCTATTTTAGGATCTCTCTCAGCTTTTTCCAGATCAGCACCTTTCTCTGGACTCTTTTTTCTTAGCATTTCCGTAACATTTTGTCCAGTGTATGTGTCCATCCCATCCCAATACTCCTATCTCTTCTCTTCCACAGGATTTTCCCATCCCCTTTCTCACATTTCCCTCCATTACTAGTTCTCAGTTCCAGACCTGTAGTTTTCTCCTGTATGATATTTCTATTTCTCTCTTCCTTCCAGTCTCTCCTTATAATTTGCTTGCCATTTTCCAGTCAGTGTATTATCTCCTACTTCCATATCCCAATCTCTTGGCCTTTGTTCTTCAGTTTTCCTCTCCTCCTTCTCCCACTGTGTAGACCCACATGGGTGTGGAGGTCACCTGAGAGACAACAGCAAGTCTGATCTTGAACTGCAGAGGAGGTTGGGCATTCTCTAGGATTGGTGCTCTCTGGGTTTGAATACACCTGTGTGTAGGTTCTCGGAGACTTAGCTGATAAAATCTCTGCAGTGATCTGTGGGTACTTTTTGGGCTCAAAGTCATTAAACACCAAAGACTAAAGTGTATCCTTGAATACACAGTGTTGAGGTTTTAATCTACAGTGCAGGGGCAACAGGAAAGTGAGTTGAGGATTTCTAACTCGAGCAAAACAATGAGTTAATCTCTCAACCATTTTGCCAGGCGTTTCCATGCAAAGACCACATATTAAAATACACATTGAAAAGCCAGGAGAGTGATGCTGTCACTCATTTTTTTCCCTAAGGAAATGTTAGTTAATGTAGTTAATATTCAGCAAACTCACAAACTGCTAGAACAGGCTTATAATGAAGACTACTGTGGTGCTACCAGCTTTATCACAGTGACATTCATGGGGATAAACCCCAAAAATACCAGGGTCTGAATAGTGTAGGTAAGTTTCTTTTTGAAAAGCCAGAATTTATAATATACTTCGAGCAAATAATGTTATCTCAGAGGATATCCACAAGACGGTTGATATGGGCTTGTAATCCTAGGATTAAAAGCATGAAAGGGGGATGTTTCCATGTAAAATATCTGTCTATATCAAAGCCATTTGTTTGACCTAAGTTACATGATGTCTTTCTCTAGCCACAAGGTTTTAATTAGCTCTCTTGCCTGCAAGGGACAATGCAAAGCCCTGCAAGGTGTAAGCCATGCAGTTTCTCCCACTTTCCTCCTGTTTGCAGGCTATTGTCACTTTCCCATTTTTGAATTACATCCTTTTTTTCTGTTCACTGCCTATTAACGTTTAGTCAGCTCTCTCCTGAAACTACAGTCTTGGAAAAATGGAGACTACAAGACATGAAAAACAGCATGCCTGCTGTCACTTATATTCACAGACCTTACCTTCAGTTGCTCAAGCTTTAAAAATACTTATAGTCAGACTTAATTTTCAGCTTTTTTTCTGACTTTTGTTTTCCAACTCCAGAATTGTTTGGGCCAAGCCTATAGTCTTCATGTAAACTTAAAAAAAATACATTTGTTGGGCTTTTCTGCCCTTCTTCCCTCCAAATGCAGAATGATTAATACAGAAAGAAGGAGCAGATTGCTCCTAATATAAAATAGTAAACATGACTTTCTGTCAACAGCTGTAATAATCACAGAGATTTCTGGTAGGAGCAATGTCCCTTGTTCTAGGGAAAGTTAATTTTAATTTGGTCAAGTGTGAGGTTAAAGCTCTTGGCAAGGACGTGTTACAGACTATAACCCATTTCACAGCCTGGTCAATCTCTCCCTGGACTCAGGGAAAGAATTCCCACTGATTCAGCTCTAGTTACAATCTGTGTCTGCTTCATGCTGTTGAGTCTTCTATGAAGATCTCTAAAGTGACCAAGATAACTCTCAAAGTAGCACAATTAATACTTTCTCAACTGGAGTGAATTAATTCTTCATGAACCAGGCAGGGCTTTTTCAATTAGCTGCTCTGCTATGCAAGGTTAAGGTGCTCCCATAACTTCTTGAAGGTATCTCAGGGTTCGTCAGTGCTATTTGTGCTTCTATGTGCATTAAATATCTGGGGCTCTTTGTGCTGCAGGGAATTATACTGCACAATGGTCTCTTCTGGAGAACTGTAAAATATTTTTTCTGACCATGATAGAGAGGGATAGGAGCACTGCCTGAACTCTCAATTAATTTGATTTTAGACTGGGAGAGCTTCTGACCAGAGAGAATGTAAAACTTGGAGTGCAATATGTACTTAGAAAAGAAAATAAAAAAATAAAAAAATAAAATCTAGATGACCATTAAACTCAAGTGAGGGATGTGTTAGGTGAATAGCTGCCCTGTTGAGATCAGCACCTGTGTAAAAGTCTTATTTATTCTGCAGTGTGGATATAGGTAAAGCATTGCTTTGTGTTTAAAGTGTTTGCATTCAACATGTACTAAATTTCATGGAATCATGTTTAAGGAGAAGAATCTCCTCAGAAAAGAATTCCCTTTTCTTTGATAATTGACAACTTTCTTAGAGTGACTTGGAATCACAGTCTTGTCCTAGTGACTAACCATTTTTCCTCTTGCTTTTGCATATATAATACAGCCATTTTAAACCACCGCAACTCTCATTAATCATAACATTTGAAAATATCTCTATAGCGAGGACACACAATAATATATTAATGACTATCCTGCGTAGTGCTTAAAAAGAGAAAATATTTGGGAGTTGATTTGGTGAACTACTTCAATAAAGTTTCTGTCTCTTAAAAAATGAATATGTTTATGCCAATGGACATTTCACACACCTTTTTCTTTTTCTTAGCAATGATGACAGCAATATAATGCCTGTAGTAAGAAAAACTGTGAAAGAAAGCGTGAATACTATTAAATTTATTTAAATGAAGCTACGCTTATCTATAGCCTCAAGGAGGTCAACCAGTACAACTAGAGTAGAAGGAACAGACAAAATGGACATGTGTAGGAGATGGAGAGGCAGGTGAGAGCTGAGGTTTATTGTGGTGTGTAAAGGAACCATGATCTTTAACTTAGAGATGTACTCACTAACTGATATTTGCCATACAGAGACAATCCTGATCCAGCCTACAATTGAGCTTTGATTTTCAGGTTTCCACTTAGAGCTTTAGCTCCAGATCATTCTTCCTGTGAATTATTTGTGGTAAATTACTACTTTGGTGGTATGAATCAACACTATTACTAGTAACATCTAAGTGGAAGTTCCATGATTGTGTTTAAAGTGTAGTTCCTCCTTGTGTCCTTCAAGTGTTATTTATACTATCTGGGAATAGTCTCAAAATAGTATTCCAAAAATAGTCTTGAAGCACATTTTTAAATCCTCCTTCTTTGGACGTTACTAGGAGTTTAGGTGAGATCTGGGAGAGCTCCAACTTGGATTTAATACCAATGTAATATTCCCAATATAGTAATGCAAAAAATTGCTTCAACAAGGCAGAAAGTCAGGATTCAAGATGCCAAAATACTCAGCTGGTTGAAAACTGGCAGAGCTCCACTGACTGCAGTGGATTATGCTAATTTACCATTGCAAAGAACCATGCCTAAAACATTTAATTTACAAGTCAAGCAGGTAAAAAGTACTTTGAAAAAAAAAAAAAAAAACCAAAGCAGATTTTCACACACGAAATGGAGACTGTATCTTGACCTTACTGCTGCTACAGTGCCCAGCTGAAGAGGTACTCTTGGGTCCTTTCTATGATTTAAATGTTTTGTTTTGTTTTGTTTTTTTTCCCTAGAAGAGCAAAGAGAATGTTTATAAGGAGGTGTTGTATGTATATACATCCTGAGACTTGAAAGCAGGAGAACAGGATACATAGGAAATCTTTGATGAAGAGGTACAGGATGCTCAACGTGCTTTAACTGTCTCTCAACTAGCACAGCTTAGTATATTTCCTCTAGTATTATAAGTGTGGTGTTTAAAAGCAAACAAAACCAAACATAAACAACAACAATACAATCATGCAATTGTCATTTCAAGTTAAAAAGGTTCATATAACTTTGTCTTACTCATGAACTCTCTAAGCGGTCAGGCGTTATGAAGCTGCTCTGGTGTGAATGATACACGGTTTCTACAGAGTAAATAGACTGTTAGGAAAAAAATAAGAAGGAATTGACAGCAGAAAAATAGAATTTTAAAATCCATGTAGCAAAATGAATATCAAGGCTGTATCTGATCTCATTAGCTTAATTTCTTAGTCAGTGTTTTTTCTTTGAAAAGACAAAAAAATGTTCAAAGTCAAAATCTTTACCCAAAACCAAATACCTCAGCATACAGGAAAAAACAAAAGGCAAAGAGCCTACTGAACTACAGAATTAAGTAAATACACCATACCATTTTGATGAAAGTATGCTCAACCTCTGTTTTTACATAGATGGTTCACAGCAAAGACTCATGACTAACCTAATTGACAGCTCTTTTAATCTAATAAACTACAACGAGTATGCTTCTGAATTCCAGCTCCTAAAATACCTCTAGGGACAGGCGAGAGAAGGAAGGGAACCCTGCAGTACCCAGAAAGGAAGACCTCAGAGTAGAGAACATGCCTTATAGCAATGCACAAGCTTGTCTGTTCCAAACTGATTGAAGAGAATCCTCTTTTACAGAATCACTGCATTAAAAAACATGGCTCTGTGTTAAGAGTTTTGACATGACAAACACACTGGAGCTTCACTATGGCTGTTAAGGCAAAAAAATGCCATCTTGTGCTATGCAAACTTTTCAAGCAAGGGCATAATTGAACAAAGTAGCAGACAGAGAGGCAGTTCCAAGGAACTCTGCTCTCTGTTTCCTTTTTGATACATCACTGCAAAAACAATCCATGCATGATGTTCATAAGGCATGCTGTTATTACAGTCCCAGGAGCTGTAGAGAGAGCCCACATAGACTGACTTGGCCTTTAAATGATATTCATAGTGAGATAGAAATTCTGTCTCTTCTTCCAAAATAAAAAGAGAGCTACATGTGAGTATATGATACATGCTGGTGAGTTCCATTCAAAAAATGAGTCCCCAGCAACTCGTAGAAGATTTTTATTTATTTTATCTTTTGAATGGTGTTTTATAATAATTAGCTCTTCCTTACTGAACAGGGCAGCCGAGGTTCTGCAGGAGCACATTTCATCCCCTGCTCAGTGTGAGGTCTGTGTGCCTAATGCACAGATGGTGTGAGTCTGCTGAAGCACTCACATTGGCAGCAGCTTCCCAGGCCATGCTTTTAGCTTTCCAGGTCTTGGATCACTTTCTAGAGTTTAACTGAGATGAGTGACTTTTAAGAGAGATTGGTCTCTGATGTGAACTGCCCTGGAGCAGGGGTGTTCAGGAAAGCTTCCTTCTGCCAGAAGGAATAGTAACGTAGTGACTTTAAACTGTCGTTGGACTCTACAGATTTTAGCTAAGCTAGTGTTATGTTCTAGATCTACAAATGGGGGCATGCCAATAACTTAGACCTATAGAAGCTGTCATATAATGCTTGCTTTGTTCTCTTCATTGTCTGTATAGTGGTCTCTGCAAAGGGAGACTTTAATAGCTTACTTGGACTTAATTAAAATTTGTGTCTGGATGATTTTCCCTATTGTCATAGGGACCTGCAATTCCTGCTTAAAATGGTAGTTTGTCAGTCAACTTAGCAGTAAGCAGTTTCGTTCTTATTATTTTTCTCAGTGATTGGCATGATATTTATATGGCTCTTTCTTTACAATCATAAAGTAAATGGGATGAATTAGCAAAGGTTTTATAGATATTTGAAATTATTTACTGAAAACATTAAACAGATACATGGATTTGAAATTGCCATTAATTTTTACCAGCGTCATTATTTATTTATTTTAAAATACTGTATGTATCAAGTTGGATTCAGTTTGTATATTCTTTAGCCAAAGGCAAAGAATTTTGTACCTCATGCTATTTTCTGATGAACTACCAGATGGCCCTAAGGGATATATGGACACATTCCAAAATATGCTACATTCACCCTTGTTAAGGTTGAAGTAATGGAAACTTTTATGGTTAAGGAAATTATGAAGAAGAAATGTGAGAAATAGATTTTTTTTTTTAAAGATAGTTTGATTTTAAGAATAACAACCCAAATAAATACATTGGGTTGACATTTCACTGGAGGTCTCTTCTGTGGACCTTGTAAGTCTGAATTTCATTTGACTATTCTGATTGCTATAGATTCTGATGAGTTTGTCACTATTTTGCCCCTGGTATTTAAGACTGCTGACTTCTGACATATAAAATAGTAATATATTGGTCTGCAGCCTCCATCCTTCTTCATCTCTGAAAATGGAAAATGTAACTAATATTACACTTGTAGGCACAACTGGTGTAACTTTAAATCTGTGTCCTGGGTGCTCTCTCCAGTGCTTGAAGAAAGGAAAGCAAGTGTTTAAATGAGTTGAATATGGGAATTAAGGAAACTTTCATATTCATTCAAGTTGTGTCAGTCAGTGACTGATCTCAAAAACCAGAAATGTATTGTATTCTTTCTTTGCTCCTTTTGTATCTTTTTGCCTCAGTGAAACAAAATGCTAAGCAACTTTTTTTTTTAAACATAAAATACAATAGAAAAGACTTCTGATCCATATAAAGCAAATAAAATTTTGGTAAAAGCTTGAAATGAAAATTTAAACAGGTCAACTGTTTTGAAGTTGTTGAAGCACTTAGATCCTCAATGTGTCACTGGGTTTATATTTGCCATTTTTGAGTGATTCTGGTAGTCTACAACTGCAATTTTCCACAAAAAGCGCAGTTTTCTTATGGTGTTTTTCTAAGGAAAAAAGGAGAAAAATCTGAAAACAAGAAAGCAACTCTATTTTTTTTTTTTAATTCCATTAGTACTGTGTAATAAAATAGATCGTTATCAGAAAATATGGCTGAGTGGGAGTATGTGAAGTCAGGCTCTGAAACATTTGAGCTCTTTCTGAGCAGAAATAGGCTATCGCACACTATTCACACTTGTGTCTTTTGCCTCATCCTGAAGGACACCAGTCTGCTGTCTGAGTGGGTGTGGTGAAGGGAACTGAGGTCACGATTGCTTTCTGAATGGAATTATGAAGGAGTTGGTACAGAGAAATATTATCATTTCAGGTATTTATGGAGGAGTCAGAGTCCATTTACCAGTATTAAAATAATGTACTAAATGACTTAGCATAGTTAGAGTCCCAAAACCACTAACAGTTTTTTTAGGAATATAATATTTATACCCCATTTGGGGTATACCACTGCCACTGCTGTGTTCTGTGTGTAACCAAATACCAAAGCTGCAGGCATTAAAAATAGAATTCTCCAAACTAAATTCTATTGAGTTTACACATTGCTGACCAATGTTAAGAAGTCAGGAAAATGAAATCACTTTTAAAAATGCAGGCTGGGAAATTTGAAGACATATCTGCGAGTTTTCTTTGTAATCCAAATGTAAATGAAGAGATTGTCAAAACAGAGGGAGCCTCATTTATTATTTGCAGATGCTACTCTCCCTCTGCTCCCTTAGCAATAAACTGGCATTTTGAAGAGTTCCTTCTTCCAGCAGGCAAAACTAGCTAGTCACTAAGAATAGGTGGCTGCATTAACAAAGCTTGCTCAAGCTCAAGGGAAGAGATGGCCTAATATTACCATAGTTTTAATTATTGTTTGATTATCTGGATAATCTTTTATCAAAGCACTGTTCTTGATTAATTTATAATTTTCCATTGGCTTTAACAATAATGAATTCTGTCTGGTTCGTGCTTGTGTTCAGATGGTTTCTGTAGAAGCTGAGAGCAAATTAAATATTTTTCTTAAAAAAAAATTCACACACCAAAACCAACAAAAACCTGAACATTAAGAGCTAATCAGTTTCCACGTCCTGTCATTAGCAAACTACCAAAAAAGCTCTTCTAGTTCCCTGAGATTTAAAATTACCTTTGGGAAGAGAGACAGTAGGTGTTTAATTGCATTAAGAGCAGCTAAGGCA
Organism: Sclerurus mexicanus; assembly: GCA_013396755.1. Classification (NCBI taxonomy): domain Eukaryota; kingdom Metazoa; phylum Chordata; class Aves; order Passeriformes; family Furnariidae; genus Sclerurus; species Sclerurus mexicanus. The sequence goes on along the minus strand of VWZF01005535.1, from coordinate 2,343,063 downwards.
GGACAAAATTTCCTATGAATAAGTGAGTTCGAGAAATTATGTAAGTGCCCATCTCCAGATATGCCAGAAGTGCAGAAGAAATGTGAAGCACTTTCTTCCTATTGTTCTTCTTCTGTTACAAGAAAGACCCACTTGTACTCATGAATTGGGATTTTTGGGTTCTTACCCAGTCTCAGCTAAAAGCCTGAGCTAAAACTGCTGTGAAACAAATAAGAGATGTTATTTACTACTGTATTACTATCACTAGGAAGCAAATTTGAGTGCCTTAAAATACATTTTTCTTAACAAAAGGGGATTTTAAATCTGCTTTTGATGTTTGTACAATAGCAGAGGCACAAAGCTGAACTCCTGTTTTATGAAGGTTTAAATACAAAGTGACAAAAATTCTTCTTAATATGAAAGTCCTCTGGACTACTCTGTTAATTATCAACAGTCAAAAGTGGCTGGTGATTCTTACAAAGTATGCCTGATTATCTGCTTTCCTTTGAGTAGGCACCGAGTGAGCCAATTGACTATGGCACTACTTATGCTCTCTCTGATGTTAACTGAGGCTTAAGTGTTCCCAGCATCTTGCAGAATTCAATCTGAGTGTTTTTCTTAAGAACAAACTAGCTCTGATATTTTTTTTCCTCATGTGTACATCACTACTATGATATGTCATGGTTTTCAACACATCAGCTGCCCTGTCACTTGCCATTCCAGATCTTCACAGGAGTCAGTGATCAAGAGAGTGATTCTGAGAAACAACAGCTACATTAAACTATTGGGGTGTTTTTTTCCCTCTGTGTTGTTGCCATGAATTTCAAGAATGAAGGCATCTGTGAGTTGCTAGGGAGCAGCTGTAATCTTATCTATACATTATTTGGAGCAAAGAGTAAGACATATAAAATACTCAGACTGATTTCTTTGAGATCATGACATGTAACTTCATGGCACTGCTGAAAACAAAAAATGAAATTAGTAAATATGTGGGTCTTAGTAGTTGATATTTTGTTAGCTAAACGAAGTTATTAAAACTGAAACTGTGACTCTAAAATTCTGAGTATTGTTAATAAAATTTTGTAATTTTTAAAAAAATTTTAGCATTATCCAAAATTTCAGTAGGAAGTGGACTTTTTTTCTTCCCATTTCTTCTTCCCCTAAGCTAAATGTTTCCCTTCTCCCCAAGATGAAATACTAAATATTTTTGGGGGTCAGTCTGTATGATTTTTTTGGTAGGCAGAGGAATAACGAAGAGCAGTATGTGAGCTCAGAGCTGACCAACATCCTGGGCAAAGTTGAAATTGATGTATAAATTAGAAAGAAAAGCTTATGCTATCTCATTAGCTATTTCTTTTCATTTTATATGCTGACAGGGTTGGCAAGGATTTTACTTCAGTCAGAAGTTGTAAGGTAGCTCTTTTTTGTCTAGATAAGGAGCAGATAGAAATATTCTATATGTGAAAATGCCTGATACTTTCAGGAACTTTAAAGGTGATTTTGGTGCTTGTTCAGCCTTAGGTTTAGAAATCTCAAAGCTATGTAAATCCCCAACTGTTAGCAAAGATCAAGCATCATTCTTCAGTTCTTTTTGGTTTTAGCAGAGAATTACACATTGCAGAGAGGTAGCTTTGATAAGTAATGAACCAAACCTAGGTTTCATCCAGGACCTCCAGCCAGGAGTAAAAGGAGACGGAGCCAGAGACGGGTTGGAGACAAGGCTACAGTGTGGGTCCAACATCCAGCCAAAAGATAGAACTGCAGAAAAGATTTAACATACATCTGAGGGATCTGTCTAGCAGATGGGCTAACTGTGGCACAGGGCCAATGCCCATTGAAGGGACAGGGCTGGAGAAATAGATAAAGCAACTCTAGCCCGGCACACCTATCCTGGAGCCCAGGACTGGACTGAAATGGGGCCGATGGAGAGGGGCAGAGGCAGAGGCTCCTGGAGAGGCAGATCATTGTCACTGAGGTCTGTTAGTGCCACAGGGTGGTGAAAAGAGAGATTTTTTTTGGAAGGACTAGAGGAAACTGGCCATGCTAGGCCTTCTCCAAAAGTGGGGAGTGGGCAGGAAGAAAATAGTTTACACAACCTTTATTTAAGTTTCACTGTGTTCAGAGGGTTTTTTAAAATTTATTTAATGTCAATTGCTTTAGTATATAAGCTTGTAAAATCTAGCTCAAGATTTCACAGATACTCTTGATTATTTTGGTGTAATTGTTTTCAGAAAAGATGGAGGAAGACCCACCACAAAGTTTTGGTTGATTTGGGGTTGCAAGCTCAGTAGTATCTTTGAGCAGTAGTTTTACCATCATGGTAGTCATCATCTGGTCTAAACTGATGATAAAATATTTGGTGATAAAGCATTGATTGTTGATGAGGTGTCCCATCAGCTTAGCTGAGCAAGGTGATCTTGAAAGTAGTATTGAAATAATAAAAAGATTCATAGATTACCTTGTACAGGTAAGTATTACTGGAATTGTTGAGCTATTTTGTTTCTCTTTTCTAAAGCATATTTCAAGGTAGAAAAGTAACAGGCAGTTTTGGCTAACTTTTGAAATTCTGGGCTTGAACTTTTGAAGATCTTGTCTCATATGACTTCTATGTCCATGAAAGTATTTGGTGATGGAAATGACATTGGCATGTTCATGTCCCATGTCTGGGCCCTCAGCCAGGTTCCCACTGCCTGAAGAAAAGGCTCTGTTTTTTCTTAAACTGGGAAATTGACACTTTGAAAACAAACAAACAACAGGCAAAGCAATTCTATTGTAGTTGAGAATAATTCTTTTTCTGAGCGTGATAGAGCATGAGGCCCATTTAAATAAATTTTCAATGCTAAATCCAGCCCCAATGCCTGCCACAATATAGCAAGAGTCATGTAATGGCATCTTTCATTCTCTCTCAATTTGTACAGAAGTGTTTGACTTGCCCTTGAGAGCTTTGCAGGAAGCAAGGAGAATGTCTCTTTGTGAGAGATTTATAAACATGTCCTTGAAGGCTGAAGGGAAAGGGGCACGTTCTGCTGAGGCACTGGCAGTTTTTCTAATCTTTGCCACATTCAACTATTGTTGTGTTGTTTCACCTTGATGCAACTCCCCCCATCATGTTCTCTCGCCTAAAACCTTGTAGGTAATTATGTGCAATTTTAATACAGTCTTTCCTGAATAAAGAAGTGCATGGCCATTGACTTCAGAAAAAACTTAAAGTATTTTTGTGCTATGACCTTACAGTTTTTACTTAGTCATGCAATGAGGCTTTGTTCTGCAAGAAGTGATAGGGTTTTACTGACAATTTGGAGAGCTTTTAGCAAAGCATTAGTGATTAAAGTGCTAAAAATGATTTTAAATGTAAAAGCTAACAGAAACTTGCATTCACTCAGTCAAAGCAATTTAATAAATTGTATTCAAATTAGCTCTTAACAAGCCATAGAGCCTGCCAAATTGAATTTTGAAAAATGGATGAGTACACCTTTGCCAATAAGACCCTTTTTGGCTATTTGAGATGAACTTTTGCTAATTGTGTTTGACTGCTAGGTGGGAGGCTTGGAGAAGGAAAATGTTGTCCTAGAGAACCAAATCCTGAGGTGTGTATCATTGCCCTGTGTAGTGTTGTGCTGAACTGCTGTAGTTCAGAAAAGGGTAGTAGGCAACAAATAAATTATGTACACACTTCTTAAATAATTAGTGAATATTTCTTAGAGTGTTCCTTGCTGGTTGTGACAGGTCTCACACTCCAGGAAAATAGGGAAGTGTGTGAAGTTCTGAGTAATTTCTGATGCCCTTTTTTTAGGAGCTTGTGGGGTAAATCTTCCACTGGCACTAGAAGCAGGGGAGATTGGTGCCTTGAGCCTTGCCATGGACTAAAGGAAAGAGGGGGAGAAGGAGAGTCACTGGCTCAGCTCTCTGTGGGATCTTGTGCAAATCTCAAATGAATTTTCTTTGGGTGAGGATTGTTCTGAATTTTATTTTTTTAAATCTGAAAATAATTTTAAATATTTAAATCTGAAAATTTTAAATAGCAGCTTGTGAAGTCAGTATCACAGTCAGGCATTCTTGGTGGTAGGACCCACAGTGCCTGTTATAATGGTTTTAATAGTGCTCCTGTCTCCTTTGGTGGTGATCTCCTTGTTTTGTCATTCAGGCTTTTGAACTTTTTGATAGCTGATGCTGGAGAAGAAAAAGGAAAATGTTTATTTTTTTTTCCTACAAATGTGGCCACTATACAACACTTCAATAGTCTGGAGCTTTCAAGCCGTTCAAGCTTGGAGATATGGGAGTAACTTCCCTGTAGCAGTGGGGTATGTGAAAAATTTGAGTGCTTTCAAACTGGAGTATATAGGATCATATGTTTGCTGGAAGAACAAATTGGATTCAGGGATGAAAGTGCCTTTACCATGTGGCTTAATGTGATATTGCTCTGCATTGAGCACAGCACAGGAAGAACATAGACCTGTTGGAGTCAGTCCAGGGGAGGCCATGAAGACGATTAGAGAGATGGAACATCTCTCCTATGAGGAAGGACTGAAAGAATTAAGGTTGTTCAGCCTGGAGAAGTCTCTGGGCAGACCTTATTGCAGCCTTCCAGTACCTAAAAGGGCTACAGGATAGTTGGAGAGGGACTATTTTATATGGTCATGTAGTGGCTTTAAACTGAAAACCAGTAGGTTTAGATTGGGTTTTAGGAGAATTTTTTTACTGTGAGGGTGGCGAGACACTGACACAGGGTGCCCAGAGAAATTGTAGATGCTTCATCCCTGGATGTGTTCAAGACCAGGTTGAATGGGGCTCTTTCACCTTGTCAAGTGAAAGGTGTCCCTGCCCGTGGCAGGGAAGTTGGAACTACACGATCATTAAGGTACCCTCCAACCAGCGTAATTCTGTGATTCTCTGATTAAGTCAAATAAACTGTTCATATTGTCTTTCTAGTTGGTGAGGTGCAAAGTCATGGTTGTGTGGATGCAGTATGCACCTTAAGTTCTTCTGAGGCTGTTAGATCACAGCATATTTAAAGCCATGTTTTACTAAGTGCTTAAAGATGTCAAAGAGCCAGCATTACAGCACTGGCCCTTGTATAGCTGGTCAGTGCAGTCTCCAAGTCATCCCTGTCATCTGTCTGCTCCAAATCTGTGTTACTTGAACACATATTTCACTGTGACTCTACTCTGAATTTTCTTTTCTTGTGGCTCTCCTAATGCTTGTTTATAATGTTGAGTGAAAAGTTATTACTGTGAAGTGACATTTTTGCACTGAACTACTGCTTTCTCCAAATTTTAAGATGTTTTTGCTTAATTGAAGCTCCAAATGGAATGGGCTTATACTCTCTTATTGCTTTCACTGTTGAGTAGCAAATGAAAAGCAATTGTATGAAATCTGAAAAAGACCAGAAGAAACTGAAGAAAGCAAATCAAACATTTTCAGAAGTAAAATATATGAATGCTTTAAAATTATTTTTATAATTATTATTTTGCTATTTTTATAAAAGTTATTTTATATTTTTCTAGCCTATTTACAAAGCCTTGTCACCATTCTTCTATAAATTTAGTACCTTTGGATGCAGTCATGAATGTAGTTCAGAGAATTTGGCATTACATTTCTCTTCAAAGACTAAGACATGAACATCTGGTAACACCCATATTCCAGTGTCTATTCCTTGTGTGACCAGGGTGAATATTTGCTGGTGATGGGAATACCTGAGAGTTTTACCAGATTTGATGGTCATTCCAATTTAGATGCTCTTCTGAAATTTACTGTCGTGATTCAAACCATCTGTATCTATAAAACTGATTTTTACTCTTGCCTTGCCTGTAGGACTGTAGGGCTCTTCGTCACTACAGTCAATATAACTCTAAATGACACTGCTGACTGCAAATTTAATGTGTTTCAGAGAAAAATGAAAGGAATTCTGTAGTGATCACTTGTAGGATAAAATGTCTTTACTTCCAATTTTTTTTAATAATTGGCTTATAGACCAGTTCTACTATTAAGATCTGTCCTAAAAAATACCCAGACCAAAACCAAAAAACCAAACCAAACCCCCAAACCACCACCCCCCTCCCCCCCAAAAAAAAAACGCCCAAAAAAGAGATGTTTGGGTTTTACCTGAGATGAATTTTCTGTGTTGCAATTTTGAAAATTAAGCATCTCAAAAGTATCCAAACTACAGTCTGAGTTCATTAGAAAATGTCTTCTTTTATAGTAGTTTTCTGCTCATGGTTCACTGATTTTTTAAAATGATTGCTACTCTATGAGGATTTAAAGTTTATTCCACCTACTCAACTACTGGTGGAAAGGAAAGACTGTTTCTCTGAAGAAAAAAAATCCCAAAACCCATCGTAAGTGTTGTAAAATTCATAACTAATAAAAAACAATGACAGCTTATGGGACATGCCCGATGAAAATTTGCAGCTGTAACTGTAGTTGTCAGAAAAGTTTTTCGTGATACTTATCAGCTACAGGCACCAGGACAGACTTATTTTGGTGAGTTTCTTTAAGGTCTCCACAGCTTTAACCCGAGAAACCTGGCAGGGCTGGTAGACTCAGTCTGGTCGGCAGTTTTTTGGCTCTTGTGCTGGATGGCAGCCAGTACATTAGTGCTGGACCCGTTCCTGCCTGAGCCTGGAATTACTCCCCAGGAGACAGCACAGCCCCCACTAGGCAGTGTTACAGAGAGGCAAAGTACTTGAGTAAACTCAGGCCATCTGTTGGTTGCATAAATTAGTTTTCCCCATTTGCCCATCTAGCCATAAGGTATCCACCCTTTTTTTTTTTTTCCTACCCAAAATAATGTACTTTTTCTATATCCAGTTTTAGAAGAAGGGAGATAGGCAATTGCATTTTTTCTGTCTTTTTTTCTTCTTTACTGTTTGTGGTTACGTGCATTTCACTGTAGTGGCTTTGTTTAACAAATCAAATTATCTCCTTCATATACATGGTCTGCTTCGGAAACAGTTAATGGCTCCGCAGAGATCACCTTTATTCATGATAAAGAAGCACATTTATAGTTCTGTGCCCTTCTTCTCACCCCCATCTTTTTTCCCTTTTCATTTTTTGCCCATTTCTCCTTTTTGCTTTTATTTTTTCTTTTTTTTTCCTGTTTTCTTATTTGCTCCTCTTCCTCTTTTCTCATGAATACTAACACTATCTTATGAATAAATAGATAAGGGATTAATCTGATTAAATTAGCATAACTTAAATTATTTGTTCCAATTGGTGTATTTGTTGTTCAGCATTCAAGGAAGAATTGAATTCACCAATAACTATTTTATGTCCAATTCAGTCATTTTAAAGGATCTCCACTTTACTTCTTTTTTAGCAATCTATGGGAATCAGATTCATTGAGCATTTAGCAGTTGGATAGTTTATCAGTAAAAACAGTCAGTTTTGAAGATTTATTAAATGATTTTTAGTGGCAGCTCCTACCTCTCAGATGAAAAGGTGAAGTATTTCTTTCACAAGGCCCATTTGGAATTGTCTAGCAGTAGTCTTTCTGAAGCTCTCTAGTTAAGAGCAGAGGACATCTTGGTGCCTATTCTGTCAAGTCACTTGGCTTATTTTGAATGTCTGGTGTCATTTTGATTTATTTCAATTTTTCCTCTTGCAGATTTATTTGAAAAACAGAAATTTGTACACTGTAGAAGCAAACAACCCTCGTCAGTTAGTAGAAATTGCAGCCAGAGACATTGAAAAACTTCTAAGTAACAGATCTAAAGCCTTGGTGGTGAGTACTCATGGGTTAAGTTTTCTACTTAGTATTTTAAAAAAATCTTTATTTACTATGGAAACATGCTTTTATTGTTATTTTTACTGACTATGCTCTTACAGGCAGTGTCAGCGTGATGTATAAGTCATGACATGCAGAAAGATGGCTCCTGACTTTATGGTAAAAATGAACTCATTAGTTTGTTGGCATAGGGCAGATGCTTATAATATTGATCGACAGATAGGAACCATGTCCAAGTAAGAAATCAAGTTATAAATAGATTGGAAAATATTCCTCTAAGTGACACACATGAATGTTTATAACTTGAAGATCACTGTACTCTACAGTCAGTAATGGTCTTGGGGAAACAAAGAGTAGGGCTTTATTTTCTGATTTGCTAGTTTAACCTGTATTTCAATCATTTGTATCAGCACAGTTAATCCTGAACTGTTTGTGTGAACACCAATGCTGCATTGCAACCTCGCAATTCTTTATGCTGTAAATAAGTAGCTGTTTCTTTAAACTGCTTTTACCAGCAGCCCCTTTCTCTTCTGTCCTGTGAGACACCAGACCTGGGTAATTTCTTTTTATGATTTCTACTCACATCACTCTCACTCATATAAGAGCTTAGAGTGCTTTTCAGAAGATACTGACCAAACACAAATGGGGGGATCTGGATGAATTAATAAACATGCTTGGTACAGAGTAGAGCTATTATAAAGTAGCTTTAAGGATGGAACAGCAGACTGAATTTCCTTGAGCAATTGCATATCCACATAGGCTTGCAGATGAGTTTGGATGTGTCATTTAAAGTGAAAGAGAGAAGAAAGAGACATTAATTCACCTAACTGTAGACATCCACTCAGCTGGTCGTCCTAAGGTCCTTTTTTGTTCAGTGGAATAAAACAGCCACTTCTCAGTCAGGACTGACCTGACATACTCTGCGTAAGACTTTAAAATGGAATGAACTATAGCCCAGAAGTACTTACTTCTCTCTTTCTCAGTCGGAGAAGCCTCAAATGTAAATGTCTATACTGTAAGTGGGTAAAGCTAGCAGAGATGAGTGCCACCCAAACAGTCCTTTTATCGGTACAGTTTCATGCAGCCGAAGAATCAGTGTGAGAGTGAAATGCTGCTGCTATCCTAAGAACTCACTTTCTTGTAGGCGATGAGATTTTGCATAGTCCGCTGTCCGTGCATAGATACCACAGGAGGTACCCATTTTCCTGCCTTGGGTTCCTAGCAGGAGTTCACTCCTCCAGTTCCCATGGCTTCTCCAACATGCAGCGTACACCAGTGTTATCTGGGCCAAAGCTTCTCTAATTCATTCAAGCAAGTGTAAAATAGATACGATTTTTTACTTGCTTTGCTGTTTTACCTCAGTGGGCCTGTGTTTATGTGGCATTCTGTGGACTTTGCATTGTTATTGCAAAATATCAGAAGTCATTTGCAGACTTTTATGAAATTAGTTTTTCCACCATTTTCCCATCAACCCATATAAGTTTGATGTTTTTAAGTTATCACAGACAAATCTTACATTTTTCCAAGACTCAGGATTAATTTCAGGATTTGTGTGTGTCTGTGGTGGTTTGATCTTAAAATTTTAAGAAAATTAAGCAAGTATCTTATGCATATTCTAAAAAATATCCCAGGACAGTTTTTGTCTGAACATGAAACATTTTAGGCAATCACGTCACTTTTTGGAAAGGGTAATATTCTGTTCTGTGATGTAAAAGAAGAATGAATTAGGTGAAGTGTGTTCCTTTGGTGCAGTTGCTCCTAATAGCTCAAGTACTTATACTGACTTTTCCATTTTTAGTTATCCAAGATGTGTATCAGAACTTTCAATAACTTCTGATTTTAAACCTTCCTGCATGTTATTTTTATACACAGGAGACACTCACTGTCTCCTGCATCTGAACTATTGCTTTCTACTAAGAGAATTTCTTCCCCTTCTGTATGTATTTCTCTTTCTGCTTTTTTTCAAGGACTATCTTTATGCTGGCATTTTATGAACTTTATGTAGTGAAGCTGAATTATTTATCTGAAATTTCAGTCTTCATAAATCTGATGGGTCACATTTTCTCCGAAATCAGGAGTGGAGTTGAACAGAACTGTTACTAATGACTGTGCAGAGGGATTTACCATTGGGGCTAATATGACTCAAAGTTTTAATTAAAACCTGAATCTTGAAAAGAGTATGATGCAAAAGCATCAGACATCCTCCAGTGATGCCACGAGGAAGGTTCCAGTGAATGACATCAACAGTGTCATTGTTCAGAGACCATAATACCCCAGGGATGCCATGATTTCCGCTAGGCATGATGCATAAACAGTCTTTGGGCAAGGTTATAATAAGAAAATACTAGTGATGACTTTTCTAATAATAAGTCATCTCCCTTTGACCTATGAGAGCACCTTTAAATGAGAAATATCTCTTCCATTCCAAATTATTTGTTTTTGCATGCAACTTTATGCTAGAAAACTCTAGTTATGACAGTAAAATTACCAGGTAAAATTACTTAGTAGTTTTGTATGTTGCACACAAAAGACATGAAAAAATGAAAAAGCCTTTGTGATTTCATCTCTGGTTTATATGAGAAGAAGTTATAATGAAAATCAGGACAAAGACAACTTATGCCACAGTAAGGGAAAAAAGCCTATTTTTATTTTTTCATGTGTATGAATTTCTGTTTGACAGAAGTTTAAAAGTGGTGGCTGAAATAGGTACCTAGCTGAGGAAGGAGAAAGGGGAAAGCCCTAATTTGAACTCAGAGATCACTATTGCTAGTTAATATGAGCCATAGAAGAAAAAGTTAGTATGAAAAGAAAACGGAAAATTTTCTATCAAAGTGCAGTGGAGGAAGAGAGTGGTATGAGTAATAAGGAGGGAAACAGGCAACAGCCTTACAGTCAAGGATGTCAATGACATTCTTGCAATAGAGCTTGTTGTTCAAATAGTACCTTTCTTTTGCAGTTTACTGTTGCTTACTGCTGCATATTTGCCTGGACTAACCATACTGAACACCGACTATTTCAATATTATGAAACTCCCATATGCACGTGGTCCTGCAAGGAGCAGAGGGTTGGACTCCATGATCCTTATGGGTCCCCTCAAACTCAAGATATTCTGTTATTTTAGGACATTATGGATAAGTTAATATTCTGTCTCTGTGTTTCTAGCTAAAAGGTGGTGTACAGACTAGCTGTGCTACCATTGCAACCTGCGCTCCCAGGTATCTAATGGCAGATGGGTGGAGGTTTTATTGAAAATGTATCTTGCAGTAACTATTGGAATACTCACAAAGCTTTTCCAGGGATACTAACAAATAGTATGCCTAGCTCATTGGGCAGACTGGCACCTGAATTATTCAGTTTTGCTAGAGTTATCCTCTTTCCTGCCGCATTTGTCAGTGCAATACCTTTCTGAAGCTAGCTAGATCATGCTAATAGATCATAATCTTTCTGTTCAAATGGAAACTTTGGAAGTTACTGATTTTTATTTAATGAGTATTGTTAGAAATACTAAATAGACTACCTGACATTTTACTGTATTTATAAAATATGGTTTGAGGAACTACAAATATTTTCCCAGTGACTATCTTAAAATAAACCCTTTTAAAACCATTCATATATGGGATGGTCTAATAATACATTTTTATTATTGCTCATGTAAAATGCTGTAGTAATCCTAACATCTGCAAATATCCTAATTTTTGTTGTCATACTTTAAAATTAGAAAGGTATATTTTAAAAACTTAATGCTTTGTCAAGGCAGTGTTCTTGGGTTTTGTTTTCTGTTTATGCATTGTGTCATGAGGAGAATGAAGTCTGACTTTGTTTATATAACATGTACACGTAACATATGCAGCATATAAACAGCAGTATTTGATTGAGTGTTGCACCCCAAATTTAAGCTGGAACTTCACTCCTATGCAGTGTGAAGTCCTTAGCTGTGCAGCCCTTGGCCTCCTTCTGCCCATCTGAGCAACCCATTACTCATTGGGTGCTGGGGAGCATCCTGAATCTTCCACCGCAGGAAAATCTGCAGTTGTACCACTTCTCATTTTTGCTTATATATTTGAACAGAAGATAGTAAGCAAGTCTGGATCTCTTAGGTAACAGAAAATTAAAGAGAGAAAATGATGAATAGAGAACACCTACTAACAGTCTTTGCAAAGCCACCCTGAAGAAAATTTGAGGAGAAGGATCAAAATATGCTATTTCTTGCTTAGCTTAGATCCCTTTCTGCATTCCCCAAATATTTAATGTTTGCCTATTTGTTTGGTTAATAGTTTGAGATCAATCCCAATTATCTTTCTATCCAAAATTAAGATATATGCATATTCTTCTACAAATCTTTTCTACAGTGAAATACCTGTTTCTGGAAAGCCTCAGTGTTAGGATCTTATTGTCAACACTATGGTGTACACTCAAAGTGTATTTATTAATACACTTTTCTTCCATTACTGCCCATGTTCTAAGGCAACAGCATAATCATATGTGCAAAGTAAGCACTCAAGCTCCACTAAAATACATTTCACTGGAGAATGAAAGACAATATTTTCATTGCCAAATTCCTGCTTAATACTCTTACTTTGGGATCATTTGTGTATGCTTTTATCTAACTCTTACATCAAGGTTGCTTAAGAGAAGGCACCCTTGGCTTCTTGGGCTGTGTGCAGATAATTAGTTGCAGATTTGCACCTTATTGTCTAGATTTCTTCAGACATCTCAACCAGAGACATAATATCTTTATTCTAGCTTTTATGCCTTAATTTCTCCAGAAAACAGAGGCAACAGAGTTTCCATGGAAACTGAGGCACAGATTGTGTGCTAGGAGACAGGTTCCCTCTACGTGCTGTTGGGAAATGTCCAAGGTGCACAACTGTGTCTCAGAATGAGGAGCTCAGAATGTTTATCTGCTAGTTAAGATGCAATTTCAACACAGCTGTGCAAGCGCGTCCAGATCTCTCAGTATTTTCCCTCCCACCCGAAATAAGGCTTCAGTGTCTCACAACACAACTGGGAAGCTTAAATAAACATGTGTTATAATGTATTTTGAGATTTCTGCGCAGAGATGATGTGCACTTTAAATAGGGTAATTTTTCTGTAGCCCGAAAGACCTATAAAACTAAAATAAATTTTTAAGTGTGCTTGTTACTATTGTTTTTTGAAAGGTATCCAAAACTTTAGCTTGAGTTTTGTTTTGGTATCTTAAACTAACCTATCATCCTAAAAAACACTCTAGGACACTTTCTGATCTGCCAATCTTAAATTGCCTGTACTAACAAGATATCTTTCCACTCTTTAAAAATACTCTATAGAGAAACTTGAGTTGTCCACTCAATTAGAGGAACTTACACTGGGCAACATCTCTTGCTTTTGGGCTCTGTTGCAACTCAGCCACCAATCTCCTGAGCTGCACTGGGAATTCCAAGAAGCCCAAAAATTTTATAGCTAAGTCCACCACTTCTGCATGCTAATCTAAAGTTTAGAGCTAACCATTCCATAGGGTCTTGGGCCAGGTCTCTGATCTGAAAATATCTGTGGATACATGCAGATACATACCTGAATGTGGACACACTTGAACAGGTGTGTTGAAATTGCATCCAAACTATATTCCAGTATCCCTTCAATTCCAAATGGTAACTCCATTTACTTTGACTCAGGCTGTGAGGGCTAGAGTACTTGCCTGAAAATAAGGTCATTCTTCAAGGGTGTAGTTTGGATTCTCTTAAAGTTGAGGGCTTCTGACTTCATTATTTTGCAAGCGATGACACAGTAAACACTGTGATTTTGTCATTAGAAGACACTGATGAACTAGGTCCTGAGTTGGTAGAGGAATCTGATGTTTCCTATGTGTTATTATGTGCCGGTGTCATATCCCATAAAATGCACAGGGAAAGGGAGAGGTCTGAGTTTTACAGATGAGTTGTGGTCATGTCAGAAGTTAGTCAAGATAAAATGTCTTTGCCTTCTTTTCTTTCCTGGAGGATTTTAAGAATGTAAATCTTGTTGAGAACTGATTTGAAAACTGATTTCAGTGAAAAAAAAAATCAATCATGTCTTGGTAGATTTGCTGCTGCTTTCCCTTTACTTCTATTTTTTCTTTTCAGGTGTTTCTACACTTTTGACTCTGCCATTTACAGGCAGCGTTAGACAATTTTGTTGGAAAGGGCTCAAGTTGAAAAAATTCAGGGAAGGAAAATAGCCTGAACTATGGTTAGTCTCCCAGCAAGCAACACTTTCCCACATTTTATTAGTATTTAGTTGTTCTAAGAGAAGCTGGACATCATAAGGAAGCTGGCAATGGACTATGTATGCTGGGTTTTTTGCCAAAATAATTTCAGGTCTGACTTCTAAGAAGAGGAAGTCTATAAAGGTGGGAAAGAGTAAATTAACTAGACTAAATTACTTGTCAAATAAATGAACAAAGTTTTTTTATGCATGTTTTTGTGTTATGTACACAAGTTTTATTTTATTTTTTACTCTAACATGTTAATTTTACTCTTGAATTGTTTGACAGTACTTGTTTCTTCTCTTTAATATTTCAAAATATTTTATTCTTTTATTTCAACTTTTAATTTCAAACTGGAGGTGGCTCCTTGGCTTTAGGAAAAGATTACACAAAGTGTGTATCAGCATCACAAAACAAATGGCTTTAATTGTGCAATTATCCTCCCAAAAAATGCTTACACTTAGGAAAATTAAAACTAAAATAAATGTTTATCTGTATAAAGACTGTAAGATCATGTGTGTCGTATTTTTTACATGAAAATATGTGTTGGTTCTTTAAGTCCTTTACATTACATATTTGGTAGAATTTTATAGCATTAGGACTCTACGTCTATTTATATGTTTAGTTTTTATATCTCCATCAATTCTCTACATACTGAGTAACTAACCAAGGTGGAAAATTTTCAGGTTTTATGTTGGAGTACAAGACAGCAGTCCATGGACACCTTTTGATATTAAAGACTGTTTAAAAAACGGTTGTCTCTTAAAAGTTGTAGCACCCCCATTTATGGTTTTCCCCATGGTTATCTCCCGATGTGCACTCCTCAGGTTGAGCCCCAATATGGCGGATCCCTTGTTGGTTTATCCCCGGTTCTTTTCCATGTTGTCTTCTTCCTCTTCACAGTTTTCCCGCCTTCGCCCTGGACCCTGTTTTCCTATTGGTTCATTTTCCCGCGTTTGATGAGTTGCCCCTGATTGGTTGTTTGGTTGCCCGGTTACATGCTCCGCCCCCTGTTTTATTCAGTGGCGTCCAATTCCAGAACCTTCCCTCGGAGCCCTATAAAAGCCGGGCCCCAGTTGAATGAATGCCTTTTATGCCTTCACCCTCAACCTGGTGTGGTGTCGTGTGCGGAAGGTCGTTTGGTCGGCGGCTCATTATTTCTAGTGAGTATTA
Source organism: Sclerurus mexicanus (assembly GCA_013396755.1). Classification (NCBI taxonomy): domain Eukaryota; kingdom Metazoa; phylum Chordata; class Aves; order Passeriformes; family Furnariidae; genus Sclerurus; species Sclerurus mexicanus. The sequence goes on along the minus strand of VWZF01005535.1, from coordinate 2,327,968 downwards.
AGGCTTCTTGTGAGTGTTAAGGATAGACATTGTCATTTCCTTTTTGCAGCATTAGACTTAGATTTCAGTCCATGGCTATAGTTGGTCTAAATAGCAGAAATAGCTTCTTCAGATATGGCAGGAACTTTGCAGGTGAGTTTAAGACTATGTTTGAAACTACCCTCTCTGGAAATTTGCACACTAGCAAAAAAAGTTTTACATATGCTTTTTTAGACTATAGTACTAAGTCTGTTAGCCTGTATGAACTTTGTTTAAATCTCCGGATGTAAATGTAGCCTATTTTGAAAGTCAACTGTAGTTGCTGAAGCAAATGTGTTTTGGAATGACAGCTAGCAAGACACGACACTTGTGAAGTCAAACATTTGTCAACTTGTCCACATGTCAGATGTTTGAATTTGTTTTTAGTTGCCTTGCCTTGAGTCTTATTTTATTAACCAAAATCCAGGTTGCATAGATGCAACATTATGCCTCAGAGGGTAGAGTCACATAACTCACACACCTTGCAAGGCATTATAAAAGTCTGGAAAAATAAATCAAGGGTTTGTAGTGAAAGTTCTTACAAATATTGCACATTTCTATTCTTTTCTTTCTACGGCTGACTTGATTTGCCTTCTGCAGATCTTGTGTTCTTGTTGACAGATAAAGAGGAGGTCACCCCTCCAACTTCCCATACCCTCATGGGTAGCTGTAAGTCACCATTTTGATTTTTGTGGCCCTGAACTGTACATAGTGCTGCAATGGCATTGAGTCCATGAGCTTAGAGAGACACCTGCTGAATCTCTATCCTGCCAACACAGTGCGTTGCACTTGGAGCTTTAACTGCGGCTGAGAAGAAAAAAGGGCTTGTGGTGAATGATATTATGTGATGATCAGCTTCACAATTTGACTTTTCCATCTCCTTATACAGTAGATTGCCACCGGTAGCACAGGTTTGTTTCATTCACATTTTGTACTGAGAAAAGTAAGGAGCACTTGTAGCCGTAGCAGTTCTTTCCATTTTAGACCCTTTTGTATTTTCATTTGAGCATGTTTTCTCACCAAATAAGTGGCCACTGCTAATTTTGCAGACTTGTAGGTTTTTTTTTAGCTCCCTGTGAGATTCTTCATGGGTTTGTTACAAGCAGGTTCCTTTGTTTAGGTTTATGGATATTGAAATTTCATTAATGAAAGATGTTCTGCAGGTGCATGGTGTCATTAACACCAGCATCACCCTAAGCTGGGGGGCTGATGAAGCAGCTGTGAAAGGTGAAATATTGCTCCAAATAAGGCTTGGTTTCTTTTGTTTAAAAAGTTACTTTTTCAGCTTCAGAAGATCAGATTAAAAAAAACAAACAAAAAACAACAAAACAATGCAACCCAAACCTTTATTGTTGCTTTTCTTGGATTTGTCCCAGATTTTGTCTCCAGGGCTTTGCTACCCTTCTTAGCTGAGGCTTACCCTCAGGCAGCTTCTTCTCCTGAAGTTATTTTTGTTTTCCTTGTATGTGCTTCTGCCTGGTAGGCGAAGAGAATTGTTTTCTTCCTTATTTCTCGGTCTGATGACTTCCATTCAGATCATTCGCCCAAGAAACAAATTTATGCTTTGTTTTTTTTGTGTGTGTAAAACTGGTTTTCACTCTGGCTAGGTGAAAATTGTAGAGAAGAATGATTTTCCATGGTAAAACACACATTTTTCAAGTAATATTTCATAATAGTTTAATTTGCAAGTGTTGGATTCCATACCTTAATGCTGTCTAGCCAACCCTTGCAAGACTCCTAATTTTTCCTTCAGTCACTATGTTTACTTTTTCCACCCTCAGAAAATGTAATTTAAAACTTTTAAAATCCCCTGGGAAATGAAAATTCCACTTATTTGCTGAAAACTCTATTAGAAGTTATGGAGAAGAACCAAGTGTAAGTGTTGTTTTCAGAGAAACAAACTTGCACACACAATTTATAAATAAACTATGGGGTAGTAGTTGTGTATTGTACTCTAAGGCTGTGTTCTGCCTTTGTGAGGGTTTTTTTCCCTCCCAGAATTGGGTTAAATTTCTGACTCTTTATCTTATCTTTCAGAGTCTTTGTTTTAAAGAGCATCGATAGCTGAGTGTAACAGTGGAATTCTTTGTACCCTTTGCTTCTCTTTTTCCACCTTCTCCATATTAAAAGTTCAGATTAGATTGTGTTGCTAGAGTATCACACTAACTCATTTTGAAGTGTTCCCACTTCACCTTGTAAAAACTTTTCAGTTTACCTGTGTCCGAGATCCAGTCACTGTTTTCTAAATATGGTTTGAAATGTCTACATTCATGGGTTAGAGAGTTTTAATAAGTTCTCAAAACATTTGAGTTGTAATTCAGTTCAATTTGCAGAATTAAAGCACGAATGCAGGTGAGAGCTAGATTATTTAAAACTTAACCCTTCCTAATTGTTACGTATAAAATTGTCAAGGACTTCTGGATCTCCAGGCTTACCATTTCACTGCTCTGTGCTCCTGGCAATGTTCACTTTGATAATCAATGTGTAATGTTGGAAATATATCTTTGGGGACAAGGTAGAGATTTTAACAGGGAACAGCAGAAATAAGTATCTGACAATGCCCTCTGTTTTTCACATGTTCATCTTCCTTATTGCTCCTTTTCCTTCCTCCATGCTAGTAGGTCTGTGGAAGGGAGAAATTTCGGATTTGTCAAGGCTCAGTTCTGCCTTGAATATGGTTGTCTCTTTATGACAGAACTAATAAAATTATTTGTTAAAATAGAACCGTTGTGGTTTTCTGCTAGCTGAAGCTTCAAGTTACATTTATCACCAGTTTCAAGGTCCATAAAGTTTTTTTTCCCAGAAATAATTAAACCTCGGGTTTTTTGGTCGAAGTGATAACTGAAGCCAGGAGGTAGTTTGCGGGATTAGAGTACAGGAGTTGCCCTTCTGAGTTGATGCAGCCTTTGTAGTCAGTATTCTTGCCCCAGTGATGGCATGTAGTGATGCTGGGTAAAGACCACATATAAGCTTTGCCAGTATCCATGGTCCATTATGCACATGATCCCTCGTGTGTTCAGTTTTTGGATTAGAAATTTCAAGGACAACATCTCTGCCTCTTCAGTATCTGCTAGTGAACTTACTCTTAAATTCACTGAGCCTCTCAGCTGCCTGTACTGTCTGCCTCCATGACATCCTGTAGTAACTGGTTGCAGGATCTCTCTATTTATGGGTAAAAAAAGGCATTTCTCCTGTCTTTTCTAAATTGACCTCTGACTAGTTTCAGTGAGCATAACCAGTATTGCCAGACTGGGTCCATCACAGTTTTGGCATTGGTGTATAACCTCAACCATATCTGCTGTCAGCCATCCTGTCTACCAGAAGGAGTTCTAGCGTCTCTAGTCTCTCCTGACATGCTATCTTACAGAAAATTCGTAATTGTTTTATATCAGCTGCTGCCACCCTATTAATCATTTTATATACATTTTTGGAAATAGAGAGGCTTAGGTACAGTGCAGGAAGTTCTTCTACTGTGTCTTGTGTGCCTGCATCATACTCTGTCCTCTTCAAGAACATGACTGGTAAGAGAGAAGATGAGAGGAGAAGATTAATTTCTTTCCACAGATGTCCCTCATTTCTTTTCTGTCTTCAGGCATTAATCTTTGGCAGGTCTAGGATCAGAAGATCGTGCCAAAATGCTCAGATGCTGCAACTACCTGTATAGTGGCAGGTTTTCAGACAAGCACTTCTCAACAAGAAAAAATCAACAGTAAATCACTACTGGCCAGATAAATGATTTTAAATAAATAAATTAAAAAATCAGTTCTAAGTAAAAGTTATCCAAATCCAAAATTTTTAAATTATTTTGGTATATTTTTTTTACTTTGGAAAATAAGTGTAGTTAAATCCCTTTTTTTCCATAGAGAGAAGTTACAGTACTTTGTTCCAATGAAATTATTTGTTTTCTCTGGATGCTTTTTCCCACCTTTTTCTTGGTCAAATTTTCAGTAAGATTGAACTGAGTGCAATAATTGTTGCTGTGGAGCCAGAGTAAGATGAAATTTAGAAATGCCAGTTTTGATTGATGAAGTATGTAAAAGCATCAGACTAATTTTCAACTTCAGTAGAACTCTTGCTGCGGTAAGAAACTATTGAATTGAACAGTGGACATCAGAATTCCATCCTTTGCACAAGTAAAAGATAAAACCCCACATTTGGGTTGGTTGCTCATCATATAATTTGATAAATTAGCATTCAGCAACAAGTAGTTGAATAGTCTGCTCTTTCAAACAGGCTTCCTATTTCTTTTTTTTTTCCTTTCTCTCAAGGGTTTTGTTTTCTGAGTGTTATGGTGCCTATCCACAGCATGACCGTAATGCTTATTCTATAGCTGCAGTATCCGTGCGCTGTTAGGGCTGGATGACAGTATGTGTTCAGTAGTGTAAAAAATTGTTTCCTGAAATATTTGAGTTTTTCCTCAAGCATTTTGGTAGCACACTTTGTGCCAGTATTTCAGGCATGCAGTTAATTGGAACCCTCGGGAAAGAATGCAGGTAAATCTGGGGCTCTTCCAAGTAAGCTTTAAAGGGATCAGATCAGCAGGGCTTGAATCCTTGGAAACAGCTTGCTGAGAGCTAGTTAAGAAATACTGAATTTCTGTCCTCAAGAAAGTATGAGCAGTTTCAGGGAGTGTGTTCACCTGGCATCTTTCTTTCATAAGTTTTTCTTCCTTACCAGTTTAAGGTGTCCACCTGCCACCTTTCTCACACCTTTCAGACTTTGTAGTGAAATTTCTGTGTTAAAACTTTCCTTAAGAGAGCTCTTGTCAGCTTTCTTGGCAACACTGACTTTTGATGTAATTGTTAGTACAAAAGGCAGAATTGCCCAGGAATCCTGGTACCAGAAGTCTCAGTGGGAAAGCTCAGAAAGCAGAATATGCTGAAGGAAAGCATAAATGTTTTTTGCTATTTTCTCAAAGTCTAACTCACTGCAATCCAACTTTAAACTTGCTCATAAAGAAATGTTTGTCTGCAAAAATCTCTATTAATCAGTAGAGGCTGAAGTACTCCACATGTTTTTATGTTAAACATTTTGTTGGATTAAAAAATTCCCTTTGATGGGGAAGCTTCAAGAAACAAGGTGATGACACATTTTATGATGTGTCAGTGTGATGAAGATATGGTTTCTTCAAAGTCCAAGGGCTGTCCAGGAACATTTTTCACTCCCTTTTATGCAGCTGCTTAACAGATACAAATTGATGCTCTTCAACTAGATTCCGAAAGGCCTCAGATTCACTGTATATTGGGATTTTTTATGAATTCATGTGGAAGTGGTCCTCAGTGGCCTCTCTAAACACGTTTACATGTCTGCTCCTACTGCTCAGGGGGATATGAGATACTGCATGAGCTCCAAAGAGTGAAAAGTCTCCAATGTATACTTGATTGTGACATAGCTGACTGTCCTTGTGGAGTCATCTGGGTCCAAATTCCACCTTTGGCATTTGGACATAAGAGGAGCACAGCTGAAGGACAGATATATATGTGCTAAGCACAAGACGTCTTACATAGATGAAACTGAAATCCTCTGAAGCATTGCATTTGGGTCAGTGTTGCAAGATGACACCTTAATTTGCTCAGGATCAGAAACCGAAATCTTCTGCTTAGGACTGGTAGTAACAGAGATGTGTGTGGTGTGGTTATTTTTTTGTTTGTTTTGGTTTGGTTTTTTTGGTTGATGGTGGGGTTTTTTGTTTGTTTGTTTTGTTGTGTTTTGTTTTGGTTAGTTTTTCTTCTTTTAATAGTTTGGAAGAAGATTTCATAACCCAAATGACTGTCTATGAAATCAGGGATCTGAGATCAAATTTATCTTCAGTCTAAGAAGTCTATGTTTGTGTCTCACCTCCTAAAAGACTCCTTTGATTACTTCATTACAACTGAATGGAAATTCTCTGTTTGTCCTTGGTTGTTTCTCCTTCCTACCAGTGCTGAGCCAGAGTGAGGGCTTGGGTCTTAGTTTTTACAGCACTCAGCTAGATGAGAGTAAAATCTTTTCCCATTGGTCTTTGTACTAATTCAGACATCATCACTATCTTCTTTACATTGCAAGACATCTCAAAAAGTGTGGCAGTGGGTCAGAAGATGTGTGAGGCACAGCACTTCTGCACTGAGCACTGCAGACGGGTATGTGGAGCGTAAAGAACTGTTCTTGCATGTCTGCTAATGGCCAAAAGTCAGGAATATGGTTACCTAGGGAAGCCTCTGATCAGATTTTCTGAACCTTTGATATGCCCGCAAAGTGAGTAAATGAGATTTTCCTAAGTATCCTGTGCCTTTGGGTTTTTTTGCTATATTCTTCTTAGTCTTCTAATCTCCTAATTTCTCCTTTTTTCAAAAATATTATTTTGGGGTTTTCCCTTTATAAACTGTGTCTTTCTATCTTCCATGCTGTATTTACAAAATTCTGATATTTTGCTATTTCATTTTTTCCCTTTATAAATTTTGTCCTTCTACCTTCCATACTGTACTTACAAAATTCTGCTAATATTTTGCAAACACAAAGCCAGTGAGTTTGTTATTTGAAGTTGATGGACATGATCTTCATCAAACAAAGTCACCAGCAGTAGAAGGCACAGAGCACTAGTTCTCGAGGGAGGGGAATGAATCCCCAAGTATGTTTCAATGGTTTGCATTGGACTGTGACTGACAAAGAAATTCACTTTTACTCAATATTAATTTTTAAAATTGTTTAAAAATCAATATTGATTTGCAAGTGGTCTCACAAACAAATCATTTAGAAGACACTGATGTAGGTAATTACAGACTATAACACAAAAAAAAGTGTGGTGATGAGTAGTTTAGCTATGAAAAAATATACATTTATTTATTTTTGTGGTCTGTGTCTTTCATAAAAAAATCAGTTTGAATTTCTCCTAGGGTTTTGGGTATTTTGCTTGGTTGGTTTGCTCCTTTGTTTGCTTTGTTTTGTTTTTATTCAGTGTCAATTTCGTTCTTTACAAGCTGAAAAAAATACATTGTGTGAGGTTTTATCACCTTGCCTATGTTTAGTTAAGAGTGACATCATTAACCTGTTTCAAGCTTTTCTTTTTTAATATCGAGAAGTTCTGCCAGTCTTTAGGTTTAGTACACCCTGAGACAAATACTATTTTTTTTATAGAATTGTTTGGGGATTTAATTTATTTTCAATTCACTACTTCTTATTAAAACTTCAATCATCCTCCACTTGATTGTAATTAAAACTGCCCCTAGGCAATAAATTTTGTTCTATGCAAATATGACAGGTATAATTATGGAAAATCTAATTGTTCATATATTGCTACTTTTCATGTGGTGTTAAAATAACTGATGAAGTAATTAGATTTTTTTCCCCTTTAAATGTTAGAACAGAAAAGAACAACAGAGTTTGTACTTTCCCTGAGCCTGTGTCCATAATGCACTCTCCTGCCTCCATGAATTCTGAAATTATCCCCCTACCGCAGATAGGAAGTTGTTGATTTGTGTCCTGTTTAATTAGTGCAGGGAAGATGTTTCTGTGCAGTGGTGGGCTTACCAGAGCAGGCAGTGTGAAGAAGTGTGGAGGCACCTGAGTGCCTGTCCTGGAGCACCATGATCAGTACGGTGGTGTCGTGGTCAATACAGTGTTTGGTGGGTCCTCTGAGGATGAGACAATGGTGTTCCCTTCTCGATTCTTTCATTAACATCTTCATCACACCTATCTCTGACATTTGTAAGGAAAAATATGCATTTCCTTATATTTAGTTAAACAACATGAAATTCATCAGTGGCTATGTTTCAAGAATTTTTCTATTCAAGAATAGGTCTGCAGTACAACCTGTTACAGATGTCAGCAAGTTGCACCTTTGTTACGAAGGGAGCTTTTTTCCCCCACCAAGAAGCTAGCAGGGAACACTTGCCAAAACTGAAAAGGTCATGAAGATCCTTTAGGTCTTGCCCTCTTGTACAGAAGAACCTTATATAATCCTTCAGCTTCAATTGCTGCTTCCACACTGGCTATGGCCGTGTTCCTTCTCCTTTGCTCTTTATGCCGTCTCCAAGTTGGTTTGTGTTACAGCAGCAGTGACTCACTAATGCTCAGTCCAGTGTAAAGTACTAAACAGACAGCCTCTGCTGCTAAATTCAGCAGCTATTCCCCAAGTACCTTGTCTGAGTCAGAGCACCATGGAGCAGTGATTTTGTTTTTGCTGGATGTGTTTGGGCGGATGGTGCAGGAGTGGGCGGCTGTAACGCTCTCATTGCTGAGCAGGCAGTGAGCAATCCCCCTTGACGTTTGCGCTGCCACCTTTTTTTTTTTTTTTCCCCCCCCTTCTTTTTTTTTTTTTTTTTTTTTAAAGGTTTATATGTATTCTGAAGTTGTCAGGATGTATTTATGTTTAACCAAGTCTTTAAAAAAATTAATGTGAATGAACAGAAAATGCTAGAGGAGCATGTTTACCTGGTCCCAAGGTGATAAAAGCAGATTGAGTTGAAATCCTAGGAGTGAGTATTTTCAGGTCAATTTCAAACAGAATCAGCCTTTAGCAATATAGCATATACTGATGTGTGTAAACCACACAGTCCCACCAGGCACATCCTCAGCATTTCCAATCCCTCTTCTTTTCCACACATTTATGACATGCCAGACTTCCCACTGGGTCAGCAGACCTGTCCTTCCCTTCTGGACCCTCAACTATCCCTTTTTTTTCCCTTTTTTAATTTTCCCTCAAAGCCTCCATGCAACTTAAGGATATTCCTTTCATAACCAATGGAGGGGAATGAAAGCCAAAGGACTAGTTCATGGCATTTTGCAATTCTAGGAACAGAATTTAATCTCGTCACATTTCATGGGCTTCAATTACATGTAAAAAGGTGGTATCATATCTAAATGTAACATAATATTAGCTATAAATATGTTCATGTAATGAAAGCACAATAACTTCAAATTTGTTGTTATAATCTGAAAAAAAAATCATTAAGAATATATTGCTGTTTTTTCTACCCAAGTAGAAATTCATGTGGTGTGATTTTACCCGCAGGTATCGTTTTCTGTGCCTTGTGATTTTTCTATATATTTTCTCTGTACTCTGTATCTTAAAACCTCAACTCTTATTTTCGATATGCACCTTATTTTTAGGGTTTCATTTTCTAAAGCCAGTGGTTGCTGCAGCTAGCCTTTCCATTTATTAAGAATATAGTAAAGAGCTGATTACAGAGGATGACAATGAGGAAAAAATAACATTGCAAAGTACAACTGTGGTGTAGCATGACCATAACTGTGTGCCATTGTAGCTGGGAGAATGGAGCATAGGTACTCCTATAAGGTGCTTTAGATTTTTTATTTAATTTTTAACCTTTTAATGAAGCACATTATGCTTTTAACCATTCTAATACTGTTCTAATGTTTCATAAAAGGGATATCTGTATTTGCCATAGATTCACATAAGATACATATTTGCATAGATAATCATTGTATTGGAGGCAAAACTTATGGCTGCAGGCTATGTTTCTGATTTTGTTCAGAATAAAGTGTGGATTTAGTATTTAGCATGTAATAGTATTACTGACATCTTTTTCTTTGAATCAAAGTCTACATACGACTTGGAATTAAAAAAAAAAATATATTGCAGTAGTGAATATAATAATAAGCATAATGGAAACACAAAACATGAATTATGTTCATGTGGAGCAAAGAAATAGTACATCACCTGGTTTATCCTAGACTTACAACTTCCACTAATTCCTCACTGAAATGCTATGTTAAATGGCCACAGTATTTCCAACCATAGATGTCTGCCCACAATTTGAGTATTTTCTGCTTAGGAGTGCTTTGTGCATATTCACCTTGTTTAGGTACATTTATGAAATTTAGATTAAGTGACTGCGAAAACTCTGTTTTCTGGTTTTTTAGTCTGTTTTGTGTTTTTTGGCGTTTGTTTTTGTCTCAGTATGTAGTAATACTCTGCACAGACTCATGAGTTATTAGTAAAGTTCTTGGTTATGCTGTTTAAATGAAATATTTCTGTTAAGACATTGTGGTCTCAGCTGCAATAACATCTTCATCAACTATTGACCATGGATTAGAATTTGCAGGAAGGACATGAAGTGGCAGGAAGTGGGAACGAGATGTGCTTTTGCAGGATCCTTGACTACATGCTCTGATTTATTATTTAGCTGTGAGCTATGTTCAGTTCAGCAGGGGAGCTTTTCTTCCTGCAGTTCCATTGAGATCTCTGTGTGTCAAGTTACTCTTGTGCAGTGACTTGAACATTGTTCCTACTCGCATGCTACCACTGCTTTCAACAGAATTTATTTTCAGTGGCCTCAGTGCCTAGAAAAGACTTGTTTTACACTTATTTCTACACTCTCTGATACTCAGCATGTTCACACAAACATTCTACTGCTAGTTTTTTCTCTACTGACAACTATTGGTCAGTTTGAAAACTACAGCATTCCATTCTGTTATATAGAATTAAATTAATGATAGTAAATAACTGCATAGTAAGAAGCTCTTTTACCATGTCAGAGTAAACTCCCATCTTTTCTAATTGTATCTAATCTCAGGAAGGTTTTCTGGTATCTTTTTTGTATGTTTCAGTAAAGATCAGGCAGGCAAGTGGAGAAGGTGAAATGATGGAAGCAAGCTTTCATTTGGTTCCTGCAAGCAGGGTGTTTGCATGGAGCGATGTTTTTATCAACATGTACTAGAGGGATTTCTGCATCTGCAAAAGTCTCCTATGTTGTGAATTAAAAAGTTTAATAGTAATCTAGCTAACTTTGTAAGTCACTCAATGCAAGGGAAAATGCTGGTAAGATGGACATACATAGACGTACAAAGTTTCAAAAGTATTGAACTTTTGTTCTGCAATGAAATTCATTGCAACATCTTCATAGAAGTCTAGGGTCTGATATTTTCCCAAGCTATTTTTTTATCTGCAGGTTTAATGGCCGTGATAAAAAAGGAGCACTACAGTAAAAGCCATTGGAAAACTTTTGTGATCAGCAAATAAATTTAATTGGCAAGTGCTTGGCAATTGCTTAGATACTGTTTATAGCTTGTTTCTCAACCCCATGAGCAGTTTTGTGAGGAAGCATTTCACACCAGCCCACAGCAGATTGAAGACAGGGGACTCAGATAACCTGACATAGAGAGGAAGATTACATGTACTTCTCAATTTTTCACAGTTTTTCAAAATGAATGCTGATATGCCACCTATGTCAGTACTTGTGCTCCTGCTGAACCATTGCTATGTCGTGGAGTCCAAGTGTGATATATCTATTCCTCTGCAATACATTTTAGAGTACCATGCAAGAAAGTATAAATTCCTGATGCAGGACATGCCAGTAACAGGTTCCTTTTTAAAGCATTGCCCATAAGCTATCCTTGATGTCACTGTTTTTACTGTCTCTTAAATGCTGAACACAAAATAAAAAACAAAGCAAAATAAAACAAAAAACAAAACCATGTTGCATGATTCGTTTCGCTTACATTAAGCTTCATAATAGAAAGTTGTCTAGTCTGAGCTAGGAGTGTAGACTTTCTCTGTGCCTGCTGGAAAATAGGCTCTGCCACACTGAAGTGGAGGATTCATTTCATTCTTTTTCAGTCCCTTTGGTGCTATGTTCTTTTTTTGCAGCAGCAGCAGAGAAAAACGTATGATCCTTTTATATTTCTTCACAGTTTAGCTTCTTCTTGCTCATCTGCTGTGTGAATTACTTTTTTTTTAATGCCAGCTGTGACCTGCGACCTTTTTGCACCACTTGCAAGCCCTTAGTCTCTTTGAAAAGTGCAAGCTTTGGTATGTTCAAGTATAAATACAAATTCTCTCATGTATTTGACAGATTTTCCAAACTGTCAAACATTTATAATTGAAATAGACAGAAATAGCAGGCTTCTGTCTGACCTGCAAAACACAGTATTCATTTTCATTTGCATCCTGATAGGTAGTGGGCATCATTTACATCTGTGTAACCTCCCCTGGCTTGTCAGGTTTTCCAGAATTGTATTTTACCCTATCAATTGAGAATCAAAGCTGTAAAGTCCTGCCCATCAGAGATCAATTCTGTCACTGGCAGAACCAAAGGAAGCATTCCCTCGTGTTCTTCCTTGTTGACCAGTGAAGATGATGCCAATTGCAAAAGATCGGGTTTTCATCTGTTGTTGGCTCAATTTGAATGTGCTTCTTATGTGTAAGTCTGGCTCAAGGCACTTTAATGGCAAGATCTCGGGACTTCCCGAGAAGTGTTTTTTGTGTATGTATTTGTATGAAATCAATAATTTGAAGTGAATTTAGAAGACTGAAAAAGATAGGTCAGACACCGTGATCTTCTTTGTAAGCTGCCAAAATTATAGAATATGTAACAGAATAATTTGAGTTGGAAGGGACCTTAAAGATCACCTAGTTCCACACCATGGACAGGGACACCTTCCACTAGATCAGGTAATATAGGTTTTATTTGGAAATATCCTGCACACTGTTTTCAGGGATCTTCATGGAAGAGAGTTCACTTGCAGAAGCTGAAAATAAGGGCCAAAACCCATTTACCAAGATGGAACAGTTACATATGCAAGAAGTTACAGAATGGGATTTTAAAGCATGGAATGCAATTAGACCATAATGTCCTCCTTTTCAGTTGGAGGATGGTGTCCAAGATCTTCTTACATTTGTGCATGTATCACCAGATGTTGATCTTCAGAATCACAAACCTTGGAAATCCAACCCAAGCTGTTTCCCTGGAAGCAGCTGCGGTCACAAAGCATGGAGAGCTTATTCCCACATTGAAAATAATAATCTGCAGCAATTTGCAATTCCATGTTAGTTAAGTGCATGGAGCCATTGGATGTATTGTAAACAACTGATACTACCTATAGCATGTGTTATCATTTGAGAGGCAGGGTTAGCTCCTTATGAGGGTTCTGGTTTTCAGACCCTCTCTGAAGCCCACAATTCACCCTGTGGACAGGGCAGGGAAACATTGAACAGATGTTTTCATCTGAAAAAGGCAACAAATGCACACAGAAACACAAGCAAGGAGTGCCCAGTGAGGATTCAGCTATTTGAATTGGAATGTATGAAAACCGCTTCATATTTAAGAAAAAAAGGAAAAAAAAATTGTCTTGATCTGCCTGCATTATAGGAACTTAGCTAATAGCAGATTAGGCTGTTTAAATGTACCATGACTGATCTAGCTATGGCAGTGATGAAGGGAATCTGAGAAGGCTGCACAGCCATACACTAATTGATTTGCACATCAGACCCTGGGGACTTGCTCTTAAGGCCACATTCTGGAAGCTGAAAGACGTATCTGTGCTTATTGTGGGTGTCCTCAGATAAAGGTGGTATTTTAGTAAAAAAGAAAAACAGTGTGTAAAGGACAGGCTTAGTAAGTAGCAAATGAGTTGTAAATTAGTTGACATTTTGATATTTTTTGCCCTTCTCTGTTAGCCAGGCTGTGACTGCTATCTCTCTGTGTGCCCCTGTGAGCTGGATGTGCTGTGCTGTAGTTTGGTCAGACTGCCCCAAATTACCCTGAGGGACATCATGCCATCCTTCTTTGAAGGGAGGGGAAGTAGGAGTGATCTCCATGTTCAAAACCAGAGAAAAACAACTATTTCTAGCCATTTCCCCCCTGTTGTTTTCCCCTCTGTTTTTCTTTCTTTTTCTCCTCTCTTTTGGAGGTTTTTTTGGGTGTGGTTTTTTTTTTCTCTGGTGGCTCTGGCAACACACAAATGGATATTATTCAGCCTGAGGACTGTATTTCTGTCCTACACCATTTGTATTTTTCAGATTACTCAAAATAACTTTACAGAGTGGATATGGGGGAAAAATTAAGTTAATACTGTCATTTGGATGTTTCTTTTTATTTTAGGGACTAGAGAGGAGAAATGGCATGTTCCCCTACGTGAAGAAAGAGACTGTATTTTTTTTGTGTGTCTAGGATGAGCTTATAAAATGATGTATTGTTGAAGAGAAACAATACTTTTCACTCCAGTAAATTATTTTTGTGGTTTCTGAAAGCCATTAATACCACAAACTGCTAATTGATTAAAAAAAAAAGTTATCATCACTGCAGCAATTCACATTTACTTTTCGTAATCTTACATAAAAGTGAAAACCTTGAATGTTGTGTAATTGAAGCAAAGATCTGGGTACTGGGAAAAAATCAGACCTTTACAGCAACACCAGAGACCTGCAGGTAATTTGTTTACCTTCTGTTCATGGAAGTCAAGGAGAAGCATTATCATTAAAAGAATGAAGTGCATTCAGACAATTGAAACAACAGTAAGATGCTAATTAAAGAAATTGCAGAAAAGCGTCATGCTGGGTCATTTTGTTCTATAGAGGAATTTAACCTGTGGTCTTGTTTTACAGAAGTCACATGAGAAATTTATTTTGGTAACATTGGAGCTTAGTAAACAGAGAGTCCTGTGACAGAGTGGCAGAACACCTGACCCTTAGACAACAGTGGTTTTATATATCAATATCAATTTAAATATAATTAAACTTTGTCTCAAGGGCCTGCAAACTACCAAAAAGGGAGAGAAAATATGCAGAAGAGAAGCCAGAAACATGGATTGAAAACAAAGAAGAAACTACAAAAGGAGATAGACAGGAGAGGTGGATTTGGGTAGAAACAACAGTTAATTGGTGTGCAAGAAGAGCAAGATGAGACTTGAAATAGGAGAGATCAATCCAAAAAGATGAAAGAGGAAAACACAGCAGAAATTGATTATTTTGTCCATGTTCATAGTTCTCTTGATCCTCCTGTTTTGTTTTTATACAACTGATAAGTAAATGATTCTTTATTAGCTTTTCATTAAAGTTTTAAAGATTTTATGATTGTGTTGGGGATCTTGAACTTAGAAAGAAAGCAAAGAAAGCAGACTTAGGGCTCTGTGCATAAATCCTAGCGAGATGGGCTTGAGATTGAGAACAGACTATAATTTCTCTGTGGTGTAAGGGAGAGGACTTGGTGGTGGTTTACCTGCAGATCAGCAACCAAGGGATCTCTGAAGACTGCAGATCAGAAAATGCAGGTCACCCACCAGTTTAAAATGTGATATTGACAAACTGGCACCTGAACAAACTATGTTTTACATACCAGAAAGGCAGAGGGACACGTGACATGCTGATTGACTTGGCTGATGGAGTCTTCATGTTGGAGATAGATGATGGATCAGGGAATTACATGTTTTCTGTTGTCATGAAGTAGATATTCTCTGTATTGGTGTTTCTCAATTAGAAATTGAGGAAGAAACTCAGTTTTATACCTTGTAGGTTATGGATTTTTTATTAGTTCACCATAATTTGGTAAAACTGAACATTAAATCTAACTGAGGATATTCCAAATACAGACCAAAACCTTAATCTGTCATGCAAAATAAGTGGCAGGGTAGTACTTAGTTGAAAGAACAGTAAATCTCATTAACTTCAACAGTGAGTGAGCCATTAGCACGTTAATTAGTTTTTGATCCCTCTAACAACAGACATCAAACACACAGCAAGCCTTTTCTTTCAGTGAACATATTTTGAAGAGGAAGGATATTTCTAAGAGGTAAGAATTGGTAAGAACTGGAAGTCTTATTTGTCATCTGCTAGGCAGGACCTTGATAAACTCCTCTCCACTGCAGCTTATATGAAGGCTGTTGGTACCAGAGACTAAAATATTGCTGTAAATCCTGTCTTGGCTTATCTGAATTTTGTGACTTACTGAAAGCTAGTAACTCATTCAAAGCTGAGAAAGTCACTACTAGAAAAAGCAATAAAATATTAAACATCATAGTCTCCTATTGATTTCTGAAGCAAAGACTGATGCTGTCAGACTTAAGTTCCTACAGATAAATGTTACTGTGATTTGATATTTCGTAACAGTGGGCATATTGGTCCCTTAAGGGAGAAATGTATTGTAGGGAAACCTAATTACTCCAGCTAATTTCTTGCATTTACTTGGTTTTTGTTTTGTTTTGTTTTGCTTTGGGTTTGAGTTTTTTTTCCTTAATTCAGAGAAACAAAAGGTCTTGCTTGTCTCAGAGCTGAAAGTAAAAATCTGTCAGAAAATTTAAAATATCGAAACATATAGAAATACGTTAACAATTTTGTGGAGACACAAACCATCAAAGGTTGTCACTGAAAAATCCAGCAAGAAGTTTATATATATCGTGTTTTAATGTCCATTTAATGCCCACATAGTGCGATTTGTGCTTCACTATCTTCCTTATGGTTGACTGAAGAACCCTTCTTGCTGAGGGCCAGGATTTAGAGCACGTATGCCAATACAGAGCCTTATTTCCTAGGGAGATTATGACTGATCACACTTTCTTGTGAAGAAACTCTGGTTTCTGTGACACAGTTGTCTGCTTGTGAGCTAGTTGCATACATAGAGTTTGCAAAAAGGAGAAATAGCTTTTTCTGGAACAGGATTCCTTTGATCCACTTTAGATACTTGCCTGTAGATGAGACAGTCAGGACTGCCTCAGGTGTAGATTGCTGGTAAGATGAATATCACCTTCCCTTTTTGTCTCCTCCCTTTATGCACTCTCTCCTTTACTTATATACTGCAAACGAGTAAGATGGGAAAATATTGATGGGGCATTACTGCAGCCCAAAAATTTAGGAACTAACTCTAGTTTCTGCTCCCTTTCTCTGTCCACAGACAGGAGAGGTTATAGGAACAGTACAGATGAGCCAGCAAGTCAGTCTGTAGCCTTCCATACTAGAACTCCTCACGAGCACAGGGATGATTATCAGGCACTGAAAGTCATACTGATTTGTTTAGGACTATGGGAACTTGGCTTGTCTGTTTGGTACTGGATTTTAATGCAGTCAATGCTGGTTTTTATTATGCCTACTTTTTCAAGGATGAAATATGAGATCTGGTGCTGCAGGTGTTGGAGTCAGGGTCTTGGCCAAGGTACACTTACAAAAATTTGATTTTTGATTTATTTAAGCTCTGCTATGTTGAGCAAGTGCTTATGTTGTGTCTTCTAAACCTACTGTATTGCTTTGGTCCTCATTTGCAGCCTGACTAGATGCCATCTGAGGAAATTCTAAAATAAATTTAGTTCCCTGCTGAAGAAATAGTTTTAGGGCAAACCCTATTTTATCCCAGTAGCATAGACTCATAAAATAGCTTATGTTGGAAGGGACCTTTAAAGGTCATGCAGTTCAGCCCCTCTGCAATGGGCAGGGATGTCTTCAACTAGATCAGGTTGCTCAGAGCCCAATCCTGACTGACTTTGATTGTTCTAGTGCTGAGGCATCCACTACCTTTCTGGGCAACCTCTGCTAGTGTTTTACTGCCCTCATTGTAAAAAAATTATGTCTTAAATCTAGTCTAAATCTACCCTCTTTTAGGTTTAAACCACTTTATTACAACAGACCCTGCTAAAAGGCATCCCCCATCTTTAGTCTTTTTCCACCTTTAAGTACTGAAAGATCACAATTCGGTGTCCCCAGAGTCTCCTCCAGGCTGAACAACCACAACTCTCTCAGCCCTTGTCATAGGAGAGGTGCTGCAGCAGTCTGATCATTTTTGTGGCCCTGCTTTGGACCCACTCCAACTGGTCCATGTCCTTATGTTGTGGGTTGTGCAGGTAGACACAGCACTCCAGGTGGGGTCTCACCAGAGTGGAGCAAAGAAGGAAAATCACCTTCCTTGACCTGCTGGCCATGCTTCTTTTACCTTCTCTTATTCTGCCTTAAGTAACAGCATCATAGTGTACTATGGTGTGGCTGTAGGGTTCAAAACATTTTCTGCTGCAGGAAGTAGCTCTTTTTCAGTAGTCTGTAAACCATTATCTTTGTTTTCAAATTGAAGGACCTACAAACCTGATGCAATTTATTTCCATCATAAGACAGAGAATGTACTGTTGTATACTCCTAGAATTTGTATTGCAGTTTTCTACTAATAAGGATGACCCTGATAAATATTGATTTCTCTCTATAGACTTCACCTCTCATCTATAGTTCCCATTGCTGATCGAAGAGCAGTCCAGTGGGTCTGGAGCAGTAAAGGGCCCTACAGCAGTATGAGAAAATAAGCAGACTTGCTTCGGACATTTAGCTGTATATTAAAAGAGTGAATAGAGTAGAACTGATTAAATAAGTGAAATACTTGTATGGAGCCTGAGTCTCAGAAGGGCATTAAACTGCAGTCCTGTGCAAACGTCATTAAATGCTGTGCCTTTATGTGAATCAGCACTGATGAGATATTCCCCTTGCTGTCTGTGACTAGTCACTTTGTGCCACTGAGAGTCTTCGTCCTTTCATCAGTTAAACAGGCTGAAGTGTCGCCTTTGGAAGATAATCACAGGTTCTCACTGAAAATGGCAGAGTTAAACCCTGCTAGATGGTACTTGTCTCGTTGGAGAGAGCACAAAAAACACACAGGCCATGGGATTCTCTGCACAAGGGCCCCTTCCTGGGATAATGATATAGCTCTGTGTGGGAATGATGGATCTGGTTAGGAACCTGATGGAGGATCTGCAGTTTTACCTCATGTGACTGTCTGTGTGAGCCCTTCCAGAGAGCAGCAGGGTTGAAAAGGAAATGCTGAACAACAGGCAGCCTGTACCATCTCCTCCTTTTGGGAGGGTTCTTTGCATTCCAAATAACTCTGATGAAAAGGGGAGTTGTTCACTTGGAGACATTCTGGGAAGTATCCAAAAGTATTACATTCTTCACTACTCTTTCAGAAAGCTGCTCTGAGAGATACAAGTCTCTTGTTGGAGGTCCTTTGTAAATTCTCACGTTTAATTAACGTAGTAAGGTTTACATTGCCACTTAATTGGCATTGCCATTGAGAGATGTCTGCTTGGTGGCTAGAACAGCGTGTAGTGCTTGTGTCTGAGTATATTGCTTTGTTAAAGCCTGATTTGTTATTGTTAGCATAATCACACTGCAGGGATATGGTTACTGAGCCAGATCTTCAGCTGATGAATATCAGGGTAAGTTTCAATGACATTAATGCAACTTTCTGGACTTGACCCATAAATTGCAGGGGATATTAGAGTCCAGGTACAGAGGACCTACTACTTTCAAAGTTGCATGAAGGTCTTTCTGTATTTATTATTATCTCATCAGGGATTGGACCCTCAAATCAAAAAAAGCTGCAAATACTCCATTTTTAATTTTAAGAGGAAACTTTATATTTCCAGTACTTCATACAATTTGTGAGTAGAGGATATAGAGTAGTGTTGAAAACCTGTTGTTGCCACAAATGCAGATAGTTAGAGACACTGTCAAAGCTGCAAGTGCAAAGCTTTCATTCTGTGAAATTCTCTTTAGGATTGAGCATTTGTCTACAGATTAGTATGTATCAATCATTTACCAGCTCTATTTGCTTTCAGAAAGCATACATGAATATAATATGAGAGTGAATCAGGACAGAAATTGCAAGTACATAAATAGAGAGCCAACAATTAGCATTTTTTTTTTTCAAAGTATCTGTTACAATGCAGGAGGGACAAGAAAAAAAAAGAGAGAAATTAAATCAAAAGAACCACCGCCAAGATGAGTTGGTTGCACATTTCTGGTATGAATGCTGGCGAAAGACTTTTCACTTCTGGAGAGACAGACAAGAAGTTCCCTTTGTGAGAATACATCAGATGGCAGCAAAATCAGAAGCAATCTTATTAGTTCGACAAGTTGTCAATTTTCACAGACTCTCTCTTCAGGCAGGGAGCACTGATGGGTTTTGTGTGCAGAAGACAGATGTTCTATTTACATTCTGTACACGAGATAATACAAGTCCCCTGTCTTGCCAACCTGTGTTTGAGCAAACCCAAGAAGAGATAATAATGTATTGCTGCTGCCACTGCTTCTGGTTCTTTTGTGTCAGATGTGGGAAGGCACGAGAAAGGGGAATCTAAAAATAATAACAAATGCAAAGGCCTTTGTGATGTGTATCTGTGTTTGTGCTACAGAAGCCTTTGCTTCTCTTGTTTATTTTGTAATATTATCTATCTAGCTTACGCTTGTTTTGAAGGAAGTGTGATAAAAATATTCATTATGGACATCTATACAGGAGTGCATGTCAGGAGGAGAAGAATGGGCAATAAGAACAATCTCTACCCTAATCTTCTCTGAAGTTGTTTATCAACTGACAAGATGTTAGGTCAACCTGAAATAACAAAAGTGTGTATGATGAAAGGAGAGGAAGGGGGAGAACAGGCAACATTTAGAGCCAGACAGTGCTAATTGGTTTGAGTTAGCAATGAAACATTTGTATTCAGAAAGAATCAATGCCACTTCAGATCCATACCTAATGCTGGCTCAACTCGAGCCTTGAATCTAATTAACTTTGAATATTTTTGGTTGAATTCAACCTGATCCTGCAACACTAGGATCTGTTTCTGTAGATCTACTTTTTGGTTGGAGCCAAAAGAACATGGTCCTGCGTCTCATTTGGATGTGTGCTGCAGCTCCGAAGAGCAGCTGTTTTTCAAGATTTTCAAAATATTTGTGTAAAGATATGATTGTATGCAGTTTTTGTTGTTTGGGGCTGAAATATTAAATGAGCTCTTAAATTAGAAACAAGTTTAAGATTTCTTAATTTGGAATTAATGAAGAAATTTTAGCTTGGAAATCTGGTACTATTTTAAGCTGCTTCTTGAAAAAGAGGAATAGGCACCAAAGAGCTGCTCCAAACACTGAAAAAAAAGCCTTTCAGAATTTAAGAATTAAAAGAAATTGAAAATCACTGGACATATGAGAGGTCATCTGCTGTTAATCCAGGCCTTTGCATCTCCTGTCTCTTGTGTAGCTTCTATAGACTTTAGACCATCACATCAGCTCAAGGACACAGGAGGTAGATAGAAAAAGATGATTGAAAAGTTGCAGACACAATGCTCTGTTACTGGAATTCCTGTGAGGCTGAAGGAATCAAACAAAAGGAAAAATAAAAGCCAAATTTGTATGTTTTATTTCATCATGGCAGAAGAATGAAAAAATATTGAAGAAGAAAGAGGTCTCCAGCACCATATTGTCAAAGACCTTTACAATACATTAGCACATGGCACTGAGCCCCTGAAAATAGCAGAAGCACTTTTGGGGACATTTTGTGGTGAATTTCTCAACAGCACTTAAATCTTGTCTGTCAAAAGCAATTTGAGAAGCTTAAGTTTGTCAACTGGCTATGTGACTTCAGACTCTGTAGTGAAAAAAAGGAATGCAGAGTTTCTGCAAACCTCACTCTGTCTTGAAGTATACACTCTTTTTATTTAGTAAGATCATACTAAAAAGCCACTCATGCCATATTAAGTCAATCTTCTTTTAGAATTTAAAAAAAAAATTCGTCCCATACATAGATTTAGATAGAATATTCACCCTGAAATCGCTAATTCTGAGTTAAATTGGGCTGTCTCATATGCAAAGTGTTCAGTGGGAAAGAATAGGTCCTGTGGCTTTTCCTACAGGCATGATTTTAATAGTCAAAATAAATTCTTTCTCTTTGATTAACTTACTTAGAAATTCTGACTGATCAATTAGGAGTTTAGGAAGAAGTAATTTAGCAGTCAGCAGTAGCTCTTAATTAATTCTGCATCAGTGTCTGTCGATTTATATTACTAACAAAGTGTAAAAATTGTTTCTCAATATCTGCTTTGACACATTATGTGTTGGCTTCTGGTTTTTCTGTTTGTTTGTTTTGAACTTTTTTGAAGGCTATTGATTCATTGATCATGACTGCAATAGCATTTAAGGTGAGCAAACAAATCTTGTCTTTAAGCATCAGCTTCCATCTGTGTCTTGCTATATAAATAGTATCTTTATGCCAGGCACTTTTTTAAACCAGTTGGTTCTCTGGAAATCACTCACAGATTTCACTCTCCAAGTTAGCTACTTTACTTCACACAAATCCTTGCTCACAGAAGATTAGGGAAACTTGTGAATCTTCAGCTCTCCTTAGGGGTCTGTAGGGAATGTGTTACTTTAGGTAGAATGTCTTTTGCCTAATTACCATCAGATATAATTGCCACTTACCTGCTCTGCTTGTCCTTATTTATTTTTTTGTCTCCCCCTTAACCTGCCTCCTCATTATATTCCCATTCCCCAGCACAGAAAGTCCTGCCTTTCTCTTTTATGTTGCTTATCCAAGCCCAAGTCCTCATAATCAGAAGGAACCTCCAGAGGTTTCCCTCCATCTGCCTCTATCAGCAGTTCCAAATCTTCCGTCTGGCTTATCTTCTTATCTTTTCCCTTTTTTTTCCTAGGCTTCTGTTTCCCTATTTCTTGTCCTAGAGATTTGCATCCTTTATACTCACACATATACTGAACTGTTACTCCCATGGCACTGTTGCCCCTTCAGTCCTACTTTTTTTTCTCTGTACCACTCCCAGGCAGCAGCTCAAGAGTGAGAATACTACATATTTCTCTAAATGCTGCCTTGAAATACAGGCCTCATTGGCTCCTTTCCCTGAGGCTGAATAGTTGGTAGATGAAATATATTCTGCCATATGCCAGCACATCTATGTTGCAGTGACTATCAAATCACAGAAATGTTAGTAGGAAGGAACCTCTGGAAGTCATCTAATCAGGCTCCTGCTCAAAGTAGGATTGTTGCCAGCACTACAAGCAGGTCAGCCATGTCTCAGAAATCTCCAAGGATGGAGATCCAATAGCTTCTTTGAGTGACTTGATTTAGAGCTGCACTACTCTCTCAATGAGCTTCTTCCTCCTGATGTGTACCTTGAACTTACCAGGCTGCATTCTGTGTTCACTGGCCCTTCTTGTATTGTCTGCCAATGTGGCAAATGGTTGTAGGATTTTACTAGATCCCTCCTTAGCCTCTCCTTTGCTGGACTGATAAACCTCACTGTCTCCTTCTAGGTCACGTGTTCCAGGCCTGTGACCATCCTGGTGGCCCTCTTTTGAACCCTTTCTAACTAGAAACAACATTCCTATTGAAATGGGAAGTGTGCAGGTGGACACAGTATTTCAGATGCAGCCTCACCATTGCTGAGCAGAGGAGAATAAAAGCTTCCTTTGATCTAGTGGCCACATTGCTCCTGCTGCAGCTGACAGCCAGTCTGCCTTCTTTGCAATGAAAGCTGAGTGCTGGCATGTTTTTGGTGTGTCCTCTGCCCCAAGTCCTTTCTTGCAGAGTGCTCATAGCTGGGATGCTCCCATGTAGTATTGCTGCACGGAATTATCCCATTTTATCTGCAGACTTTTGACCTTCTCCTTGTTGATCCAGAGGATGTTTCTTTTGATTCAGTTCTTAAGTTTGTTTAGGTTGAAGCTCTGTCATTCAGCATGTCAACCACTCTGCCTAATTTAGTGTCACCTTTGGATTTGCTGAGAATGTTCTCTGTCTCATCATCCAGTCTGTCAATGAAGGTATTGAACAACATTGGCTTTGTTATTGACCGCTCATGTGCTCTGCTTGTTACCAGCCAACAATTAGATGGCAAGCATTGATTCTTGCCTTTCAGCATGGCCGGCCCTCTCTTTCCTGCCCAGCAATAAATATAACACTGCTTCTCTTCTTCACTCTCATTTTTTGTTTTTAAGAAGGAAAAACTTCAAAATTCCAACAGAGAAGAGAAGTCCAAAGAAGCTTTGAAGAGAAATTGGGAGAGAGAGAAAGCAGTCATAAGTATTTTCTTTCAAATGCTAATACAAAGAGCAAGGAATGGACAAATTTTTTCCCCCCAAGGAGCTTGTAACCACAAGGTTTTTATCCTGTTTTTTATATTGATCTAGAGACATTTTTCAAGGCAGCATAGGTTTCATTTCCACAGTTGATCAAGCTGTTATTAGCACAAAGCACTGTAAAAATCTTGCTTGTTAACAGTTGTTTTTTGACAGAATATTAAAGTAAATAAAACCCTCAAAGGGGCATGCCTTAGGTTGAATTTCAATAGATATGTGAGAATTCATAGAGAATTGAATATGGATTTTTTTGTCCGCCTTCATTCATGATCATTCCTTTATAGGTTTTGGTTATATCACCAAGTCAAATAACAACCTTTGCAAGAAAAGGACCCTGTTTTCTTTCCCTGTCCCTGTAACACAGACTGCAGTGGTATTAATTTCTTTATCCCTGCATCCAAACGATTCTCCAGTTTTGGTTTCAGATATTACACTTTGGATTCCAAAACCTCTCTTCTGTGCATTCCTCAAGAATGTACTTCTGTTGTTCACAGTCCCCCTTATTTTCCTTGTAGTTAACAAAGTTTTCAGTCCTTGACTCTGTTTCTGGGATATGTGTGTGGTGAGTTGTGTAATGCCTTTTTAACTCCTTTCACAAAGTTAAGTCATTCATTATGCCACATTCCTCAGGCAGAAAGGGATTATGCTGCTATGCAAGGCTGCTCATGCTGGAGAGCACATTAGGACGGGCTCTGTGATTTTTTGTGTTGCTCTCAGGAAGGGTTGGATGGGAACAGAATTATTCTTGTTTCAGTAGTGGTCTATAATTGCACAGAGTTGTGATCTGTGCACCTTCCACAGAGAAGGTGAACTGTACTCCTTGGAACCACTACATTTCTAGCACCTCATTGCAGATGATAATGTTATCTCACACTGAAAATAAAGCCACAGTAATACAGTAGAATGGGATCCTCTCACTAATGTAGTGTCAATCAATTTTGCTAAGCTTCAGTGCTTGTTTACTCTTCCAGTTGTAAGTTAATACCCAGCAGACTTTGTTATTTGAATTATTGATAAAGCATTTTGTTCCATGTAAGAATGCAAAGCCAGTTTTGAATTGCAAAGGTAAGAGAATACCTTGTGCTCATTCCCAAGGTGTTCCTGTGAATATGCAGCTTGGAACTTAATAACAAAATACAATTGCTATTACTTCAGCTCTACAAAAAAATGATTTATGAATGAGATAATTAAATATTAGGTTAACGGAAGCTTTTATTTTGCACCTTACTCAAAAGCCTTTCTGTCCATGGTACGTGAAAGTTAGCCAGGCTGCAGCAGGAGCAAATACAGCTTTAAAGATGAAAAGTATAGCATCTCGAAAACTAATTTGCAAATTCAGACCAATAGGCTTTTTTGTTTGAGTACAGAATTGAATTTGTCATCTCTTCCAAACAGCAAATAGTAATAAATTTTACATTTGATATCATCCTGGAAAGACAAAATTTATGAGTTTCGTGTCTAAATTGGAACTTTATGATGGCATGGTCCCAGCCCAGCTCATAACAGAAGCTTTAGGGTCTCCCTTAACGTTTTTGAGATGAAGTTTACAGCAAGAGGCCAAGGATATCCTGTGGAACATGTCCAGCTGCAGGCTATGCTGCAGAATTATGCAGAAAGAATAAACATGAGTCTCAAGCTAGAGCTTCTGGAACTCAATTAAAGTGAATAAGAAATAAAGAAACTGAATTTGTTGTTACATTTAATTCAAGTGTAATTACTACACCTATTTTATATAAATAGTTCTAGTGATAATTTTCAAATTTGGCACTTTTTTGTATGCCTTCTGTATTTATGATGTATAATGATTTATCATTTGCAGTCGTAATGGGGATTGTGTGAGTTCACGAGAATAAGGTCTTGTGAAATGTTTGTTTACTGAAGCAATAAATTGAGGAGAAGGATGGTAACTCTTAGAGAAATCTGTAAAAATTACATTATTTTTCTAAAATACACTGAGACCCTTAATTTTGCAGGTGAACTGATCTGATCATGCCAAATCTCTCAAGTGCATTCTCTTCAAGTGAGTAAGAAGGGCAGTGCTTTGTATGTCAGGACTGTGCCCTGCACCGCACTGCAGACAGCAGTCAAACCATTCTTGATGCCAGAGACAGCGATAGAAGGATTCATCTGGGGAGGATTTACATTCCTGGGTTCCTGTGAGGAAAGTGACTGCTCTGCCCTGGGAAGATGGGTGAGAGCAAAAAGCAGGAGACAGTTTTATGAGGCTTCTGGTCACTGTATGAGATCTGAACTGTCAGCAAATGTGAAGCCCATCCTAGCAGGCAAAGGCAGGCAGCTGTGCACTTGGCTTGCTCAAGCCTTCTTCTTTGTAGTCTGAGCTGTTTAGACATCAATTAGATAATAGAGGAAAAGGAAACTTATTTTTGTTCTAAGCACCAGTGCCTGGTGAACTTGTCAGAAAGGGCTCTGACTGATGTCACAGGATTCACCAGATGGGACACGAGGTTGTGCGTTTCAGATGAAGTCATTCACTTATTTTCTTGTTTTAGAAGGTGTGTTTACAATTCTAAATATATTTTTTTGGCTTATGCACATGAAAAGTTGTGAGGAATTATTTCCTTCGCACTAAAATTTAATAGCTTCTCTAGTGAGGACAAATAATTTTGTGCTTTTTCCTTAAGTTTGTGTGTTCACCTAAAACCAGAGCTGATGCACCTAATACTTCTCAGATATTCCTGAGTCAACACAGGCCACTCTGACAACCTGCACTGGAACTTTCCAGAACTCACAGGCAGGAATCTGGGAACAGTGTTTGCACAGGTGAAATCCCTCTGAAGTGTGAGTCCTGCAGGAACATTGGCTGTGGGTACAAACCTCTGCTCTGAGATTTGTAGCTCAGAATGAACTCTTCTTCTGCTTCAGAGCTCCCTTCTTATGCATTGACCTAATTAATTTGTACACATTTTATTATGCGTTGCTGTCATAATCGTCTTGCCACTTTAGATATAATATTCAGTATTGAATGGGGACTAAAATTCCTGATAGTTTTGTGGTGGCTGTGTTGTTGCCTGCTTTTGTCGCTGCTATCATTCAGGAGGACCACGAAACTGAAATAACCATCCAAAGAGGTGTTTGTTTTTGGTTTTGTTTGTTTTTTATGTGTTTTATGCTTTTATTTAATATATTTTATATTTTCCATTACAAGTTATTAAAACAGTTTCAAACTCAGCTGCTTAGTTCGGCTTTTTCTCTATCATTTTGACATATTTTATCTTCCATTTTTCAATGTTTATTAGCAAAATGCTCAGTTTTTCTTTTTGAGGCAAACATTCTAGGTAAATATTGACATCTTTTTAAATGTTTACATTACCATGAGATAAGATCCAAGTAATATTTTTACCCTTTAGCTTTTTTGAAACCAGGAAGCCTTGATAAGAGGTTCTCACAGTAGCCAGGTGGGTGTGTGGCAGGTGGTTTCTAGGATTGCTGTGGTTCTCAGTATCACTCAGTGGTGGGTAAACACTATGAGATTGAGCAGGTTATCACCAGGAGACCATGTGTTCTCACTAGTAGGAGGAATATACTCTTTCCTAGGCTTATGTTTTATAGGGTTTATTGCTTTGAAAGATTCACAAAACAAATGATAATAAAAAAATCAAAATGTCTTAACCATGCCTACTTTAATTCTCTCTGGACGGATTTAAGCATAATATTACTTATCCATTTTAAAAGTATCCTGGAGCCACGTTTCCTTACCGTGTCTGTGTAAACAAGCTCTAGATCTGTCTTTATGATTTTGGTTTCACCTTAGCTCCAAAAGTGAACAAGATTTTTTGGGAGAGAGAGAGAGGACTTGATTTAGACACATGCCTACAGGGGTACTGCACTTTCCCTCACCATCTGAAAAGTTAACAAAATTAAAGCTTTTGCCATTTAAAGCTGGTATTTTCTGAACAGATGGTCAGATTTCAGCCCTGGGTAACCCAGACCCATGTGGAAAATCAAAAATTCAAATGCTGGATCTGAAGCTTGCTGTCAAAGTTCACATACACAAAGGAGGACACACACGGAGTTCATCATATTCTCTTTATGTTATTTATACAGCGATCTTGGGCACTCTCATATTTAAAGTAATGAGATGAGAGGAACTTGTTCAGGAAGCATAATCTTCCAGACACCTGGTATTTATATTCAGATTTAGCCATTGAGCTTTGTAGGAAGCTCTTCCAGAGTGCAAAGTTTATGTTTACTTTTACAGCAATGAAGGATTGATATTTGTAATGAACTTCCAGGACTGACTCACCGAGGTAACTCAAAAAACCACAGGAGTTTATCTGATGAGCATTTCTTGAAAAAAAAAAAAAATTGTGTCAAATCAAATCTACACATTATATTAGAAAACATCTATTCTCCTTCAAGACTGGTTTTTTTGGTGAGTTTTGTTAGTGTTTTTTGTTTTGGGTTTTTTTCCTTTCTTTTTGTTCTTTCTTTTTTCTAATCAAGATAAATTGGGTTATTGAAGATTTAAAGTTTATATAGAACATACTAGTTCCTCACTGTTCAGAATAATCTCTCTGTTATTAATAAAATCAGTCTCGAATAGAAGATACCATGCAACGAAAGAACAATATTAAATAAATGAACTGTCTCTCGTGGCATTCAGTTCTGTTTGAAATTTAGAATTAAGAAGGTGTGCTTTTTGTAAGGGGAGGGTTTTTGCCAAGTCTTAAGACAACATTAGATTGTTGCAAACTCTGGATCACATATATTCATTGGTTTAGGGCATTACCAGTGCACAAAATATTCAAAACACTAATTGAGCTTGTGGGAATGCTTTCATTTTAGCTAATTCTTCAAGAATGCAGCCACTGAATAGTTAGGAATATTTAGTATGTCTCTGTGAAGAACCTCACTCAGGAGAAACCGTCTGATACACATGGTATTTATAAGCATGGCTTTAACATAGTCTAAGGAATATTAAAATAAATATTTATAATTTTTCAACTTTTTTCTTTCTGTTGGCTTTCACTAGAAAAGAACCAAGCGTTCTTTATGCTAATTTTATGCTTATGAGCAGTCCTAATGAATTCAATGTGAAAATGCAATAATGTAGAGGAGATTGAGGCACATATTTATTTATACATGAGCTTTTGTTGGATGGGGGACCTGAGCATGCAAGTGGAACAATGACCCAATATTAAGAGCTTTAGTCTTAGACTTGGGAAATGCTAGTTGAAGATTTTGATTTGCTGCAGATTTCTTGTGTGGTTTCAATCTAACTACTTGCAGGATTGTCCAAGTAGCTGTTTCTCTAAATCAGTCACATCTTCTTCCCTCTTCAGAAGTTGAAGAGAGGTAGGTATTTCCAGCTATTTCTGTAGAGGGGCACATGGATAGCTAGTTCAGACAAGACATCTAATATTCTAGCAGGTTAGGTACTTCATCCATAGCATCTTCTGCCTGATTGATTATAACTATCCTGGATGTGTAGACAAATGAAGTCTTAGAACATATCCTCTGTGTCATATTCCCTATTTTCAGAAGTGTTCACACATGAGATGCTGGGACAACCTGTATGGTTTACATGTAACTCCAATGCACTGAGCCGTGTTTGGCTTCTCACTCACCTTCTCACTACTGCTGTGGGATGCATCAGTCATGTTGCTTGCATAGAAAGCCCAGGGAGGTGCGATTTGAAGGTGGATTCATCTCAGGCTGATTTTCTAATCTTAAGGACATTCCTGGAACAAGCCATGTCAAGTATATCTAGAGATTTTAATTCTGCATTAGGTAATCTCTGAAGAGGAAATACTCTTCTGTGTTACTTTGCAAGGATTTGGTGAAGATCAAGGCATTCACCTGGGCACAGGTGTATGATGTGACTGTCTTAGCCTGTGTCTTCTTTTCCCTTCCCACAGGCACCTAAGAGTCTGCAGGTGATGAAATGGCAAGGTTGGTGTAGATCTGGGCCCAGGGCAGGTTGGGACATGCACCAAAGCATTTGTCAATGTTCTTGTCAGCAGCTTAGCTACAGCTTAAGTTACTATGATGGTAATGAGCCATTTATATCACAAGATTCATCAAGACTAAACCTGTATATTTTTTTCTGGCTTTATTAACTTCTTCAGTGTTTAGATTTAAAAGGGAGAAGTTAAAATATGTATTCTCAGATGAACTGTGTTTCCTAAATCAAGTGCACAGTCTTCTGTAATACAGGCCATTCCCATGATCTTCTGATTAGCAAAGATTAATAAAATTATAGCAATTTATCATTACCTTCCAGAAAAGAACATTGCAGCAGCTTTGGCACAATGAGCTTTGGCCTATAACATTCTGTAGCCTGAATTCTAAACTTAGAATTGTAGAAGTTCACAAGCTCTGTATATGGTAGCAATCTATAATACTGTTTCAGGAAGGAATCAAGACAAACCAAGTAACTGCCATTCAAAATAAATCTTGAGGATTTTGGACAAAAGCCACACTGAATTGGGATTGCTTGTTATTGTTTTAAGGAAGTTTTAGAAAGAAATGCATTAATATGCACAGTGTAAATCCAACCCCAGAGGTCACTGAGAGTTTGCAATTTGCAAGTGCTTTAGGAATAGTTGCTAAAGATGGGAGAGGAGGAGGGGTAGGAAGTGTCACTAGGAGAAATGGTGCTGTAGTGCTAATGAGCAGATGCTCTGCTGTGTATTGAGAGACCTCCCTGCAATTAAAAAATAGTTGTAGGTAGGAGGAGATCATTCAGCTGTCTGTGTGCTGTTAGTTGTACTTTGACCAGCTTTTTGTATGCCAGATGCACTTCTATTAAAGCAAAAAAAGAGTTTTAGCAGCAATGCTTTCTGCAGTGAAAAAAGTGTGACCTGGATGCAAAGGGAACTGCAGAACCTCTGTGCAGGCAGAAGCCAGGTGTCACTGGTGTGCTGCCAGCTAACGGTTTCCTGCTGAAGTCCTGGCTCATCTGTGGAGTGGAACACGAATGTTCCCAGGAAGAGCACAAAGGGGCAGTTTCTATCTCAGCTCTTCAGATGACAAGTTGCAGGGGAAAACAGAGTAGTCAGTATTGGATTTCCTAGCAATTATCAAGGAGTTCAAATATGAGAAATAAGGAGCAATTATCAAAAGTAGAGGTTCTTCTGTGGCTGGTTTACTCCCTTCAACTGTGGTCAGGGCAATATGCAAGCAGAGGAGGGGTCAGCGAGCTCAGTTCACCTGGAGCAGGAGCATGTCTCAAGCACATGTGTAGCTTGTGGAACAGGGAAAGTGTGTGAAAAAGAAGCAGATTCCAGAATTACTCTTTTAAACTCCAACTCTATATGTAATCCTGTCATGCTTATTAGAGAAACACGTCAAGGTTTAGGAAGGAGGTGCATCACGCATGGGCAGAATAGCTCAGTAAGAGTAGCTCAGTTGCTGCAGGCATTGTTTGATCCAACATGTACATTTTTCCCTTCCCTTACCCCTACCTTTCTACCTTTTTCTTTTTTTTTTTTTTTCTTCTCCAGGTTAGGGGGCTTACAGCATAATTAGAAATTGAATTATTTATGAGGAGTCATTAAAATGGGTGGCTTGCAGATTAATCAAAGACAGGCGACATATGATATGAAACCGCCTTTTCTTTCGCTGCTTTTGCTCGTAGTGGCTGCAGGGAAGCTTAGATAATGCATCCTGAGGTCTGAAAGAAAAAATTTAATGTTCTGCAATATTACCTCTGTGTGTGTGTAAATATCCATATGAGAGCTGAGGGAAAATAAAAAATATGGGTGAGATTAGCCAACGGAAGGGTATTGTGAGGAGACAAAAGGAAGGGATAGGTCGCGACTCATTATGCAGCTTTGGAAACCAGAAAATGTAATTTCTCTGCCAACTGGAGGAGTTTATGAGCCTAATGAAATTTGAAATCAGTGGGAGCTCATCTAATAGCAATAAGACATATAGTATTCTACTAATATTATGAGGAATATGTCTAAAAATAATGTAGAAGGCCTTTATTTATATCCTCCTGTGATACTAAGGACGTATCTCTGAGTAGACAAGATCTATCCCTCTAATAAATGAGATTCAGGGCAAACCCAGTTGAGCGTTTTAACTGTACTGCTACTTTTTTGTTTATAAAACTTACTTATCCAAAGGTATTCTGAGAAACACACATTCATGCCATTGAAATAATCTCTTTAATGCTGGCTTCTCATTTGTTTTTAGGTTCTGTTTGGATGCTAATGCTAGTCCTTTCAAAACCTGGTCTTTAGAGTGTGAGTGTGTTTTTTTGCTACGATCACTGGTGAATTCAGGTCGTCTGAATTAGTGAAGCCAATGATGCCTATATATTATTAAAGATGCTTGTGGCATTATAGATTTACTGGATTTGGGTACATGGTGAAAGGACAGAAGGGGAGCAAGAATGAACTTTTCCTCATAACTTCTGGAGTTAATAGCTTTCCATCTTAATTTTTTTGTGCATTTTCGTGCTCTGAGCCTGTTGAAGGAGGGTTCATTATTATAATAATAATAGTTCTCAAATATGCTTATAAAAGAGCATAGAAAGGAGCTGGGGTTCTTTCCACAAGGTTCTCTCTCTTGTTGGGATGCTACATAGTAAGTTTGGCAAATAATAGCAATCCATTCCCTATGGAAGGAGGTGAGCTGCACACCTGCTAGCTTGTTCAATTCAATTAATGCATTGCTTCGTTGCTTGGTAATTCAGGCCTCCTTTAAATGTGTATGGATGCATATGCATGTGTAGGCTGACCAGAAGGTGCAGAACCCCACATGTTTTTTTAATGAGTTTTTAAATTCCTCATTGAGCCATGATTGATACAAGCTATAAAACTCTACCATCCATTTCAAATATACTTTTTGTTACTATACTGGTGGAAGTGTGTGAATGTGCATGAGGAAACTCCAAAATGCTTTAAACCATTGCTAGCTGAAAGCATTAATATTATTTTGTGCAATAAGAATAGAGATACATCATCACATGAATATAAATATAAATTGTTTAAATTCAGGATTAGGATGCGCAAGTGAAATAATTTCTGATTCTCTTTCCTTGCGTGCTCACGCTTTACAGGGAATGCTCCCATGGTAATTGCTGTTTTAGTCTATATTAATGCATAATTGCCACAGTGAACTCCTAAAAGGTCACTTCCTGCTCAGGTGGTGTAGCAGTCAGTTTTCATCAGTGAGTATTCACAAGCTGTTCGTATTTCCAATTAGTATTTTCAACAAAGACTTGTGTTTTGGAGTGTTTATGATTTTTGGGTCTCCCACATGGAACACCATTAAAGCAACTTGATTTTCAAAAAGAGTTGTAGAACCCTATTGACAATCACATACCTACACAAGGTCTATCACTTTGGTTATCCTAAACCAAAGTTATGTAAATAACCACTTTAAAATGCAATACTAAATATACTAACTAGAGCCTCTTCTATTTATATGTTATTTAGCTAGAACCAACTCAGTACCACAGTCATCTTCTGGGATCACTAATATCCATTCAATGTATTTAACATCATCTTGTTTAGTACCTCCACATCTCAACAGTATTTAGTATATCCACAGATCTCATACATAAACTTAATTCTTACATATTTCAGTTTTTCTGTAAAAATGATAAATTTGCCTTCTCAGAGTCAGTTCTGCCATATTACTTGGATTTTTTTTCAACAGTGTAACTTTGCTATAGCTTAATATAGTTTTGTTATAGATGTTTGCCTTTCTTAATTATAATTTCTGCAGACAATTTGCATACTAATATTCCCAGTTTTAACTTAGCATGCTATTTTGTTATTGTTGTATGAATATCACAGTGCTACTTCTATCTGTAAAGATATTGGGCCATATTAAAAGTAGGCAGAGTGTTTTTTTGTACCTTTGCAGGTTTTTTCCAGGATTTTACATTTATGTTCTTGAAAGTGCATACTGTATAATTTTTTTTCAAGAAAAAAGCAGGTAAAAAAAATTCATGGTCACTGTTTCTATTTTAGCAGTGCTAGAAGATAAAAATAAGCTGATACAGAGGGAAAAGGTACAAGAAAAAAGTACATGAAAAAATCAGTAGGATATTCTGAGAATTGATTAGTAATGTGGGGAAGGTATTTTTGGGGTTTTTTTGAACACAAATTCATATCTATTTAGAATATTCGCAGTGTCTTT
This sequence comes from Sclerurus mexicanus, assembly GCA_013396755.1. NCBI lineage: Eukaryota > Metazoa > Chordata > Aves > Passeriformes > Furnariidae > Sclerurus > Sclerurus mexicanus. The sequence continues at coordinate 2,294,229 of VWZF01005535.1, read as the reverse complement.
TGTTCTAGTGCCTTTTTTGTTACTGAGCTATGTAAATAAAGTAGCTTGTCCAAACTAGCAGGCCTTTAAATATATCACACTTGCTAGAAAGCAAAGTAATAAATCTATAACCATTAAAAAAGGCTTTCTAGTTTTTGTTCATTAGCTAGTTCTGTTTTTTTCCAGGCTTTACAGAACTGTTCCTGTAACAAGTGGATGACTAGTAGTGGATATTAGGAAAGATGCTTAGTGCTGCTTAATGGGATGCAATTCCTGGAGTCCTCAGGGACAACCCCAGCATGAATTGCGTTGCTCTTGCACAGTTTGGGATATGGCCTACAATATTATTTGCCATCTCTTCTCCTAGTTACGTGCTGGTTTTCCATGTGAGATGAAAACAGCTGCTTCTTTGCCCTGTGTTTCATGCTCAGAATCATTGTTTTTGCATAGTGAGCTTAGGGGTTTACAAATGAAAAGGCATGAATGGAATATGAAGCATGAGGGCTTTGCTATTTTACTGCTGTGTAAATGGAAGGACTTGAGCATCTATGGTACTTATTCCTGTTTTTCTGGACTAGCAATAGTATATAATTCATGAATTCTTGTCCTCATTATGGATAACGCCAGCATTGCTGTGTTATAATCTTACATTTTTAAATTATTCCTACAGTCTGTCAAATCCATTTAGGTACATCCCACATTTGCTTGTATTTATCTGCAAAGTGCAGCCTCCTTATTCATTACAGTTGGGCTACCAGCATCTATGGAAACCACCCCAAGACATATATGAATTTAAATGGCAGCAGAATGACTGGCACTAGATATGTGTTTTTAGTGTCAAGGCTATGGTAATGTATATCATTAGTTGTTAAACATAGTCTGCTGTCGGCTCGGTGCCAGAGTGCTGTCTTATGTGCAGTGCCAAACCTTGCTGGGAACATAGCATGTTCTCTAGTTTGGTTGCATATTTTCTCAGTTGTAGATGTAGAAAAGAGACACCAAATGTAGTGACACAAAATAAATTCTGAACCATACAAATGCAGTCCTTGCATGCATATTCCAGTGTGATGTGGAAACCAGTCTCACTCTGGGCCAGGTAAGTTGCCTCTTTGTTTTTGTCTTCCTTTTGGCCTCATTTGTCCTTACTCATCCGTCCTAAGTGAGTAAATAGGAGTAAAATTATCCCTGAGTATTTTTCTCAGATTCTTGCTGGTTCTGAATGTCCGTGGTGGCTTTTTGACCGTTACTTTGTACAATCACATCAGGAATATGCTTATGGGAATACAGGACAGTGGGGCAAGTTATGCCTTGGATAAATATTGCTTAATGTAGGGCATTTCCTATGAGATGGAGGGATAGCAAAGTCTGTATCACCCTTCTCTGTGTTGCTTGTCCACCTTGCTGCTCCATCCAGCTCTGACAAATGTGCAGGAGAAGGGAGATCACTGAGTGCTCTTCCCACCTGTGCTGCAAAGGAAGGGCAACCAGGTGCAAAGAAAAGCCATTTCACAATAAATGTTGATGTGATTTGTTGCCTCAGTGGTAGAACTTAGAAAATAAAACTAAACAGTCATTCACTTTTAGTTTTCTTCCTGTTCTGTGGGACACCTCCGTGCTGCCTCTCACTATGAGTGAGGTTACAGCCTGGCTCTTTCTAGACTACTAGTGTGACCTACACTGAGTGGAAGACTTTGAAAGGAAAATTTGAATATTGTTTCCACACATGTAGTGATTTGTGTAGTGACAACTTTCAGTTCTATAATGCCATTTGTTTTTTAATCTTGGACTATTCTATCATTCCTGACTAAAATTTGTATGCATGTGTATTTATTTACATGTATGTATGTATTCACATATGTACACACATTTATTTATGGCTGCTCCGAAACCAAATTAAACAAAATGAACTGAAAAGTAATCTCAAATTAATCTGAAGCACACTGCATACAGGCAGAGCTGATGCAGCTTGGTCTGTTCAGCCTCAGTAAGGGAAAGATAATAGGGGATGTTATATATATTAAATATACCATTTTCTCTCTCTGATTTTCCTTACTCTGTTGCATGAAACATTTTTGATATAGATTCTCACTTTTCTTGTGTGTTCTGTAATTAAATTTAATAAAACAATACTGTGAAAGTGAGCTAATATTTTTATCAAAATGTATTTTATTTTTTTGTTGCACTGTCAGATAATGCAGTTATGATGTAAGATATAAGACTGCTATGCAGCAAAAAGGAGTGACAATTATGGTCACAAAGGCAAGGATTTAAGTAGACAAAAGTATCAGTAAGTGAAAGAAAAAATATTTTTATATGATGGTTTAGTTTAGTGTTTTGAAACAGTGAATGAAAACATTAGAAAAATCAAGAATTTTAATCAAGAAAAATCAAGAATTTAAGTGATCCTGTAGAAGCCACAGAAAGGGAAAAGGCAATTTTAGTAGCAGGGTGCAATCTAAGTGGTGTTGTAGGTGAGTGCTAATGGGAAATAGGACTGCAGGGAGGGAGTGAGCTTGTTGGAATAATGTGTAATAATCTAAGACTAAAAATCCAATATTATCTGTCAGATTGGAGTATTTAGATTTAGTTCACTGTGCAGAAAAAGAATCATCCTTATCTCCTTCTGTTTCTGTAGAATTATTTTTGTCAGACCCTGAGCTTAGAGCAGACAGAATAGAAAAAGAATAATTGCCAGTTGGCTTAAGTAAAATTTACTTGCTTTGTTGGTCATTTCTTAATAACTCTTTTTAATTATAAGTTGCCTTTATTATACAGTTTGCTCAAAGAATGCCCAAATCATCCTGTATTTTTCATGCTGTTACCAGTTTTAATAATTACTGAATTTCAGTTGTATATTGGACTGTATTGCTTGTGAGGGTTGTTTTACTGGTTTTTTGTTGTGGTTTTTGTTTGTTTGTTTTATTTTTTTTCCTGTCTCTGTAAAAAGAACAGTATTATTTCAGAGGGTATTTTGGACATTTATTCTGGAAAATTGAAAATAGATGTCGATCCTATAAACTTTGTAGCACTCACAACTGAAGTGTGCAAGGCTGAGTGTCAGCTACTGTCTAAGGGCATTAGAACTTTCATTACTAATCTCTGTGAAATGTATATAGATCACTCAGTGTCTAGGGAGAACTTTGCATAAAAATAATCACTGAAACAGCTACGAACAGAGCTTTAAAAATGCAGGGGTTGGTTTTGGTTTCCAAATGCTTGAAATTTATTTTTTTCCATTTAAAAACAAACATTTTCTGATGTTAGGAATAGAAAAAAAAGTATTTTAGTACAAAGTTGCTTACACCTCAGTAAACTCAGCTTTAGGTTCCAGACTAAAGCTTCAAACAATTGCAAGACGATAGCACAGGTGTCTTTCTGGGCACTTGCCCATTGTTTGTTGATGCAGACTTTATTGGGCTGCCCCATAGCATCTCTCTTCTCCACAGCCAGCAGAACAGTGTTGCTTTGGTTCATCCTCAATTTAACTTATATTGATCAAAAAAAGCATTTTATTTTTAAGAGAAAAGGTTAAGCTCTTCACAAGTTATTCAACTGTGGTCCCTGAGTCCCTGCACAGGAAGGAGATGGGTGCAGTGCAGAGCTGAAGGATAGGCTGGAGTCAGAGGTGGCCCATCTAATGGGGCAACCAAGGGCAAAGTAGGATTTCATGAAAGTGCCCTACTTTAGGGTGATGGAAACTGTGAGAAGTTCTGAGAACAGAGGGAATGGCCATGAGATCACAAAGCCCAGTTGCTGCAAACCTCTCCTTAGCACTTCCCACATGGCAATCAGTGTTCAGTAGGTTCATGTAATGAGTGTCCCTACACCCTCAGTGGCAGGGGTGTCAAAGGATGCCATCAAAAGAAGGTTGCTCATGCATAGTGACAGAAAGCTTTGTGTTTCTTTATTGCCCTTTATGAGTTTTGAGAACTCCTCACTTTTCCAGAGGCTTCCTGTTTGACTTTGGGCAAGCCCTTTTAGTTTGCTCTATGTTTGGATTTTCATAAGCTGGAAGAATAATAATATCTTCCTGCCTCCCAGGATGGGTTAGTGGGGCATTGCTGCTGAATAGACCATGTCAATACTTACACAGGAATGCCTGATATCTTTTGGAATTATGCCAGGGTTTTAATTCAATGTTAATTTGGTGCAGTGAGTTCCAACAGCTAATTATGTGTTGAGTGAAAATGTATTATGCATCCGAGGCATTCACTGAGGATGGTTGTAAAGTGACATGCTTAGACTTAAGTTTGCATTTTAGGACTTTTGGATATTTGCCTGTGGAGCCTTAATTTTGCAGAGACATCTGTTCTGCTGTGTTTTGTTTTCAGATTTTTGTCTATTTTTTTAAAGACTTTGTGATATTTCAGAATGAAAGGAGTAAAGTAACATGCTATTGCCTTTCACTAAACATTTCATTTTTATAGAGTTTTTTACCCTAGGAAGTAATTTTTTTTATTTCCCAAGGTTTTCCTGCACTACCTGAAGGCATCTGGACCTTTTATATAGGGAACTCTCCAAGACTGTACTAAGGAGTTTGGAATTCATAAACTAAGATTTGTCTCTTTGAATGTAATAAACTAACCCACTAGTACCATGGACATGTCCATCCAAAGGGTATCATAGAAGCACAGAATAGTTAACATTGGAAGCGACCTCTTGAGATGATCTGGTCCAACCTCCCCTGATCAAGCAGTGCCACCTAGAGCCAATTGACAGGCCAGATGGCTTTTGAATGTCTCCAACAAGGGAGACTATAGAACCTTTCCTGGCATGGATGATTATTTTCAACAATCATGGATAATTATTGCCAACAAAAGCTATTTATGAAAGGCTTTTTAGGAGGTTCAATATCTCTTGTTAAGGTGGATAATAAACCAAAAAAGTATGGGATGCTTTCTGGTCCAGAGCTTTGTCTTTCCACCTGGATGTTGAGCATACTTCCTAGGTTAAAAATGGGTTCCAGTTTGACTGCATTTGCTGGGGCCCCATGACTCCTGGATGTATGCCTGTGACTGTTCCCATCCACAAGTGGAGGGCTAGAAGGTGCCTTTAGGTAGACCTTAGACAGCAGGATGGAGCTGTCGTGGGACATGTGGGTTTGTCCTCTAAAGATCACTGAGCAGACTGGATCCCAGATGAGCAGGGAGGCAAACTCCCAGTGCTGGCAAGCACAGTTCATACCAGTAAAGTGTTCAGCTCTCTGGAGATGAGAGGGCAGCTAGTGCATCAAGGACATTATATTACATAGGGTGGATTTCCTTCAAGAGATCTTTGGTTGCCCATCTCTTTGTGTGTGGAATGACCTCTGGCAGAAATGTTAGGTAGGACAGATCTTCTCTCCCATCCCAATGAGTCCAGACTTACAAAGTTACAGTGAAGCAGAACCTGAATTGTGGGTGGACTGGGTTTCATCCAGGAGTTTTATACAGATGTATAGATATATGTATGGAACTAAAATCTTCCAAGTTTAAAATAAACAAACAAACAACAAAACCCCACTTTCTTCTTTCTTACATTGTTTTCTGCAGAGTATGGGCTGATTTATGCACATCATAACACATAAATAATGGAAATATCAGGAAAGGTTTTTTTTTTCCCCCCTAACTAAAAGGAAAACAGAGAAAGAAAATTTGTGCTCTTTGATCTTTATTTGCCAGGAAAAGGATGAATGACATGTCATATAAAGCATTAAATTAATTAAAGTGAAACATCAATTACATTTTCATCACCCAACAATTGTTTTGCTGCACTCCATATCTTCTGTGATGCACGTACATCACTTTACATTGTAAATTCTGTAGGGTGTGTGACTCCATCATCTCTGTTGATACATGTTCTTAAATGAATCAAATTATGTTGTCAGCTTGGGATAGTCACTGAAGGAACAGCAAAACACAGATCCATTTTTCCTGGAGGAGGAGAGGGAGATAACTGTAAAGTTGACTGTCACGTAACTCTATGTCTATAGCCTATATCCTTGTTGAATTTGATAAGAAACCAAGATTTTTATATGTGTATTTCATTCACAAATTTTCTGAGCCTTTAAAACTTCCTGTAAATGAAAATAAAGTTTCAGAACTTCATGTGCATTATATATATTTCATGTCAAAAGTAAAAATATAAGAGAATGGAAGTTTCCTACAGCACTAAAATAATGTAGGACAAGTGAAATGAATTACTTTCAGATTTCCCTATTTTCACTAGAACAAAATCACCACTTGCAATAGAAAAAAAAACAAGCAAGCAAACAAACAAACAAAAAAGCCACCACCAAAACAAACAAACAAAAAAAACCCAAACCCAAAGACAACCAGTTTTTATCAACTATTTTTTTTTTATCTCTGAGAAATACCTTGGTCAAAGTTCTGGACCATCCTTGTCATGATGGCGTCACTCAGGCCTCTTAAGTGGCAAAGTGGAGTTCACAGCAGAGGAAATCAAGGACTTGCATATTTCCTTATCCTCTATGAAATATGAAAGCAGAATTGAAATAGATTCTCACAGTTCAAAATAATTTAAAAAATTCTTAAGCTTTATATTGAATTGCTGTTTCTCAGACCTGTTCTTTGACTTACCAGCATTAGATTTTATTCTTTCATGGGAATATTTAAGTATGATGTTATTTGTCAGACTTACAATATTAAGGCTATTCACTTCCAGAAAGAAGTCACTTTACCTACTGAGGTGGTGGAAGGGAAAAAAGTATGACACCTAATAAATTATCATATAGATAGTAACATTTTTATTGCATTTTATTGTGGTTATGGTGTTAACTTCTGTGGCAGCTAGCAAAGTCACTCTTTGAAAGTAAATTCATAATGGGAATCTATAGGGCTTTTTGGGCATATAATATATATTCCAGGTTGCAATATATTAGGGAAAAAATCAGCTAAAAACCAGTAATCAGCTAAAACCATTTTATGAAATTATTATGTTTTTAAATTATTATTTCATGTTATTAATAAAATAGAAAATAAAAAAAAAAGTTTGCTTTCTGCTAGGATTCTATCATGACCTTTATTGATAGCCTGATTGAAAAGATGGAAATTATCTTAAATTTTAATACTGAGAAGGTTTGAAAGACTGGTTCAACTTTTCTGTCCTAGTAAAGATTTTAATGTTTCACTGAAAGGAAAAAATTACAGCAAGAGCTGGAAGGCCTCCTGATTTAGAATTTAACTAGGGAGGAACAATTTCACATTGAAGAAACACATCTAAAATGTACTCACAGCAAGAGCTCCACAGAACTAGGGGTGTCTCCTCTTCTAAATTTCTCAGTAAAAGATGACTGGCTACGTTTTAGACTTTTTAGAAAGTATTACGGGACCTCTGAGGTCTGGTATGTTCATTCTTTCACTTGTGTTAAGCATAAGTGTAGTAACTGTTAAAGGTATTGAGATTTTAGGGGTTTGTTTAGCCTTTGAAAGCCCAGTAGAAATATTTGTATAGACTCTATGAAACTAGCATTAAAGCCTTTTCCCTTCTCACTACATTGTTTGATTGAAGCCTTTGCAGTTCAAATGCTGCAGCAGCCTGCACTGAAACTAAGAAATGCAAGGCCCTTCAGACTCAGGTAGTTTCATCCCTGAAGCACTGACTTGCAGAGTAGGTGAACAAAGAAAAAAAACCAACCAAACGAAAGATCACACCCAGCAACTAGACCCACCCACATGTAGAAAGTCAATATTTGTTCGGATTTAGCTAAAGCACTTTTAATTGTACTGTCCAGTTTTACATTTGAGAATAAATGGCTTCTGACCAATTTAATTTGAGGGAAGAATTATGCGGACATATCTAGAGTTCAAAGAGAAACTGGCAGGCAGAAGTGACCGATCTAAAATTAATTAGTACTCTCATTCTGTCTCACAGTACATATGTGTCCGTCAACAAAAGTGTTGCCAGGTCCAATTACCACTAATTGGCAGTTAATCTGACTGGAAAATACAAGACTAAGTAGGGCCCAACCCTGCACTCATTAACAGAGAGGACAAAAATATTAAAAATACTAGAAGTGAGATGGAAAAGTAATGTCAATGTGTGTCTGTATTGGTTCCAAGCAATGGGTTGTGGATATGATGGGGTGAAATAAGGGTTGCTGTGCTACTAACTAACCAGTCCAAAAACTGATGTGCAGGAAATCGAAGACCTTGAGCATTGAAGCTAAGTGTGAAACTCCTTGGGAAATGGGTTAATAAAAGGAATTTACTTTACTTGGCACTTAAAGTTTTCTTTAGTGATAGAGGTTGTAAACGATTAGAAAAGAGATGCAGTTCCTGTGGCGCGTACAGGAAGCTTATAGACTTTGTGAAAGGGCATACCTTTCTCTTCCCTGCCCCCTCCCCCCCAAAAAAAAAAATCTATTCTTTTTTGTATTTACAAAAGAAGCCACAAAATAATTGCAAATGGGCTGGACAGTGGCTTTGCACTGAGATAGATCTCCTTTCATTGTACAAGAAATGAATATCTCTGTGTAACAAAGGGCATGGCTGATGCTTTATATTTCATTACACATTTTCCTTTTCCCTCTGGCAGAACTATTTAATTGATGGTTAGCGGAACTCTCTGCACTTTAGAACTTCACCGCTTTTAATTGAAATAGATACTATGACTGCTCAGAGCTACAACTGGTTCTTCTATCTGCAAGTCTATATTCTGTATTTCACTTGATTTTGAGTAACCATTTTCCCTTGTGATCATCAACATGAAAAAATTATCCCTGGTTTCTGTCAAAGCTCCATTTACTGCCCCTGGCATACTTTGTGCATTACCATGTTGACAGTGGACAAAATGCTTTTCTTGAAGGAAAAGAGAGACCTATTTAGTTGTCTTTTATTCTCTGGACTACTGGTCTTTAGTATTTGGCCTTGAGTATATAATTTAGAGTCATCAAAGAAGTAAAGTGAAAAACAGTACCTGGGCCAAAGTGAGGAGAAAGATTGTGAATCACAGAGTCCTAGAATAGTTTGGGTTGGAAGGGACCATAGAGATCTCTCAGTTCCAACCCCACTAACATGGGCAGGGACACCTTCCACTAGACCAGGTTGCTTAAAGACCCATCATGTAGTTTAAAAGGATTTCCTAACTCATAAGTTATTTGATATGTAGAGTAATTTGTTTTCTTGGGGGGAAGCTTTTTGTTTTGTTTTGGTTTTCTTTTTTTTATGGGATGTGTGTGTTTAAGTGTTTTGCTTTGTTTTGTTTTCTGAACCTAAAATATATTGCCATCTTCCCCCTCACTTGATCTTTGCACCTCACTTGATCTTTGCAATACATGCTAATTCCGAGGCAGCAGATCCCTTCTAACTGCACGCTTGAGGGGTCACATCCAGCTAGCATCTGTGCAAACTGAAAATGTGGTAAGACCAGCCTGTTTGTTCCACTGGGAGCAGCAGGAGGCATCATATTAAACCGTCAGTAACAGGCTGAACTGGAGGAAGGAGACAGGACCCATCATACAGCTGTGCTGGCTCTGCTGGCTGCAGGTCTTCAGAAGGACCTTGATGTTACAGTTAAAGGTGCCGAGCCAGTTTATAAAGCAAAACCCACCAAGGCTCTTGAGTAGGAGAGCATCATGTGAGGCTCAGGTTATGCTTGAATGGCGCATGTTGTAAATTGAGTACTTGCCTGCAAATACAGGCTGATGGCAAAAGGTAATGGGCCGAAGTTACTGCTTGCATACGTTGGTGCAAGTTTTTAAATTCATTGAAATAATCCTTTTTTTTTTTATAACAAGAGTACATTTGACCAGGTATGTTAAACTCTGAAGAAGTGTCTGATGAAGCATCCCAGGGCAGATTTTAAGTTTGGCCTGGATTGACATCATCTTTAATGATCTGGAAGAAGACAGTCAGAATGTTCATTAAATTTGGATGTGATACACAGTTTGCTTTCAAATACCATTGAAAGTACAAAACCACAGACGGGCAGAAAGAGACTCGCTTCACTGAACAGACCCAGTAAATAAGTAAAAAAGAAAAAAAACTTTAAAAAAAAGGAAAAAATAAGAAATTCAGCTCAGCAAAATGCAGGTTGATAAAGGTAATTGTTAGTATTCTGAATTACGGTGTAGGCAGAAGTCCAGGGAATGCTGCGAGAGAGAAAGGTTTCAACAACAACAACAATCATATGTACACTCGATTAGTGGGATCACACCACTGATACATTTCTTGAAACAAGAACACACAATATGTAGGCTTCTGGAAATTTCAAAATATTGAGAGATTGGGAAAAAAAAATCAAAGGAATACATACAAGTATGTCAATAATATTAAGTGAAAAGGAGTTCATTTCAGAGCAGAGGATTAAAAAATGCATGCAAAGTACCAGAGGATGGTTGGGATTTAACATTCCTGTGCATTTTAGCCCCTCTGTTATATCTGTCATCCCAAACTGCTGTGAGATAGGCAAGTGCTATTTTCCCCGTTTACCTGGTGGAGTATTAAGGATGCTGCTGGACACCACTGCTGAGTTCCTGTGGGCTGTTGCTACTGGGCACACTTCCCTACAAGAGAGAACAACAACAGTGCCTTCAGCTCTAAAGGGATATGAGCAAAGGATCCAGATCATTAATGAGGATGTTGGTTTTTTGGTTTTTTTTTTGGTTGTTTTTTTTTTTTTGGTGATATGAAGCCTCAGAGTAAAGCTATTTGAATTTATTGCATCAGCCTTAAATTATTAAGTGTTGGGGCTTTTTTAATGTTTTTTTATCTTCTTATCTGGTAACTTGACTACATTTTACCCTGAATGAGGCAGGTATCTCAAAGTACTAGATGTGATAAAAGACTGCTTTGCTTCAAGTATGCCCTTTTAGTGTCCAATTTTGCCATTCCTTTTGAATAATCACTTTTTCTTGGAAAGAAGCAGGAAAATACTTCTTTTTTTTTCAAGAATGTTGAAATTAGAAATAAATGGTTCAGAAGAAAACTGCCAGTGTTTCTTTTATTCCAGAGCAATTTCAGAATTATGGATATTTTTGCAACAAATATTTCTTCATTAGTATCTTCTGTTTGGTGATGGCTTCATCAGCTGCTATAGTGAATTTAGTGAGTCTTTTGAATTTGTCTGCATGTTTCAGTTCAATTAATTTTCTAGTTAAGTTTTCAGGGTGAATGTGTCTGGGAAGGATTGATGGAAGTTCAAGATAAAATTCCTGCTTCAGATAGGTGGAATAAGTCAGCAGATCAAAACAACAGCTATTACTCACTATCTTCTAGGTTTTTAAAGTAAAATTACTTTTTCTTTGCCATCATATGCTCCTTAAAGCCTATAAATTGTTTTCTAACCTCTCTAAGCTGTAATTACTATATCAGGAATGAGAACTCTAGAGACCTTTATTTGTATAGACACTCAAGAACTGAGCCTCAGCAATGTGTGATAACAGTAGAAGGATCATTTCTGAAATGCTGTAATTGATTCAACATTCTCATTGAGTTAATCATTTTCACATAATCAGAGTCACAGAGTGGTTGGGTTTGGAAGGGGCATATGGAGATCATCCAGTCCAACCCCCTGATAAAGCAAGTTCACCCAGGGCAGGTTGAACAGGGTTGCGTCCAGGTGGGTTTTTAATGTCTCCAGAGAAGAAGACTCCACAAGCTCTCTGGGTAGCCTGTTCTAGTGATCTGTCACCCTTAGAGTAAGGAAGTTTTTCCTTATATTCAGGTGAAACTTCCTGTGTTTCAGTTTGTGCCTGTTGCCCCTTGTCCTGTTGCTGGGCACCAGTGAAGAATCTGGCCCTGTTCTCTTGACACCCACCCTTAATATACTTGTATGTACTGATCAGATCTCCCTCTGCCTCTTTGCCAGGCTAAACAGGCCCAGTTCCTTCACCCTTTTCTCCTGCGAGAGGCTCTTCAGTCCTCTGATCATGATCATAACCCTATGCTGGACCCTCTAGTTTCTTGTTTTCATAAAAGTGAACAAAATGACTTGGTAAGCCTAATACCAGTTCACCAGTGATCCAGAAATGGAGACCATGATGCTGTATTCAGTTGCTGAAGGTGCACTAGAAGCAAATCAGTTAGACTGAAGTTAACCAATACATTGCCTACAATGGCTGCAATGTAAAGGTTTTACTTCAGACTGGATCTGGTATGTTTCTTTGGAATCAATATGGCCCAATATAAATGTGTTCCTCCAGGAAAAAAAAAAAAGATGAAGTGAATTGGAGAGTGGGAAATGTGTCCAGAAAAGCAGGATCTCCACAAAGGTTGTAGAAGTTAAGACAGTTGCTAGTTTGATAAAATATGCAACACTGGTATATATAACACAAGAAATATTTATGAATTTCAATATATAGATATGGGATTAATGTATGGGAAAATTTTGCATTATATCTTAACATAGTGGTTTATTCACTGTGTGTACATGATTGTTTTTTGGGTTTTTTTCTTATTAAAACAAAAAAAAAATGTGATGGAACATAATTGAAAGAGTACAGAAAGTGGTGAATAAATGAACAAAAAGCTTCTACAGCTACAGTGTTTAGGAGGACTCTACACATACTTCTTCCCAGATTCTGATACTGCTTTCTCCTCCTTACTGAGCTCCATGTTCCAGAAGGCTCTTCTCAGTCTCTCACTTTCTGGATGCTGGCAAGGTGCCACTCCTGGACACTGAAAATGTGCATTTCTCTGTCAGTCTGGGAAGAGGGAATGCCGCAGCATTACCATTCCAGCTAACAAAAGGTGTGTGCACTGTCCCTGCTTTTACCCAGCCTCTTGCATTAGCTTTCTGGGCAGGTCAGCTCTGAGACAGTGTTGACCATATGTCTCTGCATCCAGTTGTGTGGTTCTTCTCTCTCCATTTGTTCCCCTTCACCTCTTTTCAATCCTTTGCTCCATTTCAGGTGGTCCCTTCTGGCTTCAAACTCCATAGCAGAGTAATAGAAAGGATTAGTATCAGTACTTCTGGTCTGTACAAAGTGCTTTGCCTTTTGTTTATATGAGGTGCCTGCTTATCAGCATTTCTAAATAATTGTGTCTTACTGTAACTGTGGACATACAAAGAATCTCAGCACAGAAACTGCTTGAGGTCAACTCTGAAATGAAATCTAACGTGACAATGAACGCTTTACAATGGTCACTCTATCAGTTACTCCACATGCCTGCTGTGAAGTGATAGCAATGTTGAGTGCAGGCACAGGGAGAAAAATGTGTCTATGAAAAGTTTATCAAGTGTATCAGGAAAGAAAAGCCTGTATGTCAATAGTAAAAGCGGCAGAAAAAAAACCAAATCACATCATGGTATATTCATAATATAATTCTCCTGTGATATTTCTAATACGTAGAGTTTTCATTCTAAATTTAAAGCATTTGGATATATCTTATTTGCCTTTTCAATTTGTATTATTTTGCCTTTTTTTTTTCTTTGAAAACAAATACTTTGAGTTCAGGGAAATTAATCCTAAAAGTAGATGTTATACTTCTGTTAACACTTTATCATATTTATCCTAGCAAACAAGACTTAACATTTGAATAAGATGGCTTCCACAGACATGTAATGGGTACCATCAGAAACAGTAGGGAGTGGGCATTGAAAGACAAGATTTCTTCTCAATGGAAATTTCCATTTACTCCATTTCTAGATGTATAATTTTGGTATTAATTACTTTTAAGTGAATACCTCAAATATTTTAATTTTGCAAGGAAATACTGTATTTAAACAAAACTGTTACTTAGGGTGGGAAATATCTGCTTTCTCCTAGCTCTGTGATGGTTACTTATGTAGTTATAGTTTTCATGGTGAATAGTGCTATTACATATTTAAAAAACACATCTGTCACAGGCTGTCTAAGCTAGGTCAGAGACAAAAAATGGGTAACACATTACAAGCACAATTCTTTCACAAGAAGAGGTTTTAATCTGCAAATACAGCATAATACCTATTCCCAGGTCAATTTCTGCTTTGTTCACTAAGGCAAATGGTGTAAATTGGTTTAAATAGGTGCTGGAATTGAAGTGACAAGAGTAATTTATACTACCTGAGGTTCTGCTTCGTCCTTTAAAAGATGAGGCACTCTATTATAGTCCTTGCAGACTGGTCTAATTGGTCAGGCTTAAGGGATGCTCAGTAAATTTCCCTGGGTCCTGCAGACCCTTTTGCAAAGTGTGCAAGCAGAGTTCTGCAGGACAGCTCAGATACCAGCTGCCCTCCACCATTGTTTCTGTAGCTAATTCCGTTCTAGGCTTCACACAGGGTTCAGACTAGTTTTGTTTCTGCCACTGTATTTTTAAATGTTGAATGTGCTCTTTGCTCTCACAAGTATCTTCAGTACTCATGAACGTGTAAGCAGTTTGAGATATAGCAGTATCAACCTCAAGTCCTTTTTATAGATAATAACATGTTTTCGCTGATCACAAAGCATGTACAATTTGCACAAACTGTGGCTAACAACGTTTGATCCATGAGCTATGTTTGTGGCAAACTATACCTCAGTCTCAAATATGGGATACCAGAATGCAAGTTTATGTTGTTTTATATTACTCTCACTACTCAAATACGTACTTTAGAGCAATACCAATTTTTCTACTGCAGAATTCTCGGTCGGGGTATGAAGTGCACACAAGGAAATTAAAAAAACCCAGTTTGTTCTTTTTGTTCTTGCAAGAGGAGCAGCGATGTGTCGCTTGAGCACTCTTTCCTCCGGTGTCTTTCCCAGTAAATTACATAGTTTCTCTTGCATGCCACATGCATCATTAAACATTCTGTATATCTCCCAATGCTTCTCCATCCTAACATGGAGGAAGTCAGTAATAAGATTAATCTTTGTCACTAACAATTACTTGCACAGCTCTAAGGGAGAAACATTTTATGTATACATTCCCAACAGAAGTCAAAAGATAAACTGAGTGCTACTAAATTAAGGGCATCCATCAGAATACTCAGTTTTCTTGTATCTCTTCATGTATTCCTGCAATGCTTTTGTATTCAGGAATTTAAATGAATCCAGGGATCCAAACAATTGGTAGTTAACCATCTGCACTTGATACAAACAATAATAGCAAAGAGAAAGCCAGACCTGGAATGATGGTTATATAATCACTACAAGGCTCTTAAATTGCTTTCTTTTCACCTCATTAGCAACGTCCTTGGGGAATCAATGCTTTCTCTTCTGAGCTACCCCTAACTCTTAACTAGAACTGTGAGTTAGAGGAAGTAGCTGGCTGGACTTGCCTGAGAACATCAGGATGCAATTGATCCTGTAAACAAGTAGGCCCTTGTTGTACATTATACTCAAGGAGGAGGTGAAGTTAGCATCCCTGTCTTGTGGAAACATACTGGAGGAGGTTCCTGCAACCCCCATGGACACATTCTCTTTGCAGTTCTATTCTTCTGTATTGCTGAATCCTTCCAGTTTTATGACCTCTGAGTTCTCTGTTGGTGACAGCCCACCCTGCTTGTAAAATGCGGGATGGTTTAAAGAGGCAAGTGTTGTTCAGGGTGAACAGGAGGATGTGTTCTGGATTAATTTTTCTTGCATTGCACATACTCTGTAAGTAGTACCACAGAACAATGTAGGTACACATGAACAACACATGGTGCCACTCATACCTTAACAATCAATTAAATGTTCTACTTCATCATGTGTTCCTAGACATTAAAAAAAGAATTAGAGCTTTGGCAGACAAATAAGTAGTGAATACTTTATAGCGACCTAGATAAGCAAGATATGCCTGGAAAATGCTAATAAGCTTTTTACCTCTCTGCTCCCTTTCTGCATGGCTGATTTATCATTTAATATAACACATTGCTATGCAGCTGTCCTTTCTTTTCATGTTCCTGGATTCCACCTAATAAGCCCTGCTTTTCAGCTGGGCTTGTTAACACAAGCAGTGTGCAGCATTCATAGTTGTCACTGTGTACAGGCACAGTTGTTATGGACAGGATCTATTCTGCATTTGAGCCATGTTCTCTGAATGAAAGTCCCACAGCCCAGAAGACCAGATTTGAAAATAAAATCAGCTTTCTGATCTTTGCTAGGCAGTGTCAAGGCTCCAGGTGCCAGAGATGCAATTTTCAGTCCTTCTGATAAACCAAGGTGCTAAAACAGTGAGAGGTGTTGTTCTCAGCTGTTAGGGCTGAGCAGAGAGGGATTCTCCAGTTAAGTTTATGTTATGTTTTAGGAATTCTTCACAGTAAAAAATGTGATAAAACATCATGTGTAAAAATGAACATGTGGGGTTTATTTTCCCTTACATTCAAGCCTCCAAGGTAGCCAGCTGATAAGGAAGTTTGGGCAAAACAGGTGAGATTTCACAGTCTCTCAAGTATATTGTTTGTTTACTTGGTGAAATATTTTGGGAATGTAGGTACATATGTAACATTTTCCTCTTTAAGTATCTTATTTGGCATTCAAGCTCAAGAACTAATGCTGAATGGTGTTTTCTAGATTTCAGAGAAAAAAACCCTAATTTTGTCTACTTTCTGCTAAGAAAAATAGCTTGAAAGGGAAAGATATCTTTCATCTAAGATGAAATGATAGGACGCTGTCCACAAAAGTGCATGGTGTGAGTTTTCTCCCATGCTGAGAAAAGATGGAGCTTGGCCTTGTTTCTGTGTAAGTACCTAACTTGTAGTAGCAAAGAATGCTGAATGCTTAGGAGTGGGGGAGATAACCACTGCGCCTTTCCCTAGGCCTGGATTTTTTGCTACTTGTTAGGCATCCTCTGGGAATGCAAACGAGTGAAAATACTTGTGAGGACAAGGAGGGTAGTTTAGTGTCTGGATTTTACTTGAGATTACAAGTAAGGTCAGTGTTAGGCTACTTACCACTGCCAAAAGCAAGATATTTCCTAGTATGTCCAGAAGCTAAACTTGAAGAGAATCTTGATTTCAGATGCCTCCGAAAGCAAAGTGGCAACAAAAAACAGATTTCAGGAGACTGAGGCTTCATTTCAGTACTTTTCTGGGTACTCCCCTCTTCCTTGACTCTGTTTCGCTCTCTATTAAATTCGATTATTAGTATCTATGTCATGAAGGATTTCCAAGCCCAAAGTAATTAAGTCTGAAAAGCGTGTTGAGACATTCAGATGGAAAGCACCGTCTAACTGCGCTGGTATAATTATACACTGCATAACTGATCCAAGTACCAAAGGAAAGTGGAACACTAAAGAACAGCTAAATTTATCCTAGAAAATGGGTTCAGCAGTTCAGGATTCAGATTTAGATCAGTAGAGCAGCCTCACTGCTGTTTAAAGCCACGTAATCAGCTAATTTTGGCTGATGTACTATCAGTTGTTGTGAAGTGCCTTTTAATATGTGTTCATTTAGTTCTTAATTAAGAGGCATTTTACCATATAATTAACATATAGTTTTGTTTTAAAAATGGTCTCTGAATAAAACATTTATTGTTTGATTTTAATTCATAAATATTTTTCTTCCATTACTCTAATGTTTATGATACATACATAGATCATAGCACAGATTAAGTATTTTTAGGATATCAAGAGGAACAATTTTGCACAAACTTTTCTCACTATAAATGAAAACTCATTAAAAAAAATCACGTAATGTTGTACAAAGTGTCTGCAGGTAATATATTTAATCCCTTAGCCGATTTCACCACCAAGGTGTAAAACAAATGCCAGTGTAATCTGCCAGTAATGGAATCTCTTGGCTTGTAAAACAACTAATGCGTTATTCCCCAAATCCTGAGAATAGTGCTTGTGCAAATTAAGATTTTATAGCTCACACTTACGCATTCGCAATGCACTTTGTTAGCAGATGGAGGTGCTGCTTGTGTTTTTCTTTATGCCACCAGTTTAAAAGGTCCAGTAGCTTTTACAACTGTTTTGCCTTTTTTCCTTTTTTTTTTTTTTTCTAAAGTACAGGAAGCCCTTTAAAAAAAAGAGATAATATAGGTATGTATCTGGAATGTCTCCTAATCTTGCAATTGTTCTGCAGCATTGTGCATATCGTAGTGGTGCAGAGAACCTTTGACTTAAAAGGAGAATAAAAAAGCAACCACCCAACTCCATCCACAGGAACATATCCAGTTCCAAATTTTCAGGTAGTTCATTGAGCTAGCAGTACTGCCAGCAGTGGAGATGGTAATTTGTACTGGTTTTGCAACTGGCCCAGTTAGTTAAAGTATGATTATCACATGCTTTCAACTCTTTTTCACAGCAGAAGCAAGCAGGTGGGTCTGTGTCTTGCTGAGTGCTGGGTGACAGTGCAAAGAGCTTTGCCAGCCTCCACTGGGGGACAATACTTCAGCCAAGCCAAAATGTCCAGCCTGGGAAAGAAATGAAGTAATGTACATAAACTGTGCTGCCCAGGATGCTGTCCTATGTAGGCTTACACGGGGAAAAATCATCCCAACGTGCAACATTAAACTCACAGTGTTCTCAGTGCTACTGCTTAAAATGCACATACTCTTCCTTGCTTGTGGTGATTATTAAAAATACTATATACTTAATAACAGTAAGAGTATAATTCATATTATAATACATTAATGGTGTTCAGAATTCTTATTATGGTCTTATGTAGTGGTTGTTGAATTTTAAATGCTAAAATAAATGCCTCAGTTACTGGTGGGCAATGAAAGGGGTGACTGGATAAGTTTTACTCTATCACTGGTCTGTGGTTGTTATGTGAGAGGTAAACAGAGAAAAGTGCTACAGCTGCTTATTCATAATGCAGAAATCAGAACTTTCTTTTCCTACCAGAGGCAGAGAAATCAGGCATAAATGTTGGAATGCTTACCTAAAAATTGATGTCAAATAAAATCTACACTGAGACTCTGGTAGTAATAAAGCCTCCTAGAGAAGAGAGAAACAGAAAAAATAAGGGTAATAAAATCGAAAGTAAAATTATCATAGTATTTTTAAGTTGCTCCTGGTGTTTCATAATGGAATGGGTACTTAAGGATTTTTATTTCTATATATACACACATATATAAAAAATAATTCTAAATTTTTTTCACTCATAATATTCATGTAATAAATTGTATTATCATTCTAAATTAGAAGTTAGTGTATATTATTGAAAATCACATTTTACTTTTCAAGATATAGGCATTACAGCTGAATTGTTCTGTTTAAGTGAAAACAGGACACTTTGAGCACTCTTTATTTGAGCAACTTTCAAGACCATATTTCAATTAGAGTGCATTGGTAAGCATAATTAATATGCATTTTTAAAATCAAATGCATAGCAATGATTTGCCTTTATTTCACACCTTTTGGAGTGACTGTGTCTATATATGATACTTTGCCAATGTCACTGTCCAGATTTTCTTATATATTGCTTTATTTGCTCTATTCTTTAATTGTTAAGAGATTTTCTTAGCAATTGCTCCATGTCTGTTTTTCCAGCAGTGTTTGCGCTGTTTTTCCATTCCTCTCCAGCGCAGGAGAGGCATCTGGCCCTTTGCTAGCTATGACAGTGTTAAGATGGGGGGCTTTGGTCACAGATTTTCACAGTCATAGAATGGCTTGTGTTGGACAGGACTTTAAAGACCAGGCACCTTCCACTACACCAGGTTGCTCAGAGCCCCATCCAACCCGGTCTTGAACACTGCCAGGAGAGGGTCATCCACATCTCTGAGCAGCCTATTTCAGTGCCTCACCAGCCTCAGTGTGATGTTTTGCTGAAACACCCTGCTCCAAAGGCGTTATTTTGCCCTTAAACACTTCTTAACACAGAAAGTTTGGTTTGAGGGAACAGCAAGAGACTTTATGGTTCATTCTGGTTCCATCAGCAAGAGAAGAAAAGGTGGCAATGTCACTTCTTGGCACAGCGGCAGACAGGGGCAGGGCACGGGTAGGGTGGCCGCAGACATGCAGTTCTTGCTGTGGTTTGGTTCTGGGTAGTTGGTTATTATTTTTATTGTTTTGATTATCATTATTATAATTATATTTATATTTGCTTACTATTTTCTTATTTTATTTTTTCGGGGGGTTCTTTTTGTTGTTGTCTTTTTCTTTCTGTCTTTGACTGGGTTTTGTTTGTTCGCCGTTGTCAGCTCCCGCTGCAGTGGGGATGCTGCCGGGGCTCCCCGGGGCCGATCCCCTTCCCTGCCCGCTCTGCCGGCAGGTGGCGCTGGCGGAGCGCGGGCGATGCCGGCCCCGCTCTGCCCGTTCCGGGCCCCCCGGGCGGTCCCGCCGCCCCCCATCCCTGCCCGCTCTCTGCTTTGCCTCCCAGAGCTGCGTTCCCGGGGGGAACGAGTCCCTTACACCAGGGTCACGCTTTCCCTGGAGGAACAGCCCCTGCGAGGCAGCGCTCGTTGTGCCGGTCACTGTGCAAGTGGTACCCACCGGCCTCTGACAAGGATGCTGGAGGCTGGTAAGGTGCTGTTGATGCATCTTACCAGATCGGACACCGTGTTGATGCAGGAGTTGCTCAAACAGCTAAAATGAAGGCGTTTGCCCAGTTGCACAAGATAAAGGTATCAGATGATATCCAGTGATGAATAAACCAGTGTCATTGGGGTCAATGGAAAGTTGTCTCAGGATAATGTCTGAGTATGGATTTTATCAGGGTTTAGGCTTTATTCTTTTGTTTTCTTGGGAAGAAGGAAGTTTGAGTTTGATTCCAGGCACTAGAGCTGAGCCAATTGTCAGTCACCTGCAGAAAGTTTGGCCAAGTTACAGATTTGGAATAAATTCGTGAGACTGTGAATCATCAGTGGTAGCTGGTGAGTGGTAGTGGAACGTGCAGCTATGAATAACGTAACCTGGAGACAAAATGTAGAGGGGAATAACAATGAAAAGACTAGTCAAAGCTCTACAAAATTCCTGTAAGAATCCTGTAGAGGAAATAACAATTTGATGTAGTAAAGATCAAAGCAGTCAGAGGAGAATTAGAAAAAGATGGTATCAGAGGAACTGAGAAAAAAAAAATATTCTCAGTAGACCCTTTGTACTGCCAGTGATGTGTTTATCAGATGAAGATGGATTCTTGAGATTTGCTAACAAGAATTATTAGAAGAATTAATAATTTTATTGTGAGCATACTGCAAGAAGCAGATCTGATTACAACTGTCTGGTCACCTCATTAATGAGCTATACCTAGCTCATATGATGTGAGTTTCTTTAATGTTCAAAACTGAGCAGGCAGAACCTTTAATACACCCTCCTGCAGCCCACATCCTTGATACCCATGGCAAGGTTAGCTAAGGAGATATTTATTCATAAGTGTCAGAGACAGGAAACTAGAGAATTCTTAGGATGTTATTGCCAGTCACTGACCCTGAAAAGATTGACATATGATAACGCCGCGAGACAGCCAGGTTGGGAGTTACGCTGGTTTGAGGTCATGGCTCTCTGCTGGTGAGAGACGACTCTTACTCTAGCTTTGTCCTCCAGAGTGAGAGTCATTTCTTCCTCTGGGCTTTGATTTCTTTAGGTACAGATATATATTTCCAGGTGTGAGCCTGCCTAGCTAAGAAGTTTCTGAAACCAGTGTTTTGATCCAAAACTATAATATGGAGAAAAAGCTATGAAGAAGGAACTCTTAAGAAAGTATTTTTATTGTTTTATTTGATTACAACTTGAAAATAATGACAGAATAGTACTAAGCATATTATGTCTTTGCATCTGAAGAATAGGGGTATTAGACCTGTGCTGGATACGTGTCCCAAAACATTTGTTACCATTTCATAAATTGCCATGATATTCTAAATTTTGCATTTCATCTACATATTTATGATTCATACTCTGTGTGTGCTACAGATGTTCATCTCTTGAATGATTGTTCATCTCTTGAAATCATTTGTTTTCTGGTTCATGTATTAAGAGGTGTTTGGCCTTCACTGTGAGTCCTCTTTCAGCTCACAATCTAAATTGTCACATGAAAGGAAAGGACTCTGTGTCTCAAAAATATGCCTTTTCCTGGGAAATTGGTGAACAGCTTAGAGTGGAAGGTTTTATATTTCAATGAGATGAATCAGAAACATTTCATTAATAACAACTTGTAAAGCATGTTTCAGATAGGAAATTGTCCAAATGATATAAACATCTTTACTTTGCATTTGAGATATTTTTCTCCTTGATATCATGCAAATGTAATGTTAAAAACTGGACTCCAGCAGTATTCTGCTGCTGAATCAATAATTGGTCTTGTAGAGAAATAATACACAATAAAACAAGCGGCAGGAAGGGTAAAATTGGCAAAATCAGCATCTGTTATCTGCTATCTAATCTCATGATTTATAAAAACAAACAGCTAGTTAAGTCTTCAATAGAAATTTATGAAAACTCTTCTAATTAACAGAGACACATTGTGGCTAGAGGCAAATTTCTATCATCGATAGCATGCTGTGTGTGAACCTGATAGACCAGAGCAGCCCCTCTGTTGGTGGGAAATAATGTATATCAATCAAGATCAGCTTTGGCAGAGAACATTAAACCACAGCAAAATAAGTGTCCTAAAAGAGGAGCTAACAGACAGAATGTTATCCAGAGGCCACCGGGGGTATTATACAGAATATTGAGCATGCTGAGAATTAATGGAAAATGCATAGAGGCTGGCTGAAACACCAATTATTATCTTGTATGTATATTTACATTTCCTTCCCACTCTGCAGTGCTGTGACTCTGAGGTGACTGAGGACTTCAGTGCAGTTCTGAAATAACCATTTTCTCATTTCACCACAGAGATCTGACTAGTAAAGAAAGGCAATTTAAACCGTGGACATTGAAAAGGCTGATAGATTTCCCTGCACAACCAAAGTCTCATTGCCACAGAGTAGGCTTAGGTCATTGACTCTTCCCTCTTCCATACTACATCCTTTTTGAGCTTCATGAGTCCATAGCTGCTGGAGAAATGCTTCTATGCACACTTCCTGCCCTACGTCTTTTAGGTTTCTGATAACTGTTGTGAGAAGGTCTCGTACCACAAAGCAACAGGTACCTACATTGTATTTCAAAAAGTGCTTGTACTTGAGAAGAGCATAAAGGGTTGGTGGTGAGAATAATCAACTTATTGTGCAAAAATCTAAGGGATCAATTTTAAAGAAAAATAATGATGCAAAAATTGTAGGATTTCATTGGTCTCAAACTAAATATTGCTGTGTAGCTTAGTATCATGTTCCTACTAGAGCTTTGCTAGTCATTTCTTTTCAGAATCTCTGATAAAATGCTGCACAAAAGCAAGGAGAAGCCAAAGCAAAAACAAAAGACTTAAATTTGGAATGTGAACTTAGCAGTGTTTAATGGGAAGGATCTGACAACTTTTTGTTATCCTGAATTTATCCCATTGGTCTTGATTTTGAATTTATCTTTTTTGACCTGTGTCAAAAATCTGCAGTCAATAAAGCAGGAGGCATTTATTGTTTTGCTGTTACTCATATTTTCCTCAATTTTTCTTGTAGTAGTCTTTAGGCTTGTGGCAGTGATTTATGAATGTTGAGGTCTGAATTTATTTATTTTATGTGACATCATGCTTCTGTGTTGCTAGTTACTATATCCCTAGAAATGAGGCAAGGAGACATGGTATGGCTCTTGTTTTGCTGTCAGTGTATTTATTTTGCCCATTCCCGCCTTGGTGCACCACAGTTGCAATTCCTGCTGGGAAAGAGCTGACTAGAGCTTTAGTTCTTCACTGTAAGACAGAATTTCCATGTCTTCCTAGCTAAGGACTTCAGACATGGGATTTGTTTCATCTGTTTTATTTGTGGGCGGAATTTTGTGCATGGGGATGGTTTCAAGGCCATGAGGGTAACTACTTTTTGGCACACATCATTTTTTATCAGAATTGCTTTACTACATTTTACCCCGCTGAAGGGTGGGTGTACAGAGTATGCCTCTTTGATTCTCTCAGTACAAAATGTGTCCTGGAGCAGTCTCACAGCGGATCCCTTGACAGCCTCTCTCCAAGGATCAAAAGCAGATATGCCAGAGACGGTATAAAACCAGGAGGGACATAGTGGTACTTCCTCAAAATGCTCTCCTTGCCTCCAGCAGTTTGCAATCCAGGAATTTCTCTGGTCACAGATGGTTTTAATTGTATTAATAACCCTTGGTAGATTTTCTCCCCATGTCTGGTCTGTTCTAAACAGATGTAAACTTTTCGCTCTCTCAGGAATCTGTGCAAGTTCTGCAGCCAGTTTGGTGTGTGAAGAAGCAGCTCCTCTTTCTTTCAAAGCATCCCTCCTTAGGCTCGTAGTGGAAGAACCAGAGGTCAAACAGTGTGTGGTCATCCTCTTGTGTCCCAGTCATGTTTTTATAGATTTCAATCATATGTTTAATCAGTGGTCTTTTTCAAATTGATAATAATACACACAAAATTAATTTTATAACAGCATCCCTAAAAATATCTTCAGTAGTGTGACAGCCTACAGTTGTTGATTTGGACTTTCCTTGGTTTCTGTTCATAAGCACTGATGCTAAAACTCACTGAAGTGTAACCCAGTGTCCAGTTTTAGTTTGAAACCAGTCTTGTGTGTGTGTGTCTTTATGAAATCTGTTACATTTTGTCTGTAAGACATATTGTAAATCACTTCAAAATTAAATTATAGCATGAGCTATGCAATCCATATTAAAATAAACAAGATGTTTCAGTAATAAATATCTATTAGAATTAGATATGGGGAATTATTTGGGAGATGCTTAACAATAGAGTGGGTTTCTAGGGAAATGGGCAGATATGAAAATGAGACTTATTAAACAAGCGAAGTCCCTAAACAGCTTCTCACTTAACATGACTACTAATTCATGGGCTAAGTAATAATTAACAGTCCAGGATTCTTCATCTGTTGTAAAGTGATGCTCCTCTGTTTGAATATGTTTTTGGGTAACTTTATGAGTAATGATTAACTTTGAAAGCATACAAATGAGGAAAGAATAATGGTATAACGTTTGGACAGAAGGCAGATGAAACTAAAAGCAGTGAGGCAGGATTTTGAAAACTAATCCCTAGATTAATTACAGTGTTTGGTTTAGTGGGGATGTGGGATGCAGTTCAAGCATGTCCTCCTCAGATCTCATCACAACCATGTGAAGACCAAAGCTTCACCAGGATTTAGTATTACACTTCAGGACACAACCTGATGGAAAGACCAAAAGCTTACTGATTCTGATGATTTCTCTACAGTTTATTACCATTTTTATAAATAGGTGTATTATGTTTTTTTCCTTACTTAAAACTTTATTGTAGCACAACCTTCCCAAACGATGCACTGAACCTGAACAATAGAACCAGTGCTGAAAATACAGCAGGTATTAGTGCTAACCATGTCCTGGATTAAGATGGAATGCTCATGCTGATCACCCTAATGCATACCAAAAGCTAAATTTCCTAAGTTTGGGGGTTAATTTCCATTTTTAGATGTGACAGCCCAAAGATAGAAAAACAGTTCTAGAATGGTAATATCCCCAAACATGCCTCTGCAAGTGGCAATAAGCCTAGCTACGAGTTTAGTTTTCTCTCCCTGCTATGCTTCTGTTGATGATGTTGTAATCTAAGGTTGACCATAAAATGCTTGGGGAGTTGGATTTGTTGCGTACAGTGTGATTGTCTGCTCCTTGGAAGAAGGAAGGGATTTGCAGTAAAACCAAGCTGTTACTGTCAGCAAAAAATCACTGTGTGAGCATTGCAGAGCACCTAAGGAACGTTTAATGACTTGGCAATTCTCAACTTTGTGTCATTGTCAAGGAGAATGGGAAAATTAATTTAATTAGGGCAATCTTTCATTTAGAGTTAAGTTTAATAGGCAATTTCTTGTCACTATTAGGGTATGTTATTTACTGGGTGTGTGTTTCCAGTGTTTCATCAGCCTTACATCACCTGGCCTTACTGAGAAGAAGCTAAATTTAAGTTCTATCTACTTAGATTTCTTTACCAGATTTATTAAGAAATAATTATAAAACACCAAAGAGTGGAAAGGCTAACTGAAAATGAACCTTTTTTTTTTTTTTAAATAATCAACGCGAAATGTAATTAATACTAGGTAAATTTGTTATACTAGTATGCCTTGGTCATAAAAGCAACAACATGGAAAATCTTGTCTTCCCTAAAGAAAGTGATCGAGCAATGTATCCCATTATGACAGGCTGTGAAAGGCATCAAATGCTGGAGGAAGTTTAGCAACAAATTAAGGAGAAACTGTAATTCTTTAATAGGATTATAAAGGAATAGGAAAGAATTTCTTGGAGACAAAATGTGGACAAGAAAATTTCTTTTTCAGAATATTAAGGATCATCCTTTTAATTTTTAATTATCATGGATAAATAGTGTGTCTGGTTATATCACATCTGTATAAAAATCCTGTGGTGAGGGGGGAATTTTATTTATAATGGATGCTTTAGTTCCTAAGCCACAATATCAATTTATGCTTGGTTCTGTTTGCATCACATTTTATGAGTGTCTGATTAAGCCTTTATTAAGCCTATTTTATGAAGCTTAATACATCTGCAGTGTGGGTTCTGCCCTGAACTGAGGCTATTGTCGCAGCAGCTATCCTCATTTTCATAAGATTAATTTCATTTGATAAATAATGTTGGCAAACGAATACATGTATTTTTAAACTACGTAAATATTTCTAATGCACTCAAAAAAACCTTAAATAGAAATTAATACTTCATCATCATATAGTTCATCATCATAGAAGTAGCATGAGTTGTTAAAAATTATCCTAGTTCATGTAATGAAAAAACATAAGATATTACTTTGTTTGTATCCTTATGATAAATAAAATTCAACTCTTATCAACCAATATGAAACTAAAAAGACAGAAAGAGTAAAAAAACCCCGTAAACCAAACCTCTTCTTCCCTTTATGCAATGAAAAGCCTAAAGGATTTTTTTTTTGTTTGTTTTTTTCCTCTCTGTTTTCCTGTAAGAGCCTGTCTTTGGTCTTTATAGCCATGTATTCATTGTCCCCAGTACCTTTGTAATCACTGCATAAACATGAGTGAACCACAGACTGTCCTTTTAGTGGGCAGACTGGAGCACCAGGAGCTGACATGGTGTGATAAAGGTCACAGGCATAATTTGGTGTTAGTTTTAATTCCTATGATGGTGTGTTTTTGTTGTTAAAGAGAGACCGTAGGAAAATGAAGTATGGCAGTCGTGTGCATTTACTAAAGCATTATTAAGGGTGTATTAACATTGGTATCTATGAACACAAAGGCCAATATTAGAGCATTTCTTGGTATCTTTATAGAGGAATACTGAAAATTAATATTCTGAGTCCTAAGTAGAAAAACTGTTTTTATTAAAAGAACTATTAAGAATTCATAAAATATGTTGCTAGCCACATAATCAGAATCTCCTATTTCTATTTTTTTTTGGTTTTGTACAAGGTGATTTTTAATTTTTCTCCAGTTCTTTTGATTGGAGAAAGTAGTGTTAAAGTCTTCCTTTGTCCTCAAAGTCTATAAAAATTGAATATAAAAAAAAAAATGCACAGAAAATTCCAAACCTGATTCTTCAACAGAATTGCTTCACAGCAGCTGCTCCACAGTTAACACAAACTAAAGTTGCCAGTTTAGACCTTTGGGAAAATTGGTTGTTCAGAAAGAAGTTTTCATTCTGTTCTTATCTTGTATTGATGGAAAAATAAAAGTAAACTAGACAATAAAATTACGGAAGCAGTGGAACTCTATGTTACAGTGACTTTGCAGGTACAGATGCTCACCCTGGCCTTCTTTATTTGATCATGTAACCTAAAGGCTGAACAATATCGTCCATAGTAGTATCTTATTAAAGGCAGGGTTTGAAACAAGGAAGCCTTCTCTTTTGCTGTTAGCTGGTCCCATAGGTGGATTATTCATGTTAGTTTGTTTTAAGGCATAAAAATAAAATACAGGAAATAAAACTTGATTGGCTTGCTTCTTAACAAATTTCTTCACCATAAGGGTTGCTACCTAGATATCTATAAAATTAATGGAATACATGGAATTCACCTGTAGAATAAAAGCATTTCCCTACTAATACAGTATTGCAAATTTCTCTGCTGTTCAGTATTTCTGGGAAACAATGATTCAAAAGAATAATTTTATCATAACATTTGCTGTTAAAGCAACAATTCTATTTACTTTTCCCAAAGCTGGCATTCTGCCAATGAAGCAAGGTATATATGAAAAAGGAAAACATGCATGGGAAAACTATATGGTGGATAAACCAGGTTTTGCTGAAAGCCACTTCATCTCCTTGCTTCTTGAATTCTGGAACAATGTCATTAATTATCTTGGCTAATTTTCTCCCCTAGTATTTCAGTTTGGTACTTTGTGCATCATAAACCATGCTGCATGTTCCTGTAGTAGTTACACACTGTCTAGCTTAATTTCACATTCAGTGATTCCCTTATGCATTGCCAAGGTCTGCCTTTAAGTAGCTGTCTAATTGAAATATTTGTGTGTCAAACCATCTGCATGCATAACATGCCCTTTTGGATCCTGTCTCTCTCCTGGTCTAGCTTGTATGAAAAATACAGAAATGTGGAATTCAATAGAGTATTGAAAACAATACTTTAGTATCAGTTGTGGCGCTTGAAAACTGAAGAGTAGATGCTCATAGGCAGGTGAGAAGCTATTGCTGTCATGGCTTGATGCCACTGTAGCATGGCAGTGTGACACTGCTGTGAAGGAAGAGTTCATAAGACTGGGAAGATTTAACCTGGACTACTGGAGAATAAGGTTGTCACCCTTATATGAAATAAACAATACTGAATAAAATTACCTTCATGATAAAATTGGAACTTATGTGGGTTTTTTTTCTAAAGCTGTGTCATTTTGGTTTAGCCATCAGATGAAGAGCTGCTGTAAGAACCCAAGTGGTTTTGGCTCTAGCAGGTATATTCTTAAAAACTCTTATTGATTTTATATAAACAAGATATGGATTTGCAGACAATTTGTACAATTTATTGCGGCTTTCTTTACGCATGTATTCTTCCTCTGGTTTTAAAACTGTTTTCCTTAATATCACTCTTTGCGGAAAAGAGGAATGTTCAATACAAAAAAATGTGAAAACCTGTAAATGGTTTGCCATGTTTTCCATTGCATTTTATTGCTTCTATTTTAAACTATGAAGCACCAATATTTACTAGGACTGATGATCTACCCTGGAAATCAGACTGAGGAAGGATTTCTTGACTCTGACATTACACAGGCTTCAGTGTTTATGTAAATTTGATAAATATTACTATTTTATATATCCTGGAGAGAATATTTCATTGGTTCCGTATGACATGTAGTTAAGAGAGAAATTCAGTGTATGACATATGGAGATCTCTCTCTATATACTTGATAGGCAATACCTTTGCCTACTAAATATTTTTGACTTTGATCATACACAAAAATTTTAGACATTTGAAGTTATATTAGTCAAATACATCTTTGCCTTTCTTAGAAAGGTGGAATAACTTAGGATGAAAGGAAATTCTTGAGGATATCTGATTCAGTCTTCCCCTAACCTGGGGGTTATGAGTATGAAATAGAGATACGGCTAAATAAAGAACTTCTTTCAGGTGATTGCCCTATTTAAGCATTACCTTGTCAGTCAGATTCCTAGTCCATCATCAGGTGATAATGAATGAAGAATAAAGTGTTAATCTCAGTTAGATAAATTTATTTAATTCCCAGAGAGCCCCATGTCTGTGTTCAGCTCTACAGTTTGATAGATGTAAATGAGTCAGTGGCTTTTTGAATTGGGAGGAGTTATAAACCTTAATCTTCCTGTGTGTTTTTCCCTGTTTACTTGCTGTCCCTGTGTGCCTTATTGTATCAAATTAGAAAATTTTGCATGGAAACTCTGATCCAAGTATAATTATGATTCTCAGCTAAAGTATTTTAAGGTTTCTTTCAAGTTTGTGCAGACTTCTTAGTTTAAAATAATATTAGCTACTACTCTCTATTGTTTGGATAACTGCTGCACAAAGATCTACAATTACTAGCAATTAAGAAAATCAACAAAACTTTGAACTTAAATTTGGTTTTCCTTTTTTTTACCAGTTGCTCTTCTGATTGTGATATAATGAGACATATTATGGGTGATTGTATTTTGAAACATGAAATGATTAAATAACGAGATCACATGTTTTTTAGAATGACTGGGAAAATCTCATTGCCTAAATAATGCATCAGAACATCAAATCCAAGGCAATGTGAAGTTACACATTTTGAAGTTAATATAGTAAGATGTTGTTTTATTATCTTTTATAATGCATTTGTTATTCCATCCCAAAATAAATCTAGCCATGTACATTTAAAAATAGCTTTTATTACTAACATATTTATCTACTGTACCTGTACTATGTTTGCTTCATTAACAACCAGTTTATTTTTTCTTCAATATCAATATCTCTTTTTTTCTTTTCATCAAGAGCCAGAGAGCTTTAGATGAGTGATGATAGTCACAGCCATTGTGGAATCAGGGTCCATTTCCCAGGTTACCCTCACATGGTGTCTGCATTTTGTAAACACCTTCAACTGAATATAATACCAATGCAACCACAAAGCTTTTAATTTCTGCTGTGTCCCCTAGGGATTCTGAATTTTCATTGTCTATCACTGGTGTGCAAGTGGGTCTCGTTTGTCATTGTAAATCTTGGTTAATTTTGTCACACTGAGGATGCACAGCAGTAAGTAGCACAGATGGCCTTGTGATAAGTAAGTGGTAACAACATGATGGATAACGAGTTGCTCTGAGATGGAGACAATTTCAGATCTATGTGAAATATTGTGTGCAAAGGCGTGTTTAAAACCAGTTAGTGGCTACACACAGTTCCCTAATGCCATATCCTTTGTCTTTTCAGGATTCAGATCATAGTTAAGGATTTTCAGACTGAACTGTGATGAAATAAATGTCCTTTCAAAGATTCTGCTCATGCAACGTTCCCTCTCCAATTAATTTCTAAAAGAAAAAGGTGTGAAATTATAAAAGCACTATCAGTTTATTGGGAATTTCTTTACCTACCCCATTTATAGTTAAAATTGTTTGCAACTGCCTGAAGTAAGAATCCCTTTTTACCTACAATGTTAATCTTTTAATTCCTACAGTATGCTCCCCCCAAAAAAGTCCTAAAGACTTCTACATTTGAAAAAGTCAAACTTCACATGTGTGAAAAAAGTAACTCTTCTTTCCAGTAGGACTAAAAATGTTGTCAAACAGTTCTTGCCTTGCCTGTTGTGCCCCTACCGGCAAGTCCTTTCTTCCATGCTTGTTTGTAATTCCCTTAGCACCTCTTTGGATTGTAGCATAGATGCTCTGTTAGTCTCTTCTGGTTCCTAAGAAGTATGTTTTGTCTCAGAGGTCTGACAGACTGCTCCCTACTCTTCAGTGAAATTTATCTGTGTTTTCTGGGCCTTTCATGACCAACATTAGTTGCTGTTTCTCTCTTGCCTGCTTCTCTTGGTGGTCTGCCACTGAAGAGCGCTCACTTTGAGCATCTCTCCCCCCTGAGCCTGCTCAGACAATCCCGAAGAGACAGAGCAGTCTTTTGCCCTTCTCTCCAGAGGTTGCATTTCACCACATCTTGTCAGAGGAGGTTAAGGCACAAACCCAAAACTTCCCTGACAATGGAAGGGGTTATGTTGGAGTGCTTCTGGAATTTGCTGCGTTGAGGCAGCTGGAAAATGGTGAAGTATTTGATTTGGGGATGGCAAGGCTTGTTCTGGGGACTGCAGAATGTTCAGAGATTCAACATTTCTCCATTTTTTTTTCCACTTTTTCATTCCCACACCTTCTTGAAAATACTTGCTTTTTGAGCAACCATATTCACCTATGTATATCAATAGTGTCCAAAGAAAGCTGGTAGTTTCAGCAGTGCAGAACCCAAGTAGGCAAAGTCTAACTCTTAGTTTTACACATATAGGGCAAGACCTGCAGATGATACCAAATGGTTCATCTCTATTGACTTCAGTGAATGTCAGAGTCCATAAACACCTAAGTGAAATCAATGGAGCCACAATAGGTTATACACAGGGGAATTCACTCAGCGAGTTTAAATGTACTCAATAGCCTTTTAGTGCTGAATGCTTAAACTTTCTTTCTGAATTTGTTATCAGAGTCCTGCCTCATGCATTTTTCTAAAATGCTTACTGATACAAAGAAGGATGCAGTAAGGTTATTGAAAGGGTTTTTATTTTCTGGTGCACGCTAACTGCTATGTGAATGTTTGATCTGCAGTATTATATTTATGTAGATAAATGCAGTCATTTTGTTGATTGAAATCAGCTCTAGAAAAATTAATTTCTATTTATATATTTTCTTTATTTCCATTGGTACTGGTTTTGTCCCAGATATAAAATTAGTAAATACTGAAAATTGCTAGTGTATTATTTGAAATCCTTCCTCTTCTCCTCCTTCAGTTTGGTCACTCAGCTTTTTAAACTTCTCTGCTTTTTAGTCTACAGTGTTGAATTATATCTATCTATTCATCCAGCCTTACTGGACTTCTTGCTACCTCAGTACTTCAGTGTTTACTGCTGAATTTTGGCCTAATGAACTTTCTCTGTCATTGACTTGGATTTTCTTCTCTCTAACAGAAGTGCATTTGTCAGTTTGAGGTATAAGGAAGTATAAAATCCTTTCCTTGGCTGCTCATAGTTCGGTGACATTTTATTATTATAGCAGGAATGGAAGGGGGGAGTAAGGATTGTCATCACCCCTTAGTCCCTTCCAAATGTGACCATCTGCAGAGCTTAGCTAGTACAAGAGCAAAGGAATACCATGCTGCAGAAGAGTTTCAGAATGTTGGTTTATTGATGGAGCAAAAAGGGCCTGAGCTTAAAAGTAAGACTATTCACAGTATATATAATAAACTTAAGCAGTTTAAGTAAATAGAATATATTTTTATCTGATCATTGACCATTACATGTCTTTCAAAAATGTCATTAGCTTAGAGAAAACAAAGAAGGTATGGTTTAAAAAGTATCTCCCCCAAACACAATATTTCTTTATAGACTTCTGTTTGACATTCTTAAACCTTGACAGCTCCTTTAAGAGTATTTTTTACTAGCATTGTGAGAGTGACTTGGGAAAATTTTTATGACACTTTGAAATGGGACATTTGGGGCTAAATGAAATCAGAATGTTTCAGTAAATCTGTCTGACACTTCTGACATTGAGGTTGGTAGTAAGTGGTAATTATAGGATCCTTTTCTACTTATGAAATACTAAAATATTTCTCTCAGTGTTTCTGTAAAAATAGCAGGTAATGCACTTATAAATTTAAACTCTACACAAGATGTATTTTCCTTTTGCATTTCACTCTGTCTGTGTTCAAATAGGGAATTGTGTGACTTCTCTAGAAGATGAAAATTTTTTTATAGCCATTCTAACAATGTACCTAAAATACTTCATTAAATTCAGAGTAGAGCATGGTGCCTGCTCATAGATTTTACAACTTAATATAAGAAACAAACATGAGAATATTAAAAGTCCATAATGCCATCAATTCCAAAACATAGGAAACAATGAAGACTAAATGTAGACTGTGGATTACTCTTACAAAGAAGCCTCTTTGAATCTACTAGATTGCTTTCACTGACAATGAAGTAAGATAAAGCACATTATCATTCCATGTTTTAATTGCAACTAAAAGTTGCATTTAATTATTTTTTTAAATTTTTTTCATATAGAAAAAAGTGTCAGGAGGAGGGGGATGCGCTCAAAATTAAAGCTGCTTTCATGGTATGAACACAGACACATATGTGACTTCATAAACATTTGTCATCCTCTGCTGTTTTGCTGAAGCTCTCTGTGACACAATGAATTACACAGAGAAACATTTCACCAGGAGAAAGTTGAACAGGTTAGAGGATAAAATGACAATAACACTAAGAAAGTCTGAGAGAAGCCAGGTTTTGATTGCTCAGTATGCCACAAGATGTGACCGATTAAGTAAATTCTAAAACCAATGAAACTCCTATTCATCATGATCAGAATTTTTTTAATCTGGTACATCGTAGTTAGGCTACATGCCGAAGTTACAGGCTTTGTCTAAAAGTCAAAGCATAACTTGTTGAAAGAAATCAGTGAATTAATGACTAGCTAAATTAATAAAAAGAATAATAAGAATAAATTAAATTAATCCATAAAGACTAACCCCTGCATAAAGTCATATTGTCAGAAAAATAATGTGCCTGTGTTGCCTTTCACACTTGTGATATTTTGAGTGGAAGAGGTAAATGAATGACCAAAACACTGAGCCTTTAAAGTCACCTATGCATTAGGATGTTGTCAGTTACAAAAAGAAGTGAAAGCATGAATATTTCATATCTCTTTGGCATTCAACGTGTTTTGCATAGATGGCAGCTGGAGGTTCAAACCAGAGCATTATTGCTTCACCACTGTCACCATGGTTTAGCAGGTAAATAATGCATGAACTAAGAAGAGTTGACAAGGCAGACGGTAATGATATATTGATTCAAGAGTCTGTCACCTCAAAAAGCACCTAGAAATGACTCACATCAGACTTATTGTTTATTTCATATGACTATTAGCAGAATATTTGGAGCTACGGTCTGTAATTAACCTAAAGATTGAGCAGCTGAAGGATATGGAAGGCACGTAAATCTAGCAAATTTTCAAAATAACCTTAACATTAGTGCACATACAGCCACCCTTGTAAACTTTGTGGCTTCAAATTGCAACAAGTAATTTGCACCACATCCTGAATTTGTCTCTAGGAATACAAAAGTTCCTTCATATCAGTTAGGCAGTGCCTAACTAAACAGGGAACATCCTGACATGTGTGTTAATGCAAAGGCAGAGCTGGTAGTCTCTGTTATTGGCATTTTTTGTGTAATGTGACATCTGATTAAAATGCTGACAGACACAAACTAATAACACTACAGTACCAAGCATAATAAACAGCTTTTCAGTAAGAACGTCCAGTCCTCAAATGCAGATATGAGAATAATAGCTGTTATATGGTGGCTGTGGAGCAACTCGGGGTCGGAATCTCTAATGACAGGCTCATGTTCATCCTGTTTGTGAAAAATATTAAGATCTTTCTGTGACTTAATTAAAAAAAAACCACATGGACAAACAACACATGCACATTCCATCCCTGTTCATTGCTTACAGACTGCTTAACCCATAAAGGTTAATTTGTCACGCTGGTGCTTTGTTTCCTATTTTGTTTATGAGATCACTCTCTGTAGTGACATCTGCATACATTAACTAGCCCAACACGTTTTGTGTTATCTGGCAGCTTCTGTAATTACCGGTCAGGCATCACTTTTTAATATTGCAGCCAAGCAGAAATGTATTTGTTCCAGTAGCATTTTTAACAGGAGCCTGTAATATCTGAGCCTCCCTGGAGAGCCCTTCCAGCCAGGGTTCGCCAATAAACCGCAGCCGCTTCGCTGCAGCCTGAGGTATCGACAGATGCTTCGAACTGGATGTGTAATACATGGTACCTGCTGTGAATAGAAAATGACTAAGGACTGATGGGACATTCTTTAGGCACAAATAAGCTGTGCTGATTTTCATATCTTTTAATGTGAGATTTCTGATGTGATTTTTCTCTATCTCAGTGGTGCGTTTTAAACTTATTTTTTCCTTGAGATGTGCAACATACAGCAATGACTTACCAAGATTACAATATTAAACATATTCAGTGCAGTTAATTCATTACACTGATAGCAATTTCCAGCTAAATCATGTCCTTAGTCCAAAGAAACAGAAAATGGCAATAGTGCCAGTAGGAATGTGGCAGGGCCAAACAAGGTGTGAGAAACACAACAGAGTGGATTGGACCAGTTGTGTTTATAGTAAATACTGTGTGCAGTAGTTGGAATAAAATAAGACAGTAGACTATAGCATGCAGCCAGTGGGCATGTGGAATTGTTCTTTATGATTATAAAGCTCCATAGCTGAATATCCAGGAGACTGGAGGTCCAGCATTTGCTATAAGCTTTGTAAATACAGAACAAATGTATCTCTCCTTCTCCACACAATCACAGAAGCACAGAATCAGCTAGGCTGGAAAAGACCTCTGAGATCATCAAATCCAACCTATGACCTAAAACCACCTTGTCAGCTACAGCATGGCACTAAGTGCCACATCCAATCTTTTCTTAAACACCTTCAGGGATGGTGACTCCACCACCTCCCTGGGCGGCCCATTCCAATGCCCAATCTCTCCTTCTGTGAAGAAATTCTTCCTAATGTCCAAACTAAACCTCCTTTCGTACAGCTTAAAACTATGTCCTCCTGTCTTGTGGCTGGTTGCCTGGGAGAAAAGACCGACTCCACCTGGCTACAATGTCCTTTCAGGTGGTTGTAGAGAGTGATGAAGTTTACCCTGAGCTTCCTCCTCTCCAGGCTAAAAAACCCCAACTCCCTCAGCCTCTCCTCATAGGACTTGTGCTCCAGACCCTTCACCAGCCTCATTGTCCTTCTCTGGACACTCTCCAGTACCTCAACATCCTTTCTAAATTGAGGGATCCAGAACTGGACACAGGACTCGAGGTGTGGCCTCACCAGTGCTGAGTACAGGGGGAGAATCACTTCCCTAGTCCTGCTGGCAACATTATTGCTGATACAGGCCAGAATGCCATTGGCCTTCTTGGCCACCTGGGCATGCACTGGCTCATGTTCAGCCTGCTGTCAGTCAGTGTGCCCAAGTCCTTTTCTGCCTTGCTACTGTCCAGCCACTCTGTCCCCAGCCTGTAGTGCTGCATAGGTTTGTTGTAGCCAAAGTGCAGAACTGGCATCACAGGGCTCAGTGTGGTATCTCATCCTGATTTCAAGACCTGTTTCCTAGGAAGCAACAGGATTGTGCTTAAGTGTGTACTTAAACTCTACTGATTACATCTGCAGAGTCAGAGTCATATGCTCTGCTAAATAGTGGTGGGTTAAAAAGAAAAGGGAAAACTCAAAACATCTCAGTCATGGAGAATTTTGCATGGGAGCTTCAGACTGCAGAAGCAAAGGCAGAGGTTATCGGGCTGTGTCAGTGCCTCACACCGTCACTGCATGCAAGCCCTGGGGAGCTGGTACTGCTCAGAATGTTCTGTATTGGCATTCACAGTGTTGCTAAGACTGAGGGAAATGACTTTTCCTCTCCTGCCTTCTCCTTCAACATATTCTGCCTTCTCTTTTTGTTTAGTGATGGAGTTAGAATGAGACTCAGTTCTGTTACTTTCCCTATTGTTGACAAAAACATTGTTCCTGTCAAAGCTGTGAACCTCGGGCTGGTCTGACAGAGGTTGGTCCACCTCAGTTGTATGACTGAGGATCGCTGCCTATTCTAAATAACTTGTGGCCGTGTTGGCAGACTGAAAGTCATTTGCATCTGCTTTTCACTGTGATGGCTATTGTCAGGACACTGATTTATTATCCAGCCTAATGGCTATTTCAAGTGGGATTTGCAGTTTACTCCCAAAAGTTATGGAATCAATATGTTCTAACAGAGTAAAAGGTTAGATTGAGGCTCAGATATTCGTTCAATTAAAAGCATGATTCTTCAGAATAGAACTGGAGGAGTTTCTGTAATATGAATTGATACTAGTTTGTATGTACAAGCTTGTAGAAACTGCTATGTTTGAGGCACCTCAATAATGATTAATTTCCTGAAATATTTGTTGTATGTATGTTCATTGTAAAGAAGATTGAGAATAGGTATAATGTTTTATTTTCTGTTTCTTATAAATCAACAATCAACTTTTTCTTTACTCTAGAAACAATATTTTCCTTTCTGGCTTCCAAATCAGATGCTTTTAAAGCAGAACTGTTAGATGAATAAACAATGACAGGATAAGAATAAACCAGGCGAGGGAACCTGACTATGTTAAAGCAACAATTAGTACATATAAGACGCATAAAGGCATTGTTGTTGTTACATTTCTTATTTTATATGTGCAACACTCTGCTGTACCAGATGGACTTGAAAATTCTTCAGTAAAAAAATCTTGAGAAAGGGGAAAAGTAAAAAAATGCTGTGTGAAATATTATAATATTGATAAATAACAGCATATCTAGTTATGATAGTTATTCTTCTTTGCTTCCAAATGAAGATGAATTCAGCTTCTCTTGGATGAAATTTGTTGCAGGCACTCACAAATGACAGGTAACTCCATTCTCTTTCTTTTTTTCCCCTGCTTTTTCTCAGTGTTGTTTCAGGTTTTTCCTTACAAATAATTACAGCAAACTCAGAGATCCATGCAACTGGGTCTTTTTTGACTACACTATTATTTAGAATGGAACTTTTTTTTTCCACTGGCCAAATCTACTTTTTTTGCAATCTCTTCTGCTTGAATTCCTAATAGGAACATTTTTAACCCAATGAGTATTTTGCAGGAGTCAGATTGACTTGGTACCTTTCCTGAGGTTCGAAGAAGGAACAGCTTCTATCACCTGTAAATTAGTAGTGCAATTAATTAATAATGACAGAATTATTAGTGCAAATAGTAATCTTTATTGCAGGGCTGGGATAGTTCTCCTATAGGCTGTTTGCAAAGATTTTGAAAGGGGAAATTTGTTTTTGAGATGCATTTCAGTGCCAGCTAATTTGCATCATTTGACAGTGCCATGAGTGAAGAGGTTTGTGAGTACAGCACTTTTCATAGGTGCCAAGAGTCTTCTGGTTTGCTTTGACTCAAGACCTTTCTGTCTTTAAAGTTTGTATTTGGGTGGATGGCAACTGACTCTGCCACTGAGGGTCTTTTAGGGGATTTAGAAAAGGAAAAGTTGAACAGAATGAGCACACATCTGCATCTGACAGGCTGGTGATTGGGTTGCAAGAGCTCTGACCAATGCTTTGGTATTTCCATTTTGTGTGTTATTACTGTAAATCAAGTGAGGGATAGAGAAACACAATTAATTAGGGCTCTGACTAGGAGCTTCAGCAGCAGTACTGCCTGTTAGAGCTACCTGAAAATAAAGCAATAAAAGACAATACCAAGCTTTCAGTATCAGCAGTATGGTAGAAGTAAGATTTCACTGACAGTGTATGCAACTCCTAAAAGAAAGTCAACATTTAGCTGTTCGTCAAGGAAGGGAATATTTCTTTGCTATGGTGAATTGGGACATTTGTCCTAATATGGGAGCTGTAGTGAAGATCTTTGAGTGCCAAGCTAGACACAACCATAAAGCAGCAGTTGCCAATCTTGAGTGAGGCCAGTGGTTTTTCTTTGCAGGATCTTGTCTCTGACAGTGACTGATACCATTTTTTTTCAGAGGAAAGTCCCTGGCAGTTATGGAACACTAAGATGGTAATGTATTTTTTGTGGCTGACTTGTGCAATGAGTGGGAGGATGTTTAAAAAGCTGAATTCTTAGAAGGCTTGAACATATCCTTGAAATCCACTACAAAATGGACAGGTATCCCTAAAAGCAGTCATTTCCCCAAAGTGGTATCTTTCTTTGGAAGTTACTTCTGACAGTTCCAAAGAAGACTGCCAGGTTGGAAAGGGACTTCAGGGATCATCTGGTAAAAAGAAGAACTTGAAATCCATAGAGAGAGCAGATTAACAGGAATCTCTCTCTTCATGCATTCGAGTGGCATGGCCTGGCATTAATAAGCCACTGTGTCTGTTCAGCCTGCAGCCAGCGTCCAAAAGTGGGGATTCAGCTCCTCAGAGTGATGATGTCTTTGGCTCCCTGCATGCAGATGATGACTGCTCACCAGCTGAGCAGCCACAAAGTGGAGGTGCCCTGTGTGGCTGTGAGAGCTGCACCATTAAAAGCAGCAATTTCCTCAATCACTTTCCTTTTAAAGTGTCAAATACTTTAACATATTAATAGTTAAGCACTGATTAGAGGCAATGATTGAATGTCCTGGACAACTAGAAGTCCCAAGGCAAAGACAAAAGGATTGTTTAACTGTACCCTTGAGGTCATTTATTAGGCAAAACTTACTTATGAACAGTTTACTGTCATTAAATGTTTCAAATAACTCCACAGAGTCTGAAAGGCTCAAGCTGCCAGTCAATAGTTGCACACACAAAGTTGAGAACAGACTGGAAAGATGAAATAACCTGATATAGTCAGATGAAGAAGAAAAAGCTGGATTGCCCAGATAAGACAAACTAGATGAGCAAACTGTCACGTAGAGAAATGCCTTTACTTCTCTCCCTTTATAGAAGTTGCACAATGTGATACAGATAATTTACATTTTCCTGAAGATGAATATGATGAATATTTTCAGCAACACTTTTCATGAATATGGAAAACTAGCTGTACTTTTATTGCTGTATTCATAAAATATGCATCTGGTGAGTTCCTGTTTCACAGTGTGAAATATAGATTGGAATTTGTAATTTCTTCATTTATTTTTGTGATGTTTTCACTTTTAATAAGGTGTTTTAATGTAATGATTTAGAATGTGAATCCTGTCACAGTTAGTTATGTAATAAGTTGCCTTTAGAAGAAGCATTTGCTTTTTTTACTGCCTCACTGCCAGTTTTCTTAGGAATCAAGAGTAAAATGCTTGAACTCTTATGCAGGCTGGGGAACTGAGCTATTGAAGCCCTCTTTCTTCGTAGCATGATAATACCTCATCTCCCAGAAAACATTTTCTAGACTACTAAATTTTCAAAATCCTAGGTAAATGTAAGCCTTGGGACATAGAAAAGAGGATTCTTTGATGAAACAATAAAGGGAAATGGTTGTCTTGTGAAATGCCAAGAAGTTTAGATACACCAAGAGAGTGGTTTTTGCGCAGCTCTACTCCTCTCCTGCACTTCTTAGGGCATTACAAGAAACCTACATGTAAGACAAGAACATTAATTGCATTCATT
Source organism: Sclerurus mexicanus (assembly GCA_013396755.1). Taxonomy (NCBI): domain Eukaryota; kingdom Metazoa; phylum Chordata; class Aves; order Passeriformes; family Furnariidae; genus Sclerurus; species Sclerurus mexicanus. The sequence continues at coordinate 2,253,615 of VWZF01005535.1, read as the reverse complement.
TTCTCACATGAAAAAAAATGGAGCAGGTAAAAAGATTAGTTAAGTATCATTGCCACTAAGATTTGACTAATCTCATTCCAAAAAACCAGGTATGCACCTGAAATTTAACATAAATATTTTATTGATTATTTTTAATATATTGATATATATTTACCTATAACTTATTATTTTATTACTACATTGATATATATTCCATTTACTGTATTACATAATAGAACAGTTATATGAAATCAGAAGAGGTACATACCTAGGTTAACATTTGCCAGGAAGATTTTTTCAGTCCCTTTTAAAAATCCTTGCTTTGAAAGAAATAATCTTGTTAAAAGGCGTGTATTTTTTAAAAATGCTACAGTGCCTGTTTCCCTTTGGTGTGTAGCTGGAGCCAAAGTACTAACACAAGTACTCCGGTATCCAAACTATATGTGTCTGTTAACTATGATTTTGAAATTATTTGATGAAATTGCCTCAAATATGTTACTAATGCAAATTGTACAAAAACTTCAAAGAATTTGTCCATAAAATTGTTATTAGGATAAACAGCTTATGCACATCCGTACCTACAATGAAGTGATGGTCACAGGCATACTCTGAAAACCTCTGTCTGAAAACCTTCCATTTCTCTGTAGATTATTCAAATTTTCACATTTCAAAATTAATTTTGAAATTGAAATTTCTATGAGGAGCTTATTGTCATTACTGAAATTTGCTAGTGAATCTGCATTTGCTCCTTCTACAATGTTAGTTTTTTGATAGCATATGGAATTAAGTTGTCTCCTTACAGGGTCCAGAATCAAATAATCTTAACTCAATAAAGCAGGATATTTTGCGAATGAGAGTAAGAAGGAATTGATTTCCTAAAATATAGTTATGGAAGGTACCATGGAAGGTACCACAGAAGGTACATACACACAAAGTGGTAAGCTTGCTTTCCTTGAGGCTTTTTACTTAATGCAAATTTTGAACAGATTGGTAGTGTTTATTGAAATGCAGATTCTTTTTTGTTCAGTATTCAAAGGTTTTCACAGAAAAAGGATGAGGAACAATGAATAAAATTTCTACTATGAGAAACTGTGATTAGATATTGGGAAAAATAATTTTAAGATGAAGGATGGTCAACACTGGAACAAGCTGCCCAGACATATTCTGGAATCTCCATCCTGAAGGCAAGAAACTGGATATAAGCCTGAGCCACCTGATAGAACATCAAAGTGACCCTGCTTTGAATGAGCACTGTTATTTTATGAATCCTGAAACCAGTCTGAAATTGACTGAGTGTAATGTGCCTCTATATTTGCCAAAAAGATGGTTATATTAAAACAAACAAAATAACATCTTCAGAAGAAGTTCTGACTCCTGAAGAAGAGCTGTTATCCAGCATGAGTGAAAAGATGTCAAAACACAGACAGGAATAAGAAAATAAATGACATTGTTATCACAACAGCCCTTTGCCTTGCAGAGTTGAGCACAAGTTAGACTGTAACTTTCTTAGATGGCAATTAAAGACAGGAATGAGGAAGGATAAAGTCTATAGATTCCATTAACAGAGAAGATATGATGTGTTGACAACGAATCAATAGTTATATTAAACCTTAAAAACAACAAAGGAAATGTTCAGACGATGACTCATTTTAGTGAAAGAAAGTGACAAATGGTCTCAGCTTAATGACTAATATCAAACATTGTTAAGGAAAGTAAATTCTGAAGGCTCAGATCAATATTACCTCTTAGACTCACAAAGCAGAAAATATACGAAGTTAAACTGTCAGAAGACCCAAATAGCTCAAAATACAGGAAATTTATTAAAGTAGAGAAAAATATTGTAATTCTCCTATAGAGCTGTAATCTTAAAAAATTCAACCCAACCAAAAACATCCCCACCAGAACTCATGTTCTTATTCATTATAGCTTCATAGCAGGCATCTTTGTCATCTGACGTTCACTCCTTTCAAGAACAAAACTAGGGATCTCGGTATAGAATATAAATGGGATTTAAGTTATCCACATGCATTCTTGCAGAGTGGTGTAGGATTATGTCTCTAGGTTTGTATCTAGAATTATTATTGACAGTGGGTGAGACCCAGCTTCAGTTACAGATAACTAAATTCACTCTACTGAGCCTTTCCACTCACTTTTAGGTGGTCACCTTTATTCAGTTGAAGTGCTGTCTAGACATCAGTGAGTATATTTCTACTAATATTAGAGGAAGATAAATATCTAAACCAAAGTATTTTAACCTGAAGCTACATCAGAGAACCACAGACTGATTGAGGTTACAAGGGACCTCTGCAGGTCATCTGGTTGAACATCTCTGCTCAAACAGGGCCACTGAGAGCCAGGCGCCATTCCAGAAGGTTTAACATTGCCCTTCCACTTGGATAGTATCATATTCTGAACATACCATCATTTGAAAGCAGCAAAGGACTTGAAATAGAGAATTATCAGATACAGAGATGGCAGGCTAGGAGTGACAAAGTTTCCCAGTGATCTTCTGTGGCTATTTACAGCATGTTAAGAAGATGGGCTTGCAATGATTTGTGGAAAACACATGCCTTTAAATCTTAGACAAGGAGTTTACTCCAGAGATGAGATAGCCTTGGATTTTTCAGCTTGAAAAAAGTGGGACTGAGGTGGTTGTGGAGGTCGTGGTGGAAGGCTGACTGAAATACATAATTTCACAAATGACATGGAGAAGGTGACTTTGAAGTGATTTGATACGGTTTTTAAATAATAAGAACAAGGACACACCAAATGAAATTATTGTGTTGGCTTTCTTTAAAGCAAGTATTTCTTCACAGAACGCAATTAGATTGTAGATTGTTGTGGATGTTAAAATATAAATCAATTAGAAACCCTATTCTATCAAAGACTATTAAATGCTGTGATGAAAATACAAATTCTAGATCAGGAGAGGATCTAGAGATTCAGAGACAGGATTCTAGGCAAGACCAGCTTTTGCTCTAACCAGTACAGATCCATATAATTTCCATTTACTAATATCTTTTCAGTATTTAGTTATGAATGCAACCAGTCTGCATTTAAAAACAGTGCAAGAGTCTTATTACAAGGATATTTATATGAGAAATGTAAAAATGACTGTGAACATCGTAAATCTACCTAGGATTTATCTGGGTAAATAAAGGGAAAAAAAAAAGTCCTGTTTTCCTGATTGAGGGCAGGAGGTGGCAGGCAGACTATGAAAAGAGAATAACAGATGTAATTCCTTGTGAATGAGAATTTTTGAAATGTAAGGTATTTTAATATGGCGTAATTGATGGAACTCAGTTGTTTGTGTTAAAATGCCTCAAAAGTGTTACTTGGAGAATAAAAACAGCTATAAAGAGTTTGAAGGTAAGCTTGACAGAAACAGATGTCCACATTTGTTGCATGTTCCACCATTTCAGTCTTGATTTGCTGTATTCATGTAGCAATTCAGAATAAGTCTAGAGTTGTCATTCCACAGTGAGGTGTGCCTGTTTTAAAGTACTGATTATTTTAATGGCATAAATCTATTTTTGGTTACTTCTATTGGGAATTTTAACCCATTTTTTCCAGAACATTTTCCATATAGCTGAGTCAGGCGGAACATTTAGATAAAAATTGTATAGTTGTTTCGAAGAACAGAGCTGGAAAATAGGACAGACCATTTTTGTCTCCATATTAGAAGGAGTTGAGATTTGATCTTTTGGAACAGAAAATAGTACTGCAGGGAAAGATGGCATTCGAATGTGCCTGGTGTTGCACATCTGTAAATCTAATAGGTGACAGCCTGAGAAAAGATTTATTATTTTTGATCAATTTTATAGTATGTCTTAACTCTTACACCTGTTCAGGCCATTACATCAGCCTGCCATAAACCAGAAATGGCTTCAGTCTTATGTTGTCTTCGCCTGCTTGGGGCTAAGTTTATACCAAGTACCAGTACTCTAATCCAGGTTTCTTCATGTTTCTCTTGTCCCCCTTGCTAACATCAACAAACATGAAAAAGAGTGCTAGAAAGGTAAATTTAGTGCAGGCACTGCTTGATTTTGAGGGGTCCCCTAACATCACTTATTTTGTGTGTGGAGGTGTTTACGATGCCAGGACAAATTGCAGTTTATTAATAAATCTGAGTGGATTCATGTTTTTTGCCAGGTTACTTGTTGTATCCTAGTTCTTTATAGGTCCTTGTGGTCACAGCATTGATATGAAAAAATGCAAACTCTTAGTTCATATGAAGTGATAGAATTTTTCATTTGATTATGGAGCTGTTGTTGTTACAAAGAGACCATTTTATATAAAGGATCTTTTTAAGCTCATCTGCATTAAAATTTCCTTTCTTCCTTTTCCTGCAGGAACATTGTACTGTATATCAGGCATATACATCCTTCTTTTGTTTTTTCCTGACTTACTTTCCAATCTGCAACTACTTCTACATATATATGCTTGAAAATAAGCTCACCATTCATCAAATGAAATTTGGTTCAAGGTTGCTACCTCACTTATATTTCAAGAATATAAATAATTAATACCTAAGATTTGTAGAACTAACTGAAAAATAATACAAAAGCATGCTAGTTTTTATACTCCATATACATATTTTTTACTATTTATCACTCTGGCATCACTAAAACCAAATGATGTATAGAAATATCTCCATAATGATAGAAAGCTAGTTTTTATAGACTGAATAAATAATGAAAAATATATTAAATCTGCCACTGCTGTAGAAAATAACATGCTGTCCCTTTTTAAGCAATCTATTCCACAGTTAAATGTTCAAACTTTTGGTTGTTAGCTTGGTTTTACTGAGGTAGTTGCTCACGTGAAACCAGATAACTTCTAACTGAAATTTCTGAAAATTCTGGAATATGATTTCTGTTTTTAAAGAACTAGATGACTGAGCAGAGAGAAAGTAAAGTCAGAGACATTTAAAACTAGTTTAAACAAATACTTTGTCAAGCTAGAGTGTGAATTTCAAAATGATGCAGTGCAATAGCATTTAGTACAGTACTGGAGAAGGGGAATTTAGACATGAAAGTACACTTTTCAGGTATTTTTCCTGCTTGACTATTTATATACATATTGTTTTTTTTTTCAAAAATGTTTAGTTTTATCAGTATAAAGACAAAAAATATGCTATTATGGTATTTTCCTGATATTTTAATACTTGACATGGAAGCCTAAATACTAGTGTGTTTCTAACAATGTTGATTATAAACAATGAATATTCTGAGCTGAAGCTCTGTAAATATAATGTCTTCAGAATAATATTGGCTAAAGTAAACAGTAGAGAAAGAGGTGGGGAGGGAGACAAAGTGATGTCTGGGGGTGCCTCTAATATTTTCAAACTTCTAATGGGCATTAATTTCACACATCTATTGCTAGTCCAGAGTCAACTCACTGAGACCTGGACTGGGGATGCACTGGTATCACAGCATACTGGATCTCAGCACCAACTTCACTCTACAGATGGAGTTCCTTTCCCTTCCCCTCTGTAAAATACTATGTACTAATACAGCTATAATGATAAAGAACTAGATATAAGTATAAACATTTTTGAGAGGGAGGTTATCCACAAATTAATAGCTTTATAAACCATGCACAAAATGCTGTTTCTTTGTCCTTCCAGTAAAAATAGCTTATTATTCAACTACTCAATATATTCACTCATACTTCAGTTTTAAAACTGCACTGCAATTGTACTTGTAAACAATAAGAATCCAATAAGAAAACGCTCAATAACAATTTGCTTTTCTCAGTAAGGCAAAGCTTTATTAAATTTTTCATGATCTCTGAGAACTAGGGTTTTTCAAGTGTCCAAAGGGGGAAACTTGGAATCATTAACTAAGCCCAATGAGAAACAGATGTCAAGGTATAATTTCTATAACTGATTTTCTGAGCATTGGACATGGTGCTTAATTACTACTGATTACTCAGGATGGGTTACAGTTCTTATGCCTTAAATTGAGAATTTTGAATGATTGAAAAGTTGAAAACAACCCACTTGTCTGTAAAAAGAAGCGGATTCTTCAGTGCTGGAGCTCTGCTAGAGGCTGAAGTAGGAAGGACTGGAAGTTGTGAAAACTGCTGAAAGGGATCTTCAGTCAAGAAGTGGATTGAGGAGGTAGGCCCTGGTATAAGATGGATATATAGGAATATTTGAAGGCAAGTTACGTGCAGAAGCCACAGCTGGAAGCTTTGTACCAGCTTTGATTTATACTGAATTGTTTTTAATTTGCAGCTACTTGGAAGACAGGAATAACACATGGACACACCTAGCTGCTTGGTTGATCTACTGACTTGTGCAAGAGCAGGAAAAACAAGGCTTTTTGAGAATCCAATTCAAGACTAGACTAGACTAAACTATATTAAACTATACTAATACAAGATTATTTTTATATATGTGTTTGCTCTATCTGTAAATGACCTCACCTAGAGTACTGTATCCAACTCTGTGGCCCCCAACATAGGAAGGACATGGACCTACTGCAGTGAGTCCAGGGGAGGCCATGAAGATAATCACAGAGCTAGAGCACCTCTTGGTTGAGGAAAGGCTGAGGGAGTTGGATCTCTTCAGCCTGGAAAAGAAAGAGAAGGCTCCAGAGAGGCCTTATAGCACCTTCCAGTACCTGAAAGCGCTACAAGAGAGCTGGAGAGGGTCTTTTTGCAAGGGCATGGAGTAATAAGACAAGAGAGAATGGCATTAAACTGAAAGAGGGCAGGTGTAGATTAGATATTAGAAAGGAATTCTTTACTGTGAGGGTGGTGAGACACTGAAACAGGTTGCCCAGAGAAGTTGTGGGTGCCCAATTCCTGAAGTGTTCAAAGGGAGGTTGGATGGGGCTTTGAGCAACCTGATCTTGTCCATAGCAGGAGGGTTGGAACTGGATGATCTTTAAGTTCCCTTCCAATCCAAAGCATTCTATGATTCTATGAAATGAAATATTAAATACTAAAGATGAAACCAGTAAAATACAAGTGGATGAAGTGAGATGACAGGGACAAAACAACAGATGAAGCCTGCAAACACTTGTACATAGTGTTGGCAATGTTTTCTTTATCCCTGTTTTTATTTGTGGGAAAAAGCAAGCTAGATAAAGAATATCTTTGTTATTGGACAGAAGCAACTGAAAGGGAGAAGGAGTGCACTGAATGGAAACAGTAGTGTGTCAGAGTTAGGAATGGAATAACATTAATTGTTTTCCTGTGTGAAGTGATCTCTTTTGTGAAACGTCCTTCTCGCTGGAACTTTGGTTTAAAATGCTCTTTTTTACTGAAACATAGTTCTCATAAATATGTTGGGAGTAAAAAAATGCAGAAATAAACCATGTTGTCGCTATCAAAAGAAAACCGCACTCTTGACTTTATGAATCCGTAACTGGAACCTTTACAGGATATTTCTTGTTGAGCTGGATCTCTGCAGTCACTGTAGAGTGCAGCAACTCACAGCACGGATGTGTTCATTAACTCCAGCAGCTCTTTTCTTTGAGCTGTTACGAACAAGGAAACAAAAGCCAATCTGTTTGTTTGCTATTTCATATTCATGCACTTTCTCCTTTCTAATGCCTTGACTGACAGCCTGGGTATACATTGTCCATTGCTTTCACATCAAGCTTGTGACCTCGATTCACCTATCATTCTCTTCCATCATGTCAACTGAGCCTTTTTGTGGATGTCCATTATTCACACCCTATATTGTGTTATGATGAATTATCCTCTTGGGAATTTTAGGACATCTTAATCCCAGTCTGACAGAACGCTCTGCGATAAGTAATTGACAAGTCCCTATGCTAAATGCAAGTGCATCAGAGGATGTGGATTTTTGACAGCTTTTACTGAATAAAAAGAAACAAGGGAGCATGCCTTCAGCAGTGTTGAGCAGCTTCCATCTCTCTTTTTCATTTGCATTGGATGCTTTTCTACAAAGACATTGCATGCAGCAGGGGATGGAGATTCATTATGATTTTTATCCTTAGTTGTTTTCCTGATTAACAAAAAAAAATATTTCATTTAAAAAAACAATTATGGGGAATTTATTATAATTTAATCTCACATTGAATCTGGCCTCTTTCTCCATCCATGCATGTTAAGAGAACTTTGTTTCAGAAAAGCCAGTAGCATTTAAATGTGCATTTCCATTGACAGCCACATGTGCCTGTGTGCTGCCTGGCATTTAAAGCAAGGCAAATTCCTGGTGCTCATCAAGCTGTGCAGGGATGGAGAGTAAAGAAGGTGACGGACTCTTTGCCTTCTTGTACTGACAGCCTTGGACTGGCTGGAATTGTAGTGTCCAGGGAGCTGACAACTTGCTGCCAATTATTTTTTTATGGAAGGAAATTGAATGAGCAGAGTCAAACCCTCATTCACTGTGTCTGTGCTCTGCCAGGCAGTATTAGAAGGGTGATAAAATGTAGTCTTGGTGATATTTCCACCTCTCACACTTCACTGGAGTTTGCCAGGTGTTTTTGCACTTGGTATGGTCCTGAGAGGACTGTTGCAATCTGAGAAGTGCCACAGGTCTGTACCTGTGGGACTCTGAGTTATGGGGCTGGCAGGTACCCCAGGGATTTGGCTGCAGCATTTTTTCTGTTTGTTGTTTCTGGAAAAGAGGACCTCGTGCCCTGTGCTTGCTGGAGTTCCAGGAGTCATCCCTCAACAACTGGCAAGCTCAAAGTGAGTCCATTCTTAGTGTAGAAAATCACAGAATTTGTAAAACCAGAATAGGTAAAACATCAAAACTGTTTTGAGAATGGATATAACAGGAAAAAGAATTTCTTTTTTTTTCCTTCCCCCCCCCCCCCCTTTTTTTTTCTCTTTTGTTCCAGTGTGTCAGCCAGCTGGAGGAGGAAGTAAAAGAAATACAGTTAATTGTGTGTTCAGTAGGATAGCTCCTTTATATCACCCTTTTAAGTCAATTGGAGGCAAATGTCATTATTGGTGCCAGAGTGTATCCTTAAGGTATTCTTAGCCACACCTCAAAGAACTACAACTTTAGACACGCATGTTCTCTCTGTGGAAACTGGTGAAGAATGTCTCTTCTCATTTCATATAACTGGGTTGAATGGAAGTTCATATTTATTCCTGTCATACATGCTAGAGGGAGGAAAGTGCTGATTTAACTGTGTTACACTGAAGGATGTAGAATCATCCATGTGAAATGCATTATATTGCTTAATCTGGCCAAGGCACAAAACAGCCTTCAGAGGTTGGTGAGTCTTGCTGTCAGATCCAAACTTGCCACTTTTTCCTTTTCATTGCTGTAATGCCTATTTGGACCAATAATTGTACTATGGATGTGAGGAACTGTTTTTTCACAACACTGTTGCCTAAATGGCTGGTTTAAAATTAAAAAAAAACCAACAACAACAACAAAACAAACAAAAAACACAAACTAAAACAAAATTGTTGAAAAAATTCCTGAGCCTCTTGGTCTCTAGTTGATATTTAATAGTAAATGTGTAAAATAGGCTAAAAGTACAGTATATTACAGTATGAAAATAATTATTTTGATATTTGGTAATAGTTATAAAGGTTATTACAGACATTCTTTTTAAGTATATTGAAATTTCAGTTCAAAGATCCTACATACATATGCTCACCAAGACAGTCGTGTATTTCTATAAAATGTATTAGTGGAAATATACAAAAGATAAAGCTATTAAAGCTGAATTTTGTAAAGCTGGAGGCTAAGGTTTCATGTCACATTTCACTGTTTCTTGCATAAGATGCATTATCACATTTTAGCTGAGGATATTGTCGCACCTTGCAGGAGAAGCAAATTCCTGTCTTCTGAACTGTCAGACAGTGCTTTAATTAAGCTACAAAGCAACTATTCTCTAAATAAAAAAATGTTAGGTGACTCCTCTCACAATTGAGATCTAAGGCTCCAATTGACAATATAAAGTAGGGGTGTTGCCAGGTTTTCTGTGATTTGGCTTTGTAGGTTAGACAATTGCAGGTGTCACTTTCTGTGTCTATGGGTGAGAGAACAGTTTGGGTAATAGATGATAATCGGTTCAAGAAGAGCTTTGTCTCCAGGATACCTTACTTAATGAGGAAGCTAAGTAAGAACAGTGATATTTGGAATAATGTTGCTGAAGCATTCCTTTATTTCTCCGAAAAAATAATCAGTTTTATTTTATGAGAAACTGGCTCATTAAAAAAATGTGGCTCCTATTTCAAAAGGAGGTTTTAATTAATAGATTTTATGGTTGAAAAATTAAAGAGTAGGAATAGAACTGAAAAGTTTTGCAACTATTTACTGACTACTTGCAGAACTCTATGTATGGTAATGAACAAGAATGTGAAAATATATGTCTTAGTGTGCATTTGGAAACAGGTGTTTTGAGGGATAAGAACACTACTTCAAAAATTACAGGCAAAAGTAAGAAGAAAACAAATTGAGGATGATATGGTTTCAGTCAGACTAATACAAGGTCAGAAATCTTTCTGTGGTAATTACTTTAAATTTGAAACTAGATAATAGAAATTAATTGAAAATATTAATTAGGTGTTACTTACATTTATTATGTTCTCAGGAAGATCTTTACCTAAAAGCTGTTGAAGTCCAATAAGAGTTTCAGCTCTTAACGTATGAATATCCACTGTAAGATCTCTTTGGCACCAGAGGAAAGTATGCACTAGTGCAATTCCTGAGTTACAGGAGCTGATTTTTTTTTATTTTTAATTATTTCCTCCTACATTTCTGAGACACACAGACCTTCTCATGGAAAGCACTGCTGCATTAACACATGCTCTTTGTGCTGCCCCCTCCAACTGCCCTGTGACATCTGCCAGCCAAGTCTGACCTTGGTGCTATTTTGTAAGGTGGCATTTAAGTCTTCAGTTTATAATTGAAAGAGAGTGATTAATAGTCATGATGACATTTATTTTAATTTGCAATTCAAGAAAATTGCATTGCATGGTTAAGAATACATCATTTAGGTTTCATTAATTTAATTGCATCAAGAGAATTGCAAAAAATACAAACCTTTATTGGTAGCATAAAATCAAAACAACCAAAACCTAAGGGCTTCTTTGCAAGCACTTTCTACTGTGGAGGAAAAAAGAAAAAAAATCACCTTACACAAACGCATTGTGTCTCTAAAACAAACAAACAAACAAACAAAAAGGCAGTTTTAAGACAGAAAGAAATAAAATAAATTAAAAAGATGCCTTAAAAAAGATGTTTAGAATGTGTGTGGGTTTCAAGTTTTAGCTTTTAATTAGCTTGTATGTTTTTTCACACTAAATTATTTAGAGGTTGTTTTATATTTCCTATCAATTTAAATGGAGAAGGAATTAAATAGAGCAGATATAATGAGATTTAAATAACTGAAGAAAATCAATTCAGCTCAGTCTGTGCTATTAGCTAAGCTACACTTCAAGATGTGCTCTAATACTGTGTTTGAACACTTACTCTTTAGGGATTCCTATTCTGTTCTGGTATCCAAATGCTTCGGCTGCATAAAAAGTTTGCTTTGTGTTGCTACATGCCAATCCTGCGGTGATTGCTGTGGTGCCTGCACAGAAATGGGTCCCCTGGCTGGTAATGAGACAGCACATGTGTTGTAGTAACAAATAATAGGTTTCTTTATAGCACAGAACAGTTTGGTTAACATACACTGGAAAGGAGTATTTTTAATATGCATAAAAGTACTTACTTGTTTGTAAGGCAATGCTAGATTTCATAAAGCTGTTTAAGTACCGAATCTGGGTACTTTGCAGGGTTGTTAAGCTCTCAAACCCAGACATATTATCATATGTATATTGTCTGAGATAGAAGTGGCCTTGTATACACATAAACACATATGGTTTATTGAGTCTCTGTGACAGACATTAAATCCTTGTATACTGAGGGATGATAGAGTTCTAAATGCAGAATATGAAATTACAGTTGGCAAGGGGGTAAACCTGAACAAGAGCAGTGTAGATGAGATGGCACTGAAATCTCCATCTACCTTGGCTTTTACTGTCAGTTTCTAGACGATGTGGGTTGACCCCTAAAAGACTAATTCAGTGTTTTATATGGAAGATTAGTAGAATCCCTATTTGAAAATTTGATCCTTTTTTTCATGGCCATAAATTGGGCTGCTTTGTCTCAGACAAGAGAGGAAACAGTGTTGCAAGAGGATAATGCAGAGCAATTAATTTTGATCATAATTATGTAGATAGAGAAGTAGTTCTGTAGGGGATAGATTTCTGGCATCTCTTCTGCCCCAGACTTCCTCAGGTCAAGCTCTTAAATGAAAGATTCATGTTTCAGTGAACAGTGGATCTGGGCTCATCTCATCTATTTTAAGATAGTAAGGAATGTTTTCATCTCTGGTTAGAACCATGGTGATTCTACTTAGGCCAAATATTTGGGAGTCCGTTTGGACTAGAATTAAAATGTCTGTAGATTTCATAGAGTTCTAGTAAACCCTACTGATTTTTGGAAGTTACCTGGATCTCTAGGGAAAGTAGGGCATGGCTGTCTTGTGCTGCAGTTTCTCAGATTTGCCTTTCATCCCCTTCACTGAAAAATCTACCTGGAATTTGCAGGGGTACTTTGCTTAGAAATCATATTAGCATTTGAGCAGTGCTATTTCCATACATTTAATACCGAAACAAAGAAAACAACAACAATCATCAATAACAACTGCAAAACCGAAACAAAGCTAAATCTGTATAATAAGCTACTACTGACTGAGCAGATTTTGGTACAATGTTGTGGATTCCACTTAAATCTGACAACTCGATTGTTCAAAAATAAGGAAGAAGAGTATTTCTATGACATTGTCAAATGTGCTATACCTAGAAACTGCATCTTTGAAAAATAAACATTTCAAGTATTTTTAGGAAACATAACCTTCTATTCCAAACTGGAACATGTTTTCATTCTGAGAGTTTTGCCTAGATTTATCCTAAGATAAGGAGGGCAATAATAAAACATATATTGACAATTCACATATATATTGAAGATTCAGTTCTTAACTCACTGCAAATTTTATTTCTCAAGGAAAGCATAAATAGTTCTTTTTATGTAAATCCAATTCCATAAGTATCTCTCCAATACAAATTCCTTTCTGGTTGCACATGAAATACATGATATGATTAGCCAGAAGTCCTTCCACTGAAATAAGCTTAGTTATTGTGAAACTGTCATATCAACCTGGGAAAACATTCAGTTTAACAAGGCTTTCATTTTTTTTTTAAATGATGGGAAATAAAATACTTGTTTGGTAACAGTCACTATTCTGGATTGACTGGAACTGCCAGGAAGCCTTCTGCAAACATTGAAAGGTATTGTCCAAAGTGGGAGGAAAGTGCATCTTTCCTTTACTTTCTACTTAAAAAAAAATAAAAGAACTAGCTTTGCTCATACTTGACAAAAGAAACCAGACATAGGCACAACTGTATCTGGGAAACATTGGGGAAATTATAGGAGATGATGCCTCAGAAGAGGGAAGGAGGGCCTTAAGAAGAAATTTGTATTCAACTCCCCCATTTTCTCTGCTTTCTCATAAAATGTCTCCTCCCTTACATTGCTCCAAGTGTAAAGGAATTCTAAATCCAGGTGTCAGAAAGTTGTTAATTTTGGGTTTGTTTTGGTTTTTTTTTTTCTTGTTTTTTTTTCCCCCTCAGTAAGTACAGCATCAAAAAGTTTGCTATAACTAGAATAAGCAATTATACCATTTTGACAACCACAGCTGTAATGACTCCAGTCAGCTCACCTTGGAATACTCCATCCCCCTATACACATCTGTATATTAACCTATCTTGGAACAGCAGGCTAAAAACTGATGATTCAGGGAATAAAGAGAGATTACTCTTAGAATATCATGATCTTTTGAAGATAAGGACTCTGAAATCAGAAGGATCAATTTAAGCAGTGTACAATGTATTTTATGCAAGTTTTTTTTTGCTGTGGAGTTTTTTTTTGTTTGGTTGGGGTTTTTTTTGTTTCTTTGGTTGGGTTTTTTTATTTGTCCATTTTACTTTTGAAATTTTTATTGACTTGTTTTGTCTCTTTCCTTTATGTTTTCTTGAGCACAGGAATTAAAAGCACAGGAAGTAAAAATGCTGCAAACTAATAAAGTAATTAGTTGGGTGAACACTTCACCAGCAAAAAAAACCCGCCAAACACCAAACCCTATTACGCTACTGCAAAGAAGGCATCTGTCTGATTATACACTCTGGCCCAAAATAATGATGGGTCAAAATGTTTATATTGTAAATAACTGGGGGTTTTTGTTTGTGGGTGAGGTTTTTTTAATTATTTGATTTTTTTGTTTGGGTTTTTTTCTGGTTTTGTGTTTTCATTAGCATATATTTTTAAATGAAGAAGCACTTTGGAGCAAGATGTGTACTTTGCATGCACATTTCAGAAAATGAGCATGTGTTTTATGATGCATTTCTAACTTTATTATGTAAATACAATATAAGAATGTTTTCTACACACTCAGAGTAAGATATGTAGTGTAATTCAGTGCTACATTCTGTAGTTTACTGAGCATACAGTACCTGTAAAACTCCAGCACAGTGTAAGTAAATCTCCTTTCCTCTGTATTTTTACAAGGCACAATGCATCAGTGAGTTTGTTTCCACTTAACCTGCTAATTAAAGCTGTGATCTTTCCAGCAACCGAGCGCTTTAGAGATCAACTGCCGTAGTTTTTATTGGATAACAACGTACTTGATGAATTGAGATCCAGAATGGCTTTGGATTTAAGAAGCTTCTCTTTGAATTGTAGCTATAAAAAAATATGAGCTGGCAGAAGTTGCTGCTTTCTTCTTTTTTTTTTTTTCCTTTCTGGGCACTCTGGAGGTTGACTGTGAGCTTTCCCATGGAAAGCTTGTGTCAGAGCACCAGGGGCTTTGCTGGTGCAGCCCCAGCTGATTTAAAAGCAAGGTGGGAATCCAGAATCCCAGCAGAGTGTTTGCTCCATTGTCATGTAGCTTCTTATTTCTTATGCTGATTTATGCCATCATCACATACCTGCTTGAGCCTGCTAATATTTCCAGTTCCACAGAAAGTTTGTGTTCTTTTTTTCTCTAGCATATGAAAATGAGATACACAGATAAAAATAAGTCCAAGATCTAAGGCTTGGAGAAAGGTATTGTGAGACCTGTGCTAAAGGTTTGACTTGGCAAGTGACTAATAAGAAAAACAAACAAAAAAACCCTCTTGAAAATGCAGTTTACAGTTTTAATTTATTAAATAAAGTAAGTTTTTCCTTATTTTTCATTTCTTCTTTAACCTAACACAACTGAGCCATATGACTGTCCAGGCAATAAGGAGTGTCAGGCTGTTTGGGTTGGCAAACTAGAGCTTTAAGTAGTGATATCTGGTGATGAGGCAGCAGGGGTTCCTCTTGTCTCTTCTCACCTGGCTTGTCGTGTTGCTTCACTGTAGTTCACCATTCCTTATACCCTTCTTTCAGCTTTGCTAAAACCACCTGACCACGGGACAGAGGGGCAGAGTTCAGTATATGATTGAACTTAGCTGTAGTTTAATAAGGCTTTAAGGTTGGGATTTATATGCTTGGAGCTTGTGTTGTATAATGTAAGTGAATGTGTTTTATTATCATTTATGTTATTTATCATACTGACCTATGGTGAGTCAAAAGTCATTGTGTGATGGAAGATGAACTGCATTTTTAATCCACATTCTACACATTGAAATCTAGAGGCTGTTTTCATCTACAAATACAAGATGCATTTTTCCTTAGTATTAAGACTCACTTCCCAGCTCAGATAGTAGGGCTTCAAGAACATTTCAGTGCTGCCAATGACTTAAATGAGGGCACAGAGTATAAAACTTCTCAAATCTTAATGTTTCATATGACAGGGAATAGCCCAGATGAAACTGCCTTTCCACTTTCAAAAATTATCTGTTTTTTTGGTATTCCTTGAGAATATAGCCCAAACATGATTCCATGAAATCCTACAAGAACATCCTACAGGGTTTGAACAATCTGCCAGCCCTTCAAGTTTCAGCTCAGGTCTCTTCATTTAAGACTCAGATTGATTTTTGAAAATCATCTCTGCTATCTAATGTGCCAGTTTAACAGGACTCTGGAAGAAATTCTTCCCTGTGGGCAGGATTTATGAGTTTTTAAGTGCAACTCAGATCAACTGCAGTCAACTGCATCATACTGAGTTAGCTACATCAAATGTCCAGTCTGGCAAGATACTGCCAGATTTTGCTTTAAGATGTGCTTGTACTGTGACATTCTTGACATGTGTGTTTAGTTTATCTTTTTTTTTTATAATTATATCTTAGCTTTTTCTTGTTTCTTTCTGCTATTCACAATTTGATTCTGATGGTGGTTTTCAGTAAGTAGCTCTAGCTGGAATAGAAGAAAACACACTTTTTGGAGGGTGCTAAATTTGTTGATATAGTTTAACGTATTACCCTCATAGAATAGAAGCACACAAGACTGAAAATAACATCAGATGTAAAAGTAACATGAGAAAGTTGGTTAGGCAGTTTTGAGATGGGATAATGCTTCTTGATTGTGTTCTTTGAGCTAGAAGGTGGAAATTAGATTTTCATGCAAAGAAAAGTGTGAGACATCCTAATTAAACACCTTTTGGTGGAAGTCAGCATACATAAACCCAAACCACTTGTAGTAGTTCTCAAATGTGTCGTCTGTGAGGGTAACACTAAAAATGTTCTTGATAGGTTTTTGGTGCTATTTTTTCTTTTTGTAAAAATTGGAAGAAAGTTATAATTTGAATTTTTATTCAAATATCTACAGTACTCACTAATACAGTCAATCAAATATATTTTAAAGCATAGCTATAAATCATATAAATAAACATAAAAAAGGACAAAAATAACTGAAAGGAAAATACAATGGATTCACCCAGAGTATAAATCTTACAGATTTAGGTATTGCTAGCACCTAACCCTAATGTTTTGTGTGACTTTGGTCACACCATGTCACCTTTCTGTACTTTCCTTTCTGTTAAATACAGCAATATTTACTTTCTCAGAGGATGTAAAAGTTATTAAATATTTCTGTAGCCATAGCAATACACATAAATTTTAAAACTGTAGGTGTTAAGATGAAAAATAGGTGGGTTTTTTTTGTTTTGTTTTGTTTGTTTGTTTTTTAAACAAATAAGTCCATTTTAAAGATTGTATGGTGGAGAAATGTGATGCTAATGATATACCTTAATCAGGCTGGACTTTTTTTTATATAGTCACAAGAATGCCCAGAAATGAACTGTGCTGCCTGGAACAAAAGGGTGATAGATTGTCCAGTAGATGACATATGATGCTGAAGAGAAATAATGACCAAAACAATGTATAGAAAGTTAAAATTTACAATTTTCAGCCTTCTCACCTTACATTTTTGTCTACTTTTAAAGGGCGGGGGGTTATGTGTTTTTGTTGTGGTTTTTTTTTTCTTTTTTTTACATTACAATCTGAAAGAGTTTTCATTTGGAGGGTGAGAACATAGTGAATCCCACATAGTCCTTTACAGAAAAGAAATTACTAACAAAGGACATGAATTGTTCCTAAAAACTTGACATGACTACGCTTGAAAGTTAAAACTTGAACATGTCCAGTAGCAAGATAATGTTGGGAGTGCAACACTTCTTTTCAAAGATATTTGGGAAGGTTTAGGAGCAGCATGTTGTTACTCTGTGTATAATAAGAAAGAATGCAGGAGCTTTGGGTGTCCTGTTGCCCCAGGTCAAAGCCAGGCGCAGGAGCAGTGGTGTGTTTCCAGCATTGCTGTCAGGACTAACACAGCATCTCTGGGAAAATAAAAATCCTTGTTACGGTTTGCCAGGAGAAGGTCATTTTCCTTTGTACTCAGTTTTCTCCAGGACTCACAGTTAAACACTTCTTATTTCTTTTGACTAGAATTGCTTCCATTAGGGAAACGTTGCCTGAAAATAGCATGCAGTATTAATGTATCATTTGTTTCTGCTGTTGCCAACAGTAACATGTTTCAGTGGCTCTCACCCCCTGACTGCTGATGAGATCACGTTGATTATTCAGCAGCTATAGCCCACCACCTCCTCTGGTTTTTTCCCCCTGACATGCAAAGCTGTTGAGACGCTATCATGCCTTGTTAAAGCTACATTTGTTATTCAGCTGTAGCTTTAAACAAATATAAATATGTATGTGTATGTATATATATGTTTAAGAAGTGGATTCATTTTTGTACAGACTTCTAATAAGTCAAATTCATGATTCTGTTTTATACATCTGAGAACTGAAGATGCTGATTTCTTTTTCTAAGTTCACTTTGTGGATACACCATTCAAGCTCTATATTTTATTACGAATAAAGTTGCATTGTTCATAGGCCCGTTTCTGGAAATGCTGCAGCAGAGTTCATTGCTATCTTGATTTTATTATAAATCATAAACTGCTTTGGACTTTATCATTATAGTTTAGGTTATGAATATGTGTTAATGAAATAAAAAATTTCATTCCTATTCTGCAGAGGAACAAATGCTAATGAGCTCTGTTCACTCTTGTTATTTCTGGAAATTCTGGATTTTACTCTTCTTTCTATAAATACATATGAAACTCTGAGAGAGCTTAATGCTGTTTCTGGTGATGTGGTCAAATGAGATATTTGCCTGTCTCTTCAGCAGTGACTTTAAATTGCCAGCTTTCTGATCTTCTTTTGGGATTACAGCAGCATTACATCTAAATGTCTTTTGTACCACACAAAGTGTGAGTAAATCCAGAACCCACTACAATTCTCTATATGCAGTGTTCCCTACCTAGCTGAACTTCACTTCTTTGACTGTAGCAGAAGCTATAATTTGAAACAAAAAAAATACTGCAAACAGTATTTTGAATATACAATATTAATCTAATATTATTATTTAGTTTTGTTGAATGTAAATTTATATAAATTGATATGTATTGTTATTAAACTCATATGAAACCGTAGCATTCTGTGAAATTTGTTGTTTGGTTTGATTATATGATGAGATAAAATGCAACTGCTTATGCATGCCCTGTTTGAGTAAAGATAACTGACTTCACGAGTGTTTTTCTTGCATAAGTGACACCAGCCTGTAGCAATGTTTTCTTCTCCTTGTCTTTGCAAGGAGATATTGACTTGATCTGTTCTTTTTCTTACTTTTCCCTTTAAAATAAGGCAGTTGCATGTGTATTTCAGTTGTGTCTGTTCTCATTTGCATACTACTCAGATTTTAATGGATCTGCTAGCATGTATAAATTGAAGGTCTGTGTTTTGTGGATTTTGTTTTTTTTTACTAGATATTTACTGAGTAGATATTAAATGAGTTGTAAAGCAAGCTAAAATACATGTAAGTTAATTTATTTTTTTAAGTTAGAGAAAATTTACCTTGTTGACATTTTAGAACACCTTTTTTGAAGCAAGTTATTTTGATATTTCTAAAAATAAATTGGTGTAGTTTTCTCCCTGAGTTGCTAGAAACCACTCGAATAAAAACAGAGTAGCAAGGCATGCCTGCTCGATATACGTGTCATCTTCTAATCATGCCTGTGAAGTTAGTAGCTCAGCTGTAAAGCTAAACGAGTTTCCTAAGGCAGGCAATGAGCTGGAGCTGGTGGTGTTATGCAATTTGTGATTTGTCAGAGCAGTTGGCAATTTCAGTCTAATGGTTTCAGCGTGTGTCCTTCACTTTGAGCCTGTTTAAAAATATAACACTAATGTGACTTGCTTTTAAGGCATATGAATTATTAGAGTGAAAATGTAATAAGCTCTAAGGGATTTAAACCTTTGCAAATGAGAAGTATAAATTATATGTTTAAAGAAGGGTCTTCTGCTGTTTCTCTGCAGCACTCCAGTAAGATTTCACTGCTAGATGTCAAGATGCATTTGACAGACTATTTCTTACTCTTCTCTTCTAACAGGTTTTCGTGATGCTTTTATCTACAGTTCTCTCTCTTGTACTCTCTTGTCTACTGAACCATTTTTAGTAGTATCAAGCTGTCATAATATTGCCCAGCTTCTCAAATCTCCTGATTGCACACATCCCAGAAATATACTCTGGCTTGGGAACTGAACTTATTTCCTCCCTCCCTCCCTCCCTCCCTTCCTCTTTCCATAAATATGGAGGTGATGCTTCTCTACCTTGTGACAAGAACTTTCTACATTCCTTGTTTCTGTTCAATAACAGTTAAACATAATTAATTTGTGCACTCCTACTGGACCAATTAAGTTTGTAAGATATTTCATACAAGTGATAATTCATACCTCATGGCCTGGACTTGGTGCTTCGGTCCCAGAAGACAATTTTTTGCTCCCTCTGTTCTTCATTATACTTGATGTGTCCTGTTCTCTGGTACTCAAAAGGTGCCCTCCAGCAATGACTTGGCACCTGGATTCATTTTTCCCATTGACTGCTCATGTATGGTTGCTTTTCATTTTAGGATTATGAATATTAGAGACCAAGCTGAGGTGAAACCAGTAAATTTTTAGACAGCTACAAAGTGGTGCTTGGCCTCCTGCAATTTCCTTAGGCTGTGCACTCACCTAAGTGCATATGCAGATATACCACTTTTCCAGAAGTTTAAATGTATGGGGCTTAGGTAGGTTGGTTAGTTAGTTAGTTAGTTAGTTATTCTCCAGTGATGATTTTCAGTGGTATATATAGCTCCAGCTCTTTTGTGATTGGTTTTCAGGACTGAAACAAAAGATGTTTGACTGTGCATTTGACTACTTCTGAAGAAACTTAGATTATTATTAAAACTAAACTGAGAATCCTAACATAGTATAATATGTTTGAAAGACTCTTCAGCACTCTTTTAGGAGTAGAAGTACTGCCACTATGTCACTTTTGCCTTCCCTGTTAATTTGCTAATATTAGCTAGATTGTTAAATCTACTCAATATAAGAAAGAAAGAAGTAGAAGAGAAATGCTCTTCCTAGTTCATGTTTTCGAGAAGAGCTGTTTTTATATAGTGGAAAAATGTTCTTTTGATTTTATCCTTTTTCACTTTTCCTATAAAACAGATTTGTCAGAGACAGGTGATTGCACGAGACATTTTAGATGTCAGAAGCACATGTGTGATGTATTCATTTAGGGCCTCCCTATTTCAGTTTTCCCTGTTAAAGTGAATAGAATTAGTTATGTCAAGAAAGCATTAAATTCACCTGCAATGTTTTAATCTCAAGTACTCTAGTTTGGATTCAATTTCCAATTGATTTCTAATCTTATTTAGACCATTGGCTTGGAAAACCACTAGAAGAGTAAAATTTCTCTGTAGAGAATCAGCCTCATTTTTCCTTCTTTTATTTAATTAAACAATAGGAATAAAGGTTGTCGTGAATCATAAAGAATGATTTTCACTATAGCTGTTAACAGATACAGAAATCTTTTAAAGCCCTGTCTTCTAAATATGGGGAAGGTGATAATAAATTTTTTTCCATTAGGTTTCTTTTTAGCCAACATGACAGCCTTGTGTTGGATATGAGGTCATCTTGTTAGAAAAAGTGATTAAGAAGGTCTGAAATAGAATTACTATTCCTATGAATAAAGCAGAAACGGCTTAAAATGCATTAGACAAGCACACAAAATATGGAAAGTAATTTTCTGTTTATTGTTTAATTGAAGTTGAGCTTTGTAATACACAGCTGAATTAGAAAAAGATAAATCTAGCATGTTAGGTTGTTTTTAATTGTTTATGAAGTGGAAGACAAAGCTTGAGGTGCTATTTTGAATTGCAGTTCAGAGTATAATAACATCAGCTGTTTGAAAAATTGTGTTAATTCCCAATTGTCTTAGTTTGTGTATACATTTAGGCCAGCAATTTATATGAAGAATGCTTTGATAAATCTCACAATGTCAGCAGACCCCTAACATACCCTTCTCCCATAGGAATAGGACTTGACTGCTGCCTTAGATGACAAAAGGGAGACTGTCCTCAGAGAGTAGCTGAGGAATATATCATACAAATTCTATAGAGTATACAGGAGACCATTTACAAACATAATCTTTCTGTGACCTGATATGCTTCAGATATCCTCATTAACAGAGCACAGATCAGTTTGCCATCATGTTGCACGGCAGATGCCAGAGTAAAGAGAGGCTGTGACACCGCAGTGTAAATACATGACATAAAATCAAGCTGCAGATCAGCCAAAAAACAAACCTCTGCTATTGGCAACCAAAACTACCCCAGAAAACCCCAAACAAAACTGCACTCCAAAAAAACCAAAAGCAAAACAAAACCCTAAAACAAAACATCAACAAAAAAACCCCTTGAAAATATGTTTAGAATTCTGGTTACACTTATGCTGAAGATTATGGCATTTATGTGATGGAATACAGAAAAATATAGGAAAAGAGTAGGGAAATATGCATTATCATGGAAACGTGTTTCAGTGTTAGTAATCGAAATATTTTTAAAAGCAAACAAAATTATCTGAAGAAGGAAATACTAAGATTTATGTTTGCAGTTTAGATCAGCAAGATTAGGTGTGTCTTTGGTTCAGTCTAAGACATTGTTTTGTGGCTGGGACCATCTTACTCAAACTGACATGCCTCAGGTTCATGAAATCTAGCTCAGCTTTTGCAGTGATAATTATGAATGTCCACTTGTAGGAAAGGTCATATAGGAAATAACTTTATAAAAGTAATATGCAAAAGGATAATCAGTCCCTCTTAACTCCTCCCATGCCCCACTGAGAGAATAGAAATAAGACAGAGTAGTAAATCCAGATGTATTTGTGTAAGGGTTACGGTCTTGCTATCAACAGCACGTCTATGCTCACTTTTGGGCTACTGACCTTACAGTTTACACTTGTTTGTTGAAATCACACTCTCTTGAGACAAACTGGGTGATCTTTTTATACAATTGGGCAATAGGAAATTAATGAACAGGGTATTTCATGGGTGTTTGGATAATTCATTCCTATGAAAATATAGCATATGCCATGCACATAAAGACAGTAGAATCACTGCAGAAGAGACCAGTTCTAATTTGGTTTAATATAGAATGTAACAACTTATGGAGATGAAAATGCAATCCTTTAGAATTTGTCAGTCTGTATTAAACCTGTAATGAAATAAGCTGTATCAGTCCTCCAGTGGCACTTCAGACACCTTACCTGAGTCTTACAAAATCTCTTCCTCATCTTGTAATTCATATGCAATTCAGAATCAAATATAGAAGAATAAAAGATGTATTTCAGATACATTTATGAAAACTATGTCTGAAACCACTTTTACACATATTCCTTGTGGCCTTTACACTGTTCATGCAAGAACAGATTTGAATGTTTGTATAATATTTTAAAATCAGGATTGGAAGTTCATTGTGTGTTCTACATTGTTCAGTTTAAGCTTGATATTGATATATTCTCCCTGGGTATTTATCTTCTTATAATGACCCAAAAAAATCCATGGATTTGGTGTTTTAGAAAGTTTGTGAAGCTACTGATATCTAATAGCTCTAAGCTTACACATTTTTAATAGCTTAATATATCAAGAAGTAGTTGAATATTATTTTCAAATAAAATACTTAAAGGAGAGTGTGAAGCACCAAAAAAAAAAAAAAAAGATTTATTTCATTGTACTGAATATAATTGTAATTGGGTCATTTGCTGACAGAATCCTGTGCTGGCTAGGAGGAGATAAAAATATGACATATACTCAAAAAATTGACGGCTGGAAGATGAATAGTCCTTCCAGGGAGTTGATCTTTACAGATCAGATAAAGATTCTTCAGGTCTCTCTCTTGCAGTCTGTGCTGCATCAAAGGCTGCCTTTCAGAGATAGTAACGTGCACTTGGAAACGGGGGACAAGACCTTCATAAATGGGCAGTTTGAGATTGACAGCAGCTGGGCTTTGGGTGCCTTTTTTTGGTTGTTTTGCTTTTTTATTACTTTTTGTGTGTGTAATCTTTTGTAATCCCTTTAAAAGTCAAAGAAAGGTTCATAGGTTGGTGAAGTGAATGACATGTCTTACCTATGTTTCCAATAGTTTCCAAATTCCTTTAAAGTTAATGATTCTCTTTGAAAGATTTAGGCAAATCTAGTGGAGGGTAACTCTTGACTCCTTTCAAAGTTCGATTTAAAATACTTATTTATGGACAGTGACTGTTTTTCAAGGAATATATATTTTTTTTTAATTCATGAACTAAGTATTCTGAAAATTTCTGAGAAGAATACACCCTGCACACTGTTTAGAAAATAGTAGTTCTCATTAATAATAATAATGTTTAAATTAAAAAAAAATAAGATGAAAAGATGGAAGTAATTGTTTAATCTAGGAAAATTTATTAAACAAATGCTTGTTTAATCACAGTGTTTTCAAGCACCTTAAATTTGACATCAGCTACTGTGTCAATCACACTGGCTAAATCTGGCATGAGCTCTTTTGATCCCTTTCTTAGAAGCACCATCTCACATCTGCCAGGCATCCTCCAAAAGCACATGAATAGATGCTACAGCATTCTGTTAGCTTTTGCAGCCCTCTCTTCCTGGTCACAGTTTCTCAATTTATCTGCTACTTCAGAGTAAATTCACTTCCATAGTCTGAGAATCTGTATTCTCCAGCAGACTGTACAAAGCAGGGTTCTTTAAATATATTGAAGTAAGCCAGAATGTTTCTGTTACATGTTGGTTTTGTTCCCTTTTCCCTTTTTGGTGTTGTTTTGTTTTTCATACTCTGTATCCAAAAAAAGCTGTTATATAGAGCTTTGTTCAAGGCATGAAAACATCTCACAGTTCTCATCTTCACAGCACACAATGCAGAGGCATGGAGGAAGAGCTGATTAAAAGCTAATGTGCGGGAATATTGTTTTTCAGGTTTGTTTTAAGCCATTTCTGCTCATTTGCTTACACATAAAAATTTGAATCTCAATATTTTAGTATTTGCTGGAGAAACCTGTAAGGAGCTCCAGTTGGTCACGGTGTTAAAGAAGCTGCTGCCTTATTAAACCCTCATGGTAATGAAAGGGAGAATGGGAAGCTCCAGGTGTCAGCCGGCTGTTCTGCTGCTTCTTTGTTGGCATTCTCCAGGGACTCTTCCATCAAAACAGGGAAGGCCAGACCTGACATTTGCATACCTCAAAAGGAAGCAGGCATGATTCTTTGAGATATGAGAAATTAATCCCCCCTTGTGTCACAATAAAGGGCACAGGTAACCTGAGTTTGCTTAAGCATCTACCTATGTCTGACCCCGGAGTCTTGATGTCTTACTCTGATTCGTAACAAGGCTCTCTTTGTGAAAGGGTGGATGTCACAGTTCTGAGACTCTGTGTTGCTGTAGTAGCGATATGCTCCTTGCACAGGAAAGAAAATCTTCTGAAAACACCTTAGTTTCATTATACATATCTATATCTATCCATATCTATTTAAATTTTATACTCTTATCTTTCCCCAAAAAATATGGTATTCCACAGGATAGAGTGATACTGGGTTTTCATGTGCAGACTTCCTATTAGCAACACATGTATTTTAAAACACCCATTTCTCGTAAATTAAGTCCTTGCCTGATCTATGTCCATGTGATAGCCTGCACATAAGTGTTGCTGAAGTGTGTTCTGCTGGAGGTGAGCTGGTAATCAGATTACTGCAGTAGACTGGTCTCTGGGAGACAATTCTGTATGTTTTTTTCCATATGTAACTTACATAGCTATAAAATCCCAGGTATTACTGCTGCAGTAATAGCAAATACAATATTTATCCCCATTTTGAGAGATCAGATACTTTATTCTTGTGATTGCATGTCTTACAGATTTATTCTAGTCCTGGCTAACAACCACTACACTAACTACTAATAATTTGTCTAGCATTTACAGAAATAGTTTATGGAAAGATGATTTGTTTCAGGGAAAGCAATACTGGGCTGATATCAAGTTGGCTAGACTTTAATTCTATTTCTGACACAGGGTACTAGGAAGTGCATTCTAAATATACATTCCAGCTAAACTGTGGGATCCATTGCAGCTAAAATTCTGGAAAATTGATTTAATAACTGGAAAAAAATTAAATTTGATTGTGAGGCAGTAGAGCAAAAGGCAGAAATTCTTCCATTAAGCAGTGATGAAGAAATCAAAAAGGTATCTGTTGCTAGAGCCTGTGTACATAGACTTGGCTTGTGGTCATGTGTACTTTCAAGTGAGGTGTTGGCTTTGGGTTTTTACGAGTCAAGAAACAGCTGATTTCTCATTGTTTATTATTGTTTCTAAACTGGTTGCTTGTACTTTTGCATGAGTTTGAGTACCTTTAATAGAGCTCTGTTCATATACCCCAAATGACAGCTTCTTGTTTTGAAAGCTCTTTTAAGGCATAAAGGGCTGTAGATATTGCATGTAGTGTTATTTTAGCAGCTTGCTTAGGCAGTACTGACTTAAACCTGACTGAAAAATTCTTAAGGAGGATAAAAATACAATATCTCTTTTGTGAGGAATATTCTTTTTTTTTCCCCCTGCATTTGAGACAACAAAAACCAACCCAAAACTTTTTTCTTCTTATTTTTTCTTTTTTTTTCTTTAAGCATTTTCACATGATAGTGCAGATTAGCTGAGGAATCTACCAATGGAGCTGAGGAATTTCAAGCATGGCTGCAGTTCTTTCCGTGCAAAATTCCTAGCAATGCTAATGATCAGTATATATTTCTCTTCATAATCCTTCTGTCTGTTGTTCATTTTGGATTTTACTGTGTTTTCCGATTCTCTGGGTAACTTAAGGCAGCAAAGAAGAGTGTGAGGGAAGTCTGAGCGCAGCTGCAGCTATTTACACGTGTTGTAAGTGTTATACTTTGCTTCGCTACAGTCTGGTGAAACATGACTTAATCAGCTTGAACTCATCAGAGCATATACAAATTTAGATGTGGAACTGGCTAAACTGAGTGAGTGAATTAGATGGACAGAGTTGTTCCAGTATATTACCAAAAAACTGGTAATACTGTAGATGTTTGTCGAGTGCAAAAGTTGGACTCTGCTTTTTCCCAGTGTAATGCATGAAATTATATTATAGTTTTTCTTTCATTAATGTGGTATTTGGTTATTGTGGAGGTACTTCCAGTGGGCAATGCCTCTAAGATGTTACTACCTTTCTGTTAGCTGAGAATCATTTAGGTTGGCGATAAAACACTTGAGTGGAGACATATTTTATGGCAGTAGAGCACACAGATTTCTTGAGGTTTTTCAGTGGTTATGGAAACCTGAAAAAAGGAAAAGATCCTAAGTTCTGCTTTGTGAAATGTATCATCCTAGTAGTTGTTAGAGCAGGGAGAAGGACTGCACTCAGGGCATCAGGTAACTCAGCAGTTGCAGTCTGGGGTGGGTCTGAGGTGAGGTTCTGACAGAACCATCTCTGTGATTCCGGCTTACATGAACTTTCTGGTCATATTCCTTTTTGGTTCTTAGCAAGAACTGACAAGGTGACTCAGCTGAAAATGTGACTTAGAGCACTAGTTCACTTTGTGTGGGAATTGGTCTGAATCTTAAAAGGAGCATCAAACGTCTTGTGCACATATTGTTACACAGTAAAGTGCTTGCATCCCTACTTCTCTGGTGGGTATAGTCAGGCTATGTCTGTTAGAAAGGGACAACGACTCCCTAAAAACTGTTGCTAAAATTTTTATTGGGCTGTAAAATAATTCATTTCTAAAAGTAAGTTCCTTAACAATTAGGACATGGCTGAGTCCACATGAACTATATTCACATCAGGTAGCTACTTCTTCAGAATGAGCTGTCTTGCTGGGTGCTTGCCTCCCGGGCTGCTGGCATGGGGAATTCTGTGTGCAGCTCAGCTGGAGAACACACATTATCTTGGCAACTTATAATAAACTTCTCATAACCATGTCTAAACAACTTTAGTTTCAAAGACTTGAAATTTTGTGTGAGGAGGAACATGCCATCCAACCCAACAGATGTGTCTGTACAAGAGATTGATTTGAAACAGCATCATCTGATCATTCCTGTGCACTGTGCTTTGCTTCCTGTGGGGCTAAGTGGACAGACTGGATTTCATTCAAATTAATATAAATGGGAAAAGTGCCCTCTGGGAGCATGCCTGTTACTCTCCAGCTGCTAATTCAATACATGAGACCAGACTTCAGCTAGTCTAAATTACTGAGTTTTTTATGGGTCCCTAATAATCACAGAGCTGTCAGTAGTTTCTATAATTGAAGCTAAATGATATAATGGAGAAATAAATGCCCATAATGCAGTGTTTTAAGATTCTAATAAATACTTGTCATTGGATGGTAGATTAAGTTAATACATACAGGGCACGGTAGTGTGTGTAAGGAGAAAGTATTTTCAGCAGGATGTTGATGGATTTTGAACTTAACTAGAACTTCCTAAATATTGGAGTGAAGGTTAAGTTTTCTAATGCATGATTGCAGTACTTCAATAAGCAAATAATACAGAAAATAGCATTTCTGAAATGAGGTCCTGCACCTTTATTCAAACATACACAATTTTCAAGTAAGTGCAAAAAAGCATAGCTATATATAATTTATACAGAGAAAACATATATAGGAAAAAAATTAAAAAAGAATGATCAGTAAAGACTAAAATTTATGTCCTTTCTCTCTTTGGTCTTCAGCGCCTTGCTAAAGAAGCAGAGAAGTACCAAGCATCACATCAGTGGAGGGACGAGTTTGGGGTAAGTGTCAGTTTTTCTCCTTTTACCTTCATAGATTTTTCCTCTTTGAAATGTTAACTCTATTCTTACAAATATGTTGTTTATATAACCGCTACAGAGGAGTAATTGACTATGAACGGTCGTTTTATTTAATTCTGTAAACAATCTCAGTCAGGGTGTCTAGAGAATAAAGTGAAGTTTTCCTTTCAGAAGCTCATAGAGAACTTCACAGACCCAGGGATGTAGCTTTGAATTGTACACAAGACATCTGTTTGTTATGACACACCAGGAAAGATTACAGAGACGAAATCTGAGTGATGGTTGCTGTCAGTTGAAAGTGTGCTACTCCAAGCACTGATGCAGGATCATAGAAAAGGTTTTTACAAGCTGTCTTTGGCTTATGTGGAGGGGGGGAAAAAAGGCAGGAAAAAGTTTAATATAGGAGGATTTGGTTATCTACATGGCTCAGGAGTCATAGATTATTTCGTTAGCATCCCTTTTTTTACTTTAATAACTGCATCTCTTCAATATTCTAGTACTTCTGAAAGAGGCCCTAACCTGATGAAACATTAAATTATCTTATTTAGTAATTTCAGACTTTACTGAAAAACAAGTGACATGATTGTAAAATATATAGCACTGATTTTTTATTACTAATCAAGTCAAATTAATATTGTGCTGCACGATTATAAGCCTCTTAATTTGAGGCTATGGTTCCCTGCTAAGTGTCAAAGTTATTTACTGTGCCTTTATTACCTGTTCCTTCAAAGAAAAAAAAAAAAAAGCAGATGGTGCTTTTAAGTGATATTGCTACAATCCTAGACTGTGTTTGCAGATCCACTAGAATCATAGTGGCACACAGTTAGATGCACAATGGAAGAACATCCCTTGGGTCAGTTGGTGTCAGCCATGCACCCCCGGCCCCCTCACTGGTGGGGCAGTGTGAGATGCAGAAAAGGCCTTGGCTGTGCAATAGAATTGCTAAGCAATAAAAAAAGCATGCCGAAATTATCAACACTGTTTCCAGCACAAATCCAAAATATAGCATGTGCTAGCTACTATGAAGAAAATTATTTCTACCCCAGACAAAAGGAGCACAAATGCCCATTCTAATCCTGTGTTACTCAGGCACTTGGAGATGAAAACAGACAAAAAAACCCCTGAGGTCAGGCTGTATAAATCAGATAGGGCTTTAGGAGTACAGAGAGGATCTGGACACAGCCTGAATGCTTTTGAGTGTGTGCTCTGCACAGGCACAGCTTCTAATACACAGTAAAACACAGAATGCATATTCCATAGAGATTCTATAATGAGAATGCTACAGTGACCTTTTCTGCTAATCTCTCTTGTGAACAGAAAACAAAACCTGCAGGTTTGATGCACTCAGTGCAGAACTGGGTGAATATAGACAGAATCTCTTTCTAATCCTTTGCTTCTATGGTACATTCTGGCATCACATCAACAACACCAGCTCAGATTTTGGTTTCCTTTTCACCCGTTACTTGCAGTAGAAGTCAGTCACACCAGAGAGGCTTTAGATTTTATCAGCACTCATTGCTAAGGAGAGATCTCAAAAATTATTTTGAAATGAGATTTTATATTAATTTGTGGCTCAGGAAAAGACTATGGTCAGTATTGAAAAAACAGATGTGGTTGGATTTATAATAAAGTAACTGCTAAATGGAGCTTGTGCTTTACTGTTTTGAATTTCGATGAGAACAGTGTGCACCATATAATAACCTTGACATTAGGTTATGCAATTAAATTTCAAATAAATGTATTAAGCTTCTTATAATTTAATTTGCTCCATTTTTGCCAGAAGTAATCTTTCTTCTCTTCTGGCCTACTTTTTAGAAAATGCCTACTCAAATTAGTTTGCACACATATCTTTCTGATAAACTTAATTTTCACTGGAAGATTCATTCTCCTAATGGCTGTAACAGAAAATAGAAGATAGACTGTAAAACTTTCTGCAGTTGAGGGTTCTTAAAGTACTTCTGATAGCATTATGAATGGTCTGCATCATGTTGTGTGAGGTTCATTTCTCATCCAGGATTTGGTTTTGGGTGATGAGAGCCCTTCTAGAAGCATTGCACATGAGTCATTGTAGTCATGGGACAAGCTATTTCTGCTTCTAATGAACTTGTGATCAGCAATGTCCTTGACAGTCAGATTGCAGACAAATAATAGCCTATGAAGTTTTAAGGAGAAAATATCACAAACATTCCTTTTGGTGAAGTATATATGGGCTGATGTGAGGAGAATATATGCAAAAAAGGAAGGGTAAAGAAGGCTGACCATAAGACCACGGTCTGTACAGAGCTAAAAGGAATGTGTCAATCAAAAGACTGCCAGGGTGCCTGTTCTAGCACCTTATTCTAAATACAAATGTTTATTGCACAGTTCACAGCAAAAGAAGAATATAAGCATTAGAGATTTTGTTTTCAGGTTAATGTCACAGTATAATAAAAATTCAGCATCCTCAGATACAGTCTTTTGAAATTAGCTAGTAGTAGGAAAAACCTTTGAAGATCCAGATTTGGTCGCACAGCGTCTTTTTTGCTATTTCAGCTAAAAATTTAATGTAAAAACTGTTCAAACTGTTTAAAGGCAAAAAAAATTTGCTTCTCCTTTAGAAAAATAGTTAGGACTAAACTATTGACAAAAATACATAGCCACATCTACTTCTACAAAAAAATTTAATTGAATGAGATTATAATTTCTTTCCATATTTCTAGGACTATAGTATATCAAATTCCAACTACTTTAGGAAGACCAAACAATGAAAAACAAAAATGAAAACTTAATTTTGGCTTTTTGATAAAATGTAGAATCGCAGAATGGTTTGGGTTGGAAGAGACCTTAAAGCTCATCTAGTTCCAATCTCCTTGCCATGGGAAGAGACACCTTCCACTAGACCAGGTTGCTCAAAGCTCCATGGAACCTGGCCTTGAATGCATCCAGGGATGGGAGAATAATTAATTTTTAGCTGAGTGACAGAAATAAAGTTCATGATGGATATTGGTATTTTGCACTGATAATTAAATATCAAAATAATTTTGGCAATTACTAATTAATTTACTAAAGATGCAGCATTGTTCAGAGTAATGTTAATAATAATTGAAATTACCACGTCTTCTGAGTAAAAAGGAAAAAAAATAATATTGGATTGTGACATGTTGTTTCCTGATTAATCACGAAGTTGGTTAAAATATCTGTTGGTTAAAATAGTCAGTTTACATCTATGGCCCTAAAATAATACTTACCTTTTAAAATAACTGTTAAGTCTGTAGTAAATATTTGTGAAGTTTATGAAGGTAAATCAAGAGTGCTTAACTTCAGGCAAATAAAGAAATGCTATTCTCTGTTTCCTATTCCATTGGTGTTGCCCAATTCCCCAGCTGCATGTACAGCTGGAGGAATGAAGCCTACTTGAATGTTTTTAGATTAAAGCAGTTACAACTCAGAGGTACAAACCAATATATCTAAATGAATCAGCCTTGTCATTTTGAAATTTCATGTACACTACAGAGTGAAAAGGGGGATGGGTTTGACACTTGTGATGGTCCAATTATGTTTCTCGCATAGAGATGCATGAAAAAATTGTACATGAACTGGAAGGAGGAAGGGAGAATTCTGTATGAAGTAATTGCTGTTATTCCCCAAATGGGTCTTCTACAATTACATTTGATACCATATTTGATTGCTTTGCAATGGTTGGTTAACTAAAGCAATTTTGTTTCCAGTTGGGTTGCAATATTAATTGTACTTACACATGTATAAACATAAGGGATATCTCATTTGTATTTTAACAAGAGTAGTCTGTATGGATGGCCTGTTAATATCCACTTATTTTTATGAAGACTGAAACTCAGACTTTTAAGAATTAATTATCACATAAAAATGCCACATGAAAAATTCTTTCAGTATGGCTTACCTATTAACCGGTAGTGTCATTTTATATTCTTCTGTGTAAATGATGATTTTCTCCGTCCTGGTATTTTTGAGACAGCATTTGCTCTGATGATAATATGTAGACTGGATTTGTGTACCAACTGGGCTTAAAAGTAATGACAGAAGGCCATGGTCCTCTATCACAAGAGGTGATCCAAGAACAGAGCAGTAATAGGCATCTCTGTTGTATCTTGTAGGTTGAAGATTTTCAGGGCTGTCTGTAATTTATTGCAGATTCTATAATAATGCTAAAACATTGCATCTTAAAAGCCTCAACTGGAAAACAAAACACCAAACTTTCAGCTTTAGCACTGATTAAAAGGCAGTTAAACCTCTGATAAAGAGGCAGTTTACTAAACATATTTTTTCTTTTGAAAGAGAGAAAAACTCTGTGAAGGAGACAGACTACAATTCTTTTTCTCAGCTCATCAGAGGGAGGATACAGCTCTCTCATGGCTTGTCCCTCTGATACTCCTCTTGTGTTCAAAGAGCATCTTATGAGAAATGGTGCTGTTTAGATTTGGCAACAGATCTAGGGTACAGGGAACTGGTCCCTACAGGCACAAAGTAGGTGTGGGATCCTTTCCTAGTAAGTCATATCTACTTTATAATTTTGTAGAAATTTTAATAACAGTAAACACAGGCGAAGTGTCAAAGCTGTCTGTATTGTCACACAATGCTCTCATTCAAAACTCTGTAATAAATCTTCCATTGGTTTTGATTCATTTTGGATAATGCCTCACATTTCTAAAGCCTCTGTGACTTGAAAAAAATACACCAAATGATCGATTTAAATTGACAGATTTAAATTGGCAGATGGTCAGGGATTTAGGGTGGATAATATTTTATTCTCTGAAGGGCTGTGTGCCACCTTGTCATCTGTGACCTATAGCTTTCATTTGTGTATAATTTAAATTGAATGTGCCCTATCTCTCTGAAAGGTATGAGATAACATTTTTTCTCTTAGTGATTGTACTCCTACATCTACTCAGGGAACGGAGCTCTCTGTGTGCACTGGGAGATGAGGTGCAGAGGAAATAAGAATAAATCATATTTACTAAAATTGGGTGGGTTTAAGGGTTGTTCTGATGTTTATTTTATGTTTATGCTTTTTGTTTATGTTTATGCTTTTTGACTAATGAAGGTTGACTGCAAGTATTGCAGGAACAAGGATTTCTGCATCATTTTCAATAGCGCTTTTCAAAGAGGGGCAAGAGATGCAGTGATTACAGCCTTTGGAGCACACTCGCCTCAGCTTCCCAGGATCTCCATCATTAGTAAGAAGAATTTCGTCTTAATGTAGAAATCTACTGTGAACATGCCCATGCTGAAGTCTGTTTGGAGATGAGGCGTAAGCCAACCAAATTAATGCAGAATTTGTCTGGCATTCCCTCCTGGGAACAAGATCCCCGTGTTAACTTGTCTGTCCTCAGCCGCCTGCCCCTAATGTTTGGACTCTTATTACACAAAGTCTCAGTGTGACTTCTAGTTTACATATATCTAGGAGGCACTGGTTAGATATAAGGAAAACATCTTAAAGGTAATTGAAAAAAACAACCCAGATTATTAGAAAACTTTTTTAAAGTACTGCTGCTTGCTACCTTGCCTGGAGTTTTGTAACTTCTTAGACTCTCTCAGGTGAGTCTTTCAGTCTAGAAATTATTGATTTCCTCTAAAATAAGGGTTGCCGTAGGGCATCTCTTCCCTGCTTTTATTTCATAATATATCTAATATGATCCTGTATAAGAATTACATTAATATGTGTGTTAGTGTGATTAATCATTTGAACACATTTGTAATGGTATTTGTAATCCTGGATTTATTTTTTTCCCACTTTAGGAATTTTAAACTGATTAGGAAGTTGATGAAGACAACAATGGTAGCTTTACAATCAAGATTGTATATAAGCAGGGATTTTAATTGTGCTGCTATAGAGACTCTAACATTCCTGCAATATCTTTAGATACTGATTATTTACCATCTCTTAATATGCTTACCTTGAGTATAGGAGTGTAACTTTATATTATAAAATCATTGCAAAGATCTCATCTGTACAGTGAAGTGCTTCACTGGTTGGAAATTTGCCAAAAAAGCTTTTAGAGTAAAGTGAAGAAACACCTTCAATCATTGTTGAGGCTTTCAAGCATTCCATTTTATCTGAAAAATCAAATATGTTAAAGACATCTAATACACTTTTTACTTATTGACTAGACAACTCATTTAAAAACTGTGCAGCTTCTGAAAAAGAGGTGGAGGGAAGGACCTGGGTAAGAAGAAAAGAAAGAAAGGTGTGATTTCTCATTATTAAGCCACCATACATATGCATTATCACCTTCATTTTGAATAAGGCTTTAATGTGCTTTCAGAAAAAACATCTTATTAAAAGTAAGATATACTATTGTGCCCAGTTCATTAACACCCTGTAGGTTCTTCAGTTTACAATAGAGAAGTTCAATATGCTAAGAAAAGCTTTCTGCAGGCTGCTATTGTGGACATTTTCTAAGAGTTCATTGAATTTATGACACAGATGAAGCTACCTAGTTTGTCTGATTTTATCTTTCATCCTCAAGTTCAGTTGCTCATGTAAGTCTGGGATAATTAATATGTCGAACTGCTTTACTACCTTTGGTGAACCAGTAAAATCAATTAAAAATGGACTTCAGGGAAGTTGTTTATTTTTTCTGTAAGCTTCTCTGACAAATATTTTCGGTTTAAAACTAACAATATCTTTCTCTACGATTTAATCTTGCCAATATAACTAGGATCTAACTAGTTTCCTCTTTCCTCTATTACCCATCACACACTAGCCTGGCCCATCTTTGTCACAACTCATTACCTTTAGAAAAAAGGAGTTAACATAGAAATTGGAAATTTTCCATATTTAAAAGTTTGTAGGTCTCTACAGTACCAAGAAGCCATGTTCCTAGAACAGGTACTTGTGCAGTAATTGAGAACAGAAAATGTTTGATGTCTGCCCTATTTTGCAGTTGAAATACAGTGGAAATTTTAATAGGAGTTTCATTCTGCATAGACTTTCATATGCTCTGGGAGTACGAGACAGCCCTATTATTAAGAGCTACATTTTTGCTTAAGGGATTTGGGAATTCTTATTCTTCAGTCCCCTGAGTATAGGGTAATTCTCATTAGAATTTAAACAAAAGGTGAAATCTTGGCTCTCTAGGTCTGGAAAATGATGATGAGTGATGGAAGTAGTTTCAGATATTTCTGTAGACTTGGCCACAAAGCAAGAGCTATGCATAACACAGAGTAGAGAAACTCTTCAAAATTAGCAGTATCCTAATATTCTTCTACATCACACAAAGAAATGTTTTAAAATTCTACCTGATTTCACCCAAAATGTAGCTATTAAGCCTTTGTTTTCCCTTTCTTTCCAGTTAATTTTTGCTATCAGCTTTGATTAAATCAGAACTCTGTAAATAAACACACAAACTCTAAAGTCTCACTGAAGGGATATTAGTATTTAGCACGTCTTGAGAGCTCTAGCCAACTCTATGGTCATGATTCATGTGTTTATAGAAAACACTATCATTCTGTTTCCATTTTGCCATTTGGTAGTCCCACATTATACTGCACTGAAATACTGGGTATTGTAACTTTCTTGAAAATATGAAGGATAAATATAAAAATGACTGTGCTTATCCAGACCAGATCCTTGCTTTTAAAAATGGATGAATAGTCCCTGTTGAATTATTAATTCAGGTAGGATTCTTTTCTTATTCCTTTGGGCATTACCACTTCTCAGGAGGGTAACTTCAGTTTTGCATTTCTTAAGAGTTACACATGGGAACAGTAAAACTAAGGAGGTTGGCTCTATTGATATTTTTCTAGGCTTGCACAAAACTCCGGTGTTTTCTCCTGATAAATCTGTTTTGTGCTTTGTCTGTGATTTTTTTTTCACATAAAAAGTTAAAGAAGACTTCCAGTAAAAGTTTTTTACCAAATGAAATGTTCTCCGTATAGGCAAGTTTGATTTCATGTAATTTGCTATGGGTACTGTAGTTTAAATGACCTCTAGACTTAAAGTACTCTAAAATACTAATTGAGGAAGTCTTGCTGTAGCAATTCCCCATCTTTCAGACAGAACATTTCAGTTTTATTTTACTCATATATGCAGCTATTTTGTGCTCAAGCTGTGTTGCTGCAGCAAAGGGTGCTTTTGTTTTTTGTTGCTTTTGGAGAGAGGTGCCAGCAGAAAAGAACAAAGGCTGGGTTAAGACTGAAGTTTTTTTCAAAAATATTGTCAATATATTTGTTAATTCTAAGTGATGGTTGTTGCCATTTCTTCTGCTGAGAGCTGACTTGAAATATTCTCCTTATAATAGGGGATCACACCACATGGGAGATTTAATTCCAAATACTTGCAGTCTGTTTTTTGGTCTCTTTCTCCCTCCTCCACCTTCCCTTTCCCGCCTCCCACAATGCAGTTCTGCTTCAAAGTTTTCCTTCAACTGGGTACCGTTTCTAAAGTTTGGTATTGGGAAAAAACACAGTAAGCCCAGGTGCTGCATATGTATGACACTTCAAAGCAACACTCTTAAGTACTGTCTACTTTGGGTAAGACATTTATGAAACATACCTGTAAAGATTTGCTGATATTAACCTTGCTGCATAAGGCTTCCAAATGAATTCAGTTGTGTTTTGAGATTCTGAATTCAAGGTGGAGACTTGCTCTTTAAATGTATGCATGGTAAAAGGAAAACTGGTAAAACATGGCAAAACATGGTAAAACGGAAAAATGAAGAAGATGAGGACCACAGGGTGTTTCTGAGTGGAGCCTGGGACTTGCCTAAAGCTCATCCAGCACATCTGAACTTCTGAAAAGTGTAGAGTAGGGAGTAAAAGGCAGAGGGTCGGCAGTGCCAGCCTGACTAACAGGAAAGGCTGCAGTAGGTGAAGTGACCCTATGGTAGCAGAAGCAATCTCAAACCTGTGTGTTTTCCTGTGCATATTTAATTTCAGAAGGAGATGGAGTCTTAACTCTGGCTCCCTGAGGTATTTCTCTAAGAAATAAGCTCAATATTGGAACTCTACTACATTTCTAAAGCTTTCGTCTGTAAGTCTCTACTATTGAATAAATGAAATCTATGGACCTGATTGTTGGACTGAGTGACAGAGATGGTCAGTGATCAAAGTACACTTGGTCTTGTGACTTCTCTTGGTGATATCTAAGAAGCTCTAAATTTTAATATGTGTGTGTGTGTGTGTGTGTGTGTGTGTGTACCTTTCTGCACAAAGTTTCTGAAATTGTGAGATGGAAGCGGTGCAGCTTAGAAAATAATATTTTCAAGGCATAAAATGAGGGAGTTTGCATGCTTCAGGTCTACATTAACTTCATCAGGGCATGTAGAAAGCAAGACACGGTATCAGCTGGTACAGACCTTTCTGCACAGGTGGTTGAGAATGGTTCCTGGTGCATGCTATGCTGCAGAATGTGTCTGGACACTGCTGAGGTGTCTTGGGGGCAGCTGTAACAAGCATAGTATGGATGAATAGAAGACTGCGTTCAGGATTGATCTGTGTTTTATTTTGAAACATAGACATCATACTCTCTCTGGAGAATAAAGCATGCTCTATCCTAAAAAGTACTGTGGTTGCATGTGAGTAAACATATACATATATATGCACATATCAATTTTGTAAATTTTCCTCTGTGTATATACTTATACATGTACTTATATATCTATCTACATGCACATATGCACAAAAAGATCTTCTAATAGTGTGTGTGTATTTATATCTGTAAACAGGTACACACTTTCAAGTGTCTTGTGTTTTGCAAGGTCTACAAGGGACTAAAGCTAGTGGGTTCAGATGCTCTGAGAACTCAAGGAGTTAAACTATTATGTGCCTACACTTTTGAAATTTTACCACTGTCGTGTTTTAAACCCCAGGAATATTTAATATTCAATATGAACAGCATCTTTGAGGCATACCACAGGAAAAAGTCCTGGCCCTTGGGCTCAGTTTGCATAACTCCCTGATGCTTACTCTGAGCTGGAATCCATGCTTTGCTTATGCCTGTTATATTCAATTCACTGTGTCCAAATAATGCACACACTGTGCTGGTCTAATCAGGATAGAGGAGTTTAGCACAATGCTGATAAAGTGTCTTAGATCATGGACCAAGTGTTTAGAGGTATTTGTAGTACAATATCTGCTGAAATAATTTGGGAGGACTTTCCCAGGCAAAGAGCAGCTAAGATAGGATGGTTTCTGCTCATAGTTTTGAGCCCATCCCATTGAGTAAACTTCCTAAGTAAAACCAAAAGGAAGCAATCTTTGGCAAGGTGGATAGCAAAGTTTGCAATCTGAGCAATGTGAAAAGGAGAAGGGGGCAGAGAAGGGAGGAAAAAGAGGCCCAGGAAGTTTTTGGCTGTTGCCAAAGAGATCATTGATGGGAAAGGCTTGTGAATGACTGCTTTGCTGCTGTTGTGTCCTGCCTTTCCCCCAGTTTTCACTGCTATGTCTTTTCTGGATGTGAACATGACAAGACACTTCCCCTTTCTTTTGCAGCATTCCTTCTTTTCCTCTTTAGCCTATGTTTCTCATCTTCTATTATCCCTTCTTAAATACTTGTAGTTCTTTCCTCTTGTGCTTTCTGAAATCTTAGTTCACACTTCTGTAATACTGTATAATGGTGCTGTTGAAAGCTGAGCTGAAATAGTCTCAAGCAACACAGCATAATTTTTGGGAACAAAGTGATGCATTTCTTCAAACTGAAATCAGTTTAATATATATTTTGCAATTTGCTTCATACTCTCTTCTTCACTATGATCTTCCAGGTAAACTCTTTTTTTCAGTAACATCCTTGGTTAGGTTTGCAGGAGCTTTTCTGACTGTCTGTCTTTTTTAACAAATACCTGCCTTAACTTGGCTCTTTTTTTTTATGACAGACAGCTATTTAACTTGTTTAAAATTTCTCACATTGGCTCTTTCTTCACATCTTCACACTTGTGTTATATATCTATCTACCCACCCTAAATTTCAAAAAAGACATGAATTTCAAAGAAGTGCTGACTGGGACAAGAATTTGAAAGTGAATTGTAAAAAGTAGAAGGACCTAAGCCTACATGTGTTACCAAGGTGGTGATACTTACTTCAGTCTTTTGAGGCAGAGAATAGTTACTTTTAGTATTCTCAACATTTTTATTCTCATTCATCTGCAAAGTTTCCCCACTGTCACGTAGTACTAATCTTCTGTTATCTCAGACAATATGGTATGAGTGGTGGCTGAACTTTGGGTGAAAGGATAGTATGCAGAGATAAGTACCATTATTTACTAAAAATTTGGGTGAGGCTCAGAAAAGTTTTGGGGAAAGTGGTCGCAGCAAGGTTAGAAGAAGCTGTGAGGAACAGGAAATGTAGACATGCAGGCAGTGGCTGGGTCAGGCAGCAGTGAGGGCTGGCTGCTCCCAGGGCTGGGTGGCTGGGACTGGAGAGGGCTGATGGGTGTAGTTCTGTGGGGCTGAGCAGGGCAGGCAGAGCTGGATGCTGCTGACAGCCTCCATGGATGGTTCCAGGTGATGGAGGGATGTGTGGTGAGTAAAGAGCCAAATCTGGGCTCCATCTGGTGTTGCTGTTAGAAGGAAAAGGGGACGGGGCCAGGGAAAGAGATGAGCTGGTGCTGAGCTGCAGCGTATGTCCAAGGAAGAGGGCTGTTGGAGGGTGGAGTTCCATCTAGGATATGGGACAGGGACAAGACTGGAGATAGCCTTTCCTAGACAGCCTTTCCTAGACTGTCATTGAGGGAATAGGGCACTGAGGGAGCCAGGCTGAGCTGCAACAGAGGTCCTGAGCCTGTGGGCACGGAGGGGATTGCTGTGGGGTGCTGTTCTGTGCCGGGCAGGCTCGTAAGGAGCTGCAGGGTTTAGGTAGGTGCTTGTCCATCAGTGGATGTCAGCAAATGTGGGATCCTGACTGCTCTTACCATTGATGGATGTATGCAGGGTATAATGATCTCCTTTTTCTATTTTACTGAGAGAGAAAATACTGAAAAAACCCAAACAAAAATAAACAAAACAAACAAACAAACAAAAACCAAAACAAAACAGAAAAAAACCTTCTCAAATTTGAAAGGAGGAAAAAGTCTATAGCCAGGTTTACAAAGATATGGTCCCTTCTACACACAAGTCCAGATGAATTGACAAACAGAACTATAAGACATAATGTGTTCTAGCAGCATCAGTTTCTAACCTTACTCATTTTTCTTTATAAATATATATTCTTTATATTGTATTTGAGCATCTTGGTTTTTACAATTACTACTTTTGCTATTTTTTTCTTGGTTTATACTGCTGAAAATAATATACCTAAGTTATATGAAAATACCAGGCAATTAAAAAAGAATTGGGTTTGCTTGGGGTTTTATTTTTGTGTTTTTTTTCTCTCCTCCTACTAGACTGTTCTGTTTTGTATAGTACTGAAATATTGGAGCATTTTCCATAAAAGCACTGGAAGATGTAGTTAGTGTCTTGTTTCCTTTATTTTTGTTTGTTCTCTGTTTTCAAAAAACATTTATTTTAGTAGTTTTTACCTCTGCTTCATGTCATAGTACTCAGAAAAAAGGGAAAAAAAAGGCAAAACCAACTCCTCTGCTATCTGTAGAAAAACAAGACTGGGAGGTGAAAAGAAGGCATACCCTTTCACTTAAAAAAAAAAAAAAGAAAAAAAAAAAAAGGATACAGTTTGCTCTCAAGAGCTGTGTGGGACTCCCTGAAATTAATCAGCTTGTGGTTATGACAGTGCAAATGCTCATCCAAGTGCCTTTCCCTGCTGTGAGATCCCAACCAGCTTAGTCAGAAGTTTTGGTGTCTCTGTATTTCTTTGCAGTTTGTGGCATAAGCATCAAATGCCTAATGAGTGAAACACCCTGGTGTGATCCATGGAAGAAAGCACAAAACACAAATCACTTGTCATTTAGTGCAGTTGTTCAGATCGAGGATGAGAAACATAATAGCAAGATGTTGATACAGCTCTTAAATCTTAGTGCTCTTTTGCATGACTTCCAGCATACCAGTGTAACATATCAATAATTAAGAAGAAAAGTAATTATGATTTAATTATTTCTGATATGAACCTTTTGCTTGTAGCGATTAACTGGAAAAGTGTTCATCATTTTATGTTAAACAGTAAAATGAATGACATTTTCCAGCTGCTCGATGGTCTAATGCTACGGAACTGCCTCTGAAATAAGGTGTGCTCATGAGGCTTTGCTTCATTGCAGTGATTGAGTGCAAGACATGCACGAAATGGATGTCAAAGCTGAATAATTAAATTATGATTCTTTCTGTTCTTTATTAATTAGGTGAGCATGGGATATTTCTTAGACCCTGGTAACTGCTGTCTGGAGTTGTTTTTCTTCTAAGACGTTAGAGATAGAGAAAAATAATTTCAATGATAATCTTAACAAAGATTTTTCTTCATAAGAGGCCTATTAAAATAATTAACAGTCCATATGCCAGGAGTATTTGTTACGGGGGTAAACCAATGTAATGTGAAAAGAAGACATGGCCTGACATATTTTGAACTTTATTACCTTTTGGGAAGGTACTTTTCACATTCAGGAGGACAAGAAGAGATTTTGTTGGGTTTTTTTCCGAATTTTCATATGATAAGTTATAGCAATTGTGGTGTTTGTTTTTCTGTTTGTATAACTCTGTGGGTTTTGTGGAGACACTTTTAAGTGATTGAATAAACTCAATGAAGAATTGATCCAGGTAGGGAAAGAAATCAGTTCTTCTGAAAAATTTACTGGAGATCATTAACTTTACAGGTCAGTGTCAGCTATGTAAGATGTGATCCAAAGCTTGGATCAGACTTTCATAATTTCTAAGTGAAAATTCATTTTTCCAGTGTTACACAGTTTGTAATAAACTGCAGAAATATCCTAAAATCTCTTTGTATTTTAGTTTTTACATATGGATAAAAAAGGGGAAAAAAAGCTGGGTAAAGCTCTCTGTTGCTGTAGTTTAAGGAAAATTATGCAAAATATCATCATTTTTCTATTCCAGTGAGATTCTTAAAGGACATTAATGTTATCTTGGTGTTTTTGCTTAGAATTTAATTATAGTGACTTTGTATGATATAGTCCTTGTGTTATACTTTTTTCTTTTTTTTTTTTGTGAAAAGAGTAATAGAGGGGAAAATTTCTGGTTTTGTGGAACTGTTTCAACCACTGGATGTATTCTCAAAGCATATGTATTTTTTTAATTTATTATAATATTTTTGCATTTTGTCAACTCATATACAGATCACTACATATTCAATAATTTAAAATATTCTAAATGGATCAAACCACAAGTTCAAATGAATTCACTTGTTTGGAGCCAAACATATACTGAAAACTTCATTACATTGATTGTGAATAGATTTGTTAGACTTCAGTTGGATATATTTAGATTATTTTCATGGTATAACTGTGAAACCAGAAGTGAGGATAGCCTTGTTTATAGAATAATAGTTACTATTTTATGTCCAGAAGCAAAACAATCTCTTTAAGAATATGCTCTGTGTTTCACATAGTTGACTGTAATTACTTAAATTAAAGAAGTTATAATCCAGTTACTAATGGCCATTAACTGTTTAATACATTACAAAGCCAGAGGGAATAGGACAGTATAATTTTACTTGTGTAATACTGGCAGTCATGGCTTGTGGAGTTCACGTTTGTGTAGTCCATTTTTTATACATTTTTGTCTTGCTTGGCTATCATCTGATGAAAACACAAGGGGTAAGAGAATTCTCCACTGAGAGTGCTCAAGCCCTGTCTTGATCTATCAGCAATTTTCCTTTTTTTTTTGGTCTCTGCTCAGCACTAATTAGTTTAAGTAGCTTCCGATAGACTCCAAGTGTGGGCTAAATGAATACAAATCTGTATGCAAAAAGTGATAAAAATGTATTTAAAAAAAGTGATAAAAATATACTTTTGAAAATAAGCATTTGTTTTCAGGTTCTAGGTTGTGGAGTTTGAGATGATGCAGGTCCAGAGCGATGTCATCTGACTGCCAGACCTCAGTGTACCGCTGGGTTTGGATAAGCCTTGGAATATACCTTCTTCAGCCACTCTTATGGATCACTGAGAAGCTAGGCTCTTGAGTTTTTACTCCATTGTAGTGTCATATGCCTAAAATTTGATTCCTTTAAAATATTTTGTAAGCACTGATTGCAGCATTGCTAAACGTGTTCTTATTTGGTGG
This sequence comes from Sclerurus mexicanus, assembly GCA_013396755.1. Taxonomy (NCBI): domain Eukaryota; kingdom Metazoa; phylum Chordata; class Aves; order Passeriformes; family Furnariidae; genus Sclerurus; species Sclerurus mexicanus. The sequence continues at coordinate 2,209,911 of VWZF01005535.1, read as the reverse complement.
CTGTAATGGATAGAACACAGTGGCAATATGATAAATGCACACACACTTTTTTGGGGACAAATTCTATTAAAAGTTTTTCCATTGCTTGGTAGAAAATAATTTTGTCAGAGGCTTTTGCAGATTCTTTGAAGTTGGAGAACTGACATATTTTCTATATTCGGTTATGGCAGTGCAAGAGGTTCATTACTCCTGGCTCTCCATAAGTATGAATTCAGAATGCCAATTTCCTGTGAATCTGATGTAAACTCGTGTCCAAATTGTCTAACTGGGCTTCTGTACTATACTGGTGTCAGTATTTACAATCGAGATAATATGCAATCAGTTTAGACATTTTTTAAATTTATTATTATTTATTTTATTTTTATCTTCTTTCATCAGCTAAAGAAAGTAATGCTGAATAAATTATAATAAACATACTTTGCTGCTTTAATTAAACTGATCAGATAGTGTGATAAAGAGGTTAATTAGTTGCTAACAAATTAATTTCATTTTCCCACCTGCAAATCTGCTTTGTAATCGCTTGCATTTTGCCTTATAAAAGGAAGCCATTCACAGTTGCTTATACTTTGAGGAAGTTACTGTGATGAGAAGATTAGCAGTTTCCTGAACCTTTTGGAAGATTATATTTACTGAAATTAAAATGGATTTAAAATATCTTTCTCTCAGGGTTGTCTTCCTTGTTTTTGACTTGGGGGACAGGAGGCAGAATAGAGAGGATGGTGATTTGAATCTTTATATATGTAACCAGTTCTGTTAAGTTTGATAACTCCAGAAAAGTCCCCTTTTGATTTTCTTTCTTCGTCGTTTGTGGTATGCAAGTACATAAAATCCTAGAGGTTTTTTTTTGTCATCCTCTGGGAGATGGTAAGAATATCAAGGGAGATTTGGCTGGATTTTTTCTATGGTTTGTTTGATTGACTCTAGTGTTTTTGATGTCAGTATGAAATAAAATGGTTTGAAACAGTCTTTGTAAAAAAGTTGTAGGCAAAGTTAATGGGTTTTGTTATGCTGCCTCTCTATCATATTCTTCTTCCAAAAAAACCCCATCCTGGATTTTTAAAATGTAATAATTTAAAAAATAATAATTTTAAAATAATTTTTAAAAGTTGGTGGAGATTTAATCCATTTTAATACTGTTTTCAAGTGGTTGCAGGACTAGACAACCAAGTAATCAACTCATAAAATAATGGGGGGGGTAGAAGTGCAAGAGCTCCTTCTCCTGCCCCACTGGTTACTACAGATTTGATTTGCATCGGGGGTCCTGCCAATGGTTTGAATCTTAAAGAGATTTAAGCTGAAACTTTATTAATGCTTATAACCTTTTTTTGCTCATATAGAGCTGATTTACTGAATATTCCTATTAAAAGGTGGAAATAACTGCCTATCCCAAGCAATTTTTTCCCTAGTCTTACCCTAGATGTGCAGCTCCTGGCTGGTAGTTTACCTGCTGTGCCTGCATGGGATGGAAGTAAGCAAATAATGCATAATGTTGCTAAAATTAATTGGTGTTTTTTTACTTGAGAGAAAATCAAAATCAAAACACACAAATAGACTAGAAAAACAACAATCTTTCCAACACAAAGGCTGTATCTGCTCTCTCATTAAAGTCTGCAGGGGAAATCTAGTTTTCAAAAAAGAGATTTCTCCATCTGCTCAATTACAGGCAACTTTCCTCACTTTGACCTGCTTGAAATAAATAAATCTAAAATCTAACAGCTTTTAAGTCGTGCATATTCAACAGACAATGCCATTTGATCACTGAAGAACACTGAAGAACAGTTTCAGAAGAACAGACAGGTCTGTAGATTCTGATTTTTGTACTTGTCTGATAGGTATTTCTTATCACCTTTTGGCCTCTGGTACATTTAACCTCACACATTCAACTACTTTTGCCTTAATTCTGCAGTTAGTAGTGGAAATTATTTTTTTTTTTAAAGAAGTTAAGTATCATCCTGGCAGCTTAAGTAGTCCAATGGTTCTTTCTGACAACAGTGCTTGTAGTGAAAAATATCTGAAAATTGGGGAGTTTTGTTTGACATGGAGAATTTGTTCCTATTCTTTACAATTTCTATGCTCAATTCTAGAGATTTGAAGGCAGAAGTACTATTTTTAGTGTTTGTTATGATTCTTTTTGAGGTTGTGCATGTAACCTCAATACTCTTTGTTTCTTCTCTTTTTTGTAAGTAAATGTATAGTGTAGCATAATATGGGCATTGAGGCAAAGGAAAAAAAAATCCTACTTATTGTACTCTGAAAAATAGCAGGGTTTTCTCCTGAGATTTGAATGTGATATAAAAAACTTCTTACTCAGCTTTACTAATTATAATTTGCACAAGACAAATTAAATCAAGCATAGTTAAATTCAGCATGTAATCAGATATTGTCATGGTGAGGAAAGGAACACAAGACAATGTGCCACTTGAAGGTCATGCCATTAAGTGAGCCAAGCAATGGATGGGCTGTGGCAGCAGAATCACAAACTCACAGAATGTTCTGAGTTGGAAGGGACCCACAAGGATCATCCAACCCTGAGCCGTGCACAGGGCCATCCTCAAGAGTCACACCATGTGTCTGACAGTGTCATCCAAACGCTTCTTGAACTCTATCAGGCTTGGTGCCGTGACCACTGCCCTGGAGAGCCTGTTCAGTGCCCAGCCACCCTCTGGGTTTAAGAACCTTCTCTTGATATCCAGCTAAACCTCCCCTGACACAACTTCAGGCCGTTCCCTTGGGTTCTGTCACTGGTCACCACGGAGAAGAGATCAGTTCTTGCCCCTCCTCTTCTCACGAGGAAGCTGTAACTGCAATGCTGTAACCCTCAGACTCCTCTTCTCCAGGCTGAACAGGCTAAATGCCCTAAGCTGCTCCGCCTATGGCTTCCCCTCCAGACTCTGCACCATCTTGGTAGCCCTCCTTTGGACACTCTCTGATAGTTTAATATCTTTCTTATACTGAGTCACTCAAAACTGCCCATAGTGTTCAAGGTGAGGCTGCCCCAACACCGAGCAGAGCGGGACAGTCCCCTCTCTTGCCCAGCTGGTGATGCTGTGCCTGATCCCCCCAGCCTCCTGGCAGAGCCTTCTGGCTGCCAGGGCACTGCTGACTCATATTCAACTCGCCATTGACCAGAACCCCCAGGTCCCTTTCCATGGCATGCTTTCCAGCATCTCATTGCCCAGTGTGTACAAACATCCAGGGTTGTCCCACCCCAGGTGCAGAATTCAGCATTTCCCCTTGTGGAACTTCACATGGTTGGTGATTTCCCAGTCTTCTGATTTGCTGAGGTGTTTCCCTGTGCACAAAGTAAGCTGAGACCTGACCCGGTCACAGTGCTGGTGAGTTGGCAGAGCCCAGCCTAGGGTAGGTGGGATGCTTGCCCCAGTTTTAGGCTGTGGGAAGTGGCTTGGCACCATTGAGGGCTGGTTTGACCTTGATGCTTGGCTCTCCTGTGAAACACCTACAGTCTCTGTGTCTGGGAGTTTTACAGACAGGTGTCACAGGATGCCAGTCAAATCAGTCCATGGCGTTATCATGTTTTTCCAGAATCTCATGTGTTCTCTTTCCATTTATCCATGCACAGCCCATACCAGGGGTCCTTGCACTCCTTGTTGGCACTACTATGTGTGCCATAGCTCACCACAGTCAGCCTTTTGCATTGTTGGAATCTCAAATATTTCTCGAGTTTTAGATTCTTCCAAATTTAGACTTCAGTTAACGCTCTCAGGATCTTAATTTTTAACGCAGATGTCTAAAATCTGGCCACAATCAGCACTGCAATATTTGGATCAAAATTCTTAAGAATCAATGTCAAGCACTAAAGTATATCCATATAGTGTTTCTTTAGCTGGCATCTGTATCTTTGCGTTACACTTAGCTGATAAATTATGTGTTTATATGAGGCTTGTATGTTTGAGTTCATCTGTTTAGCATGCAGATGATTAATAAATTACTCATTTTATTTATCACTCTGATGCATCTGTGAATAGATAAGTGACCAGCTCTTGAAAACTCTATATAAATTTGAAGGTTTCTGGATTTTGATAGTTTTAGTGAAGGAATAACCTGTAAAGGAATGCTGAAAAAGTTGATCTTTCTCACCATTTGAAAGAAAGACTATGCCACACCTTTAATGGTCCTGTATATTATTTCCTGTAATCTTCATCTTTTCATTTCAATTATTAGTCTCAGTGGAATCTTGAGAAAAGCCTTTACACAGATATGATGAAAAAGGCTTATCATAAATTATAGTGCAGACCTGTAAGGTTTTAATTAGTGTATGAAATTTAATATTCTGACAAAGCAGTTATTTGATCGAATTATGTTTTGGGGAAAAAATGTGACTCATTTGCCCATATTATAGGCAATATGGGGGCATATTTCTTGATGGGCATGTTGATATTTGATATTTTTAATGTTTTTGATATTTTGATATTTTTAATGTTTTTATTAAAAATATTTTTAATATATAATTTCTAAGTCCAGTTTCAAGATCATGTTTTAAATGCACTTTCTAACCCATTTCTTACAGTCCCTGTTCAGACACTGTAATTGCACGCATACACTGTAATTATAATTGAAACTGGTTTACTATATTGCCTAACATTTTGTTCACTCTAAAGACAAGTGATAAATCAGTATTTCTACACATGGAAACTGAATGAAAAAGAGGTTATTAGCTGCTAATGCTCCTATGTGACCTGTGTCATTTCACTTATATAAAATCACAAAGCTATAACAAAAGAGATTGTAGTAGTTGGCACTCTTTTTTTCCCCCTATTTGCAGTCTTTTATTCCCTAAAGTTATCCTCTTTAAGAATAAATGTAATTTTTTGTGCGGTGGGCCATATTTAGCTGTCTTTTCTGAAGAGTCTAATAGCGCCTTAAACTGCATGTCAGACTATATAAGGGATTAAACTAAAACTGCCTGGCTTATTTTTCAGAGGATTTATTAGGATGGATTTAAATCTTAATTACCCCAAAGGTATTAAAGTGGACTTTTTTTGATGCACTCTTTATCCAAGGGGACAGAAGAGAATGTTTTTTTTAAATTAAAGGAGATGTTTTACCAACACTTTAGTCTGCTTATAAAAAGTGATAGACCAGTATTATTAATATTTTTATTGTCGCATGCTGAGTAAAAGGGCTCCTAGTTTTTTCACTAGTGTGAATGTCTTTTCCAAATGTGTGAGATTAATATGATTTTAAAATGTTCTCAAAATTTGCATCTGTAATTCTAAGAACTTATTTCTAACTAAAGTCTCAAAATCAGACATATATTTGCAATACAGTTTGGTTTCTTTTGAATTTTGATTTCTAGCTCTACCTCATTACCTGAAAACCAAAGGAATCCTCACTACTTGCAGATTAGCTGCAATATAGAGGAGCTTTTATACATTGCCTCATTTTGGGTGCTTTAGCACTTTTTGAATAAAATACTTAGAAATCATTGAAAGTAACCTGTTTTAAAAGAAAATCCAAATAAACATGTTTGGCCTTAATTTCAGATTTTAAAACATGCACATAATTATGCAGTTAGTTATATGTATATATATATTTGCCATGTAATCTATTACATTAATTTTAGATTTTTCTCCAGTGGTTCACTTAAGTAAATCTTCGATATATGGAGATCTTTAACAAACACTCTTCTGTTTTCTTTTCTTTCTTTTCTGAGGGAGTTCATTATCTTCTAGCGTCTCTGAAATTAATAAAAGTTTAATTTTTTTGCTTTCACATTTTACCTACACTTGGTTTTGAACTGCTACTTTAAGGATAAAAAGGATAATGGTGATGTCTAAATTAATACATTACATACATTGCATTAATTTCTTAATATATGAAAAGCTGCATAAAACCAGTTTCTTCTCCTCTTTTTTTTTAAATTTACAATCTTTTCTTTTTTCTTCTTTTTTTTTTTTTTAAATTTATGGTAGTTCATTATAATGTCTCATAAAGTTCTAGTATTCATTTCAGCCTTCTATCTCCCCACTTTGGGCACCATCACGGGATCAGGGTTGCACAGAGTCTCTAAGGAGCCCATGGACAGACCCAAGGGCATATGTAATTATAACCACAGCTTCAGTGAAAGCAGCGTTTCTGAATAGACTGCATAGGATGTTTGTGGAAAATCTTAGATTGCTTGGTTTTTTTCTTTCCTGAATGAAATGCAGACATGTCTTGTGGGAAAGCACACATAAAATCTTTCTACCAAACCCAGACATTAGACTACTTGGTGGCACTCATATTAAATGGAAAATTCTTGGCATAAGATAAAAGAATTCTTTAGCATAATATTTAGAGAGGACAGACACTGTGTCCTACAGACACCATTTTGTGGCAGAAATGGCAAAGAGCTTTCATTTTGGGTATTTGGCAAAGGAGGATGTATAGCTTTTGACAACAAAATGACATAGATATATTATTGCAATATAATCCCTTTTTGTTGTTTTTGAAAGAATTTGATTGGAAAAAGCATTACTTACTGTGATGGCAAGCCAACTTCAGCCCTATTCATGTAATCTTGAGTTTAGGTATTTATTTGTCAAATCAATAGACTGCGTCTGTAAACTTGCTCAGTCGAGAATCAAAACCTGAGTTTAAATTGTTGTGGGTTCAAATTTCATCGGCAGAAATTCTGAAAGATGATCTTTTCCCATGCTTTTCTTCTATTTGATGAATCTGTGTGTTTCTTCAAATCTCTCGACAGAGAGGCTGTAGACACCAGAAACTTTGGATTTTATGTAGTGAAATTTAAGGACTTAATAGAAGCCAATATGTGGTGTTTCCCATTGGAATTGTTTTATACTCCAAACTGGAAAACAAAGAACTATTGAAATGAAATGCAATGTAAAGTCAATGGAATGATCTCAGGAGCAGATAATACTATGAATGGAAGAATGTTATTAAGGTAGAAAAGAAAATCATAAGAATCACAAATAAACATTTATGACCTGGTCCTTAGCATAATTTTTATATGCCTTTCCTAATATCCTTGTCAGATACTAAAACTGTTTGCTTTGAAAGGGAAATTCAAAGATGGTGAAAACATCCCTTCACCTTTCCAACTGCATAGATTTTGTAAACTCATATATTGATACCATGATAAAGTTTCTAATTTGTGCATATGGTCTCCTAAAGTCACTCTTTCATAAATTCACCTTTAGGACTGTCTCACTAAATCCCTTCATTCATGAACAGAAGCAATAGTGAATATTTACCCCCTATCTCTCTGATAGCATTACTGGATAAAGAACAAAATTAAATATCTAGGATATTTACATTGTACCTAAGGTTTGCTGACCAAGTGTGCAGTATTACCCTGTGGCAAAAGTGTACTACAGTGGGAAGATTCAAATCCTTTGTGTCAAGAAGTTAATAAATACCTAAACTACTCACTTGAGTACCAGCAACAAAGCAATTTGTTCTTGTCAACTAGAAGTGGTTAAATTATGAAAAATTGTCCTCTAAAGATCTGACTGATCCATGAATCTAATTTGTGAACTGCACAGCATTCAGTGTGTTGTAGCACTGGGTATCTCATATTTTTTGTATTAAGAGTAGTGACATATGTCCAATGTCAGTGTTAGTTTATGCATTTATACAGGTAATGTCTCCAGGCAGGGTAATGCACTACAAGATATGAATAGCCTAGCAAAATACCTCATTTGTTTGGTATGGGGAAGTGTTTATTTTAATTAACTTGTAAACATATCATGTTTCTGAAACATAATTCTTTAATAGGTAGTTTAAAAATTACTGTACAATCCAGTAGCAGCACATAGTAAAGCTATGCCATCGTCTAACAATTTAAACATAAATAAAAATATAAAGGACAAGGGAAAAATATAATTGTGACAATAAAGAATCATTTTTTTTAAGCAGATAAACAGAACTGTGTCTGTTGAGGCCAGTGTTAAAATCCTCTGCAATAAGGATTCTATGACAGGGTATGCTGCTAGGGTAAACGTGAGCAATGGAGAGGGGCTGGGGAAATAAACTCATACCTAGATGAGAGTCAGCACAAGAGAGTGCCTAATAGAATTGTGTTTTATGAAAATGTTATTTTTAAAAGTGAAAGCAGTAAACAAAACCAATGTATACATAATATCCAGATAGGTATGTCTGTATTGCTTTTCTTGCAGCTCATTTTTCCTGAACAAAACCTTCCAGGGAAGAAATTGCAGGGCAACTGCTCTAACACAACCTGACATTAGGAGTTGTTATGAAAGAAGAGTTTCTTTCCCGTCTTCTGAAGTGAAACAATTTTTATTATTATTATTTATTTATTTTTTAATTTAAACTGAACAAACCATCTTAAATGAAAGCACTTGTGTTAACAATTCTGGCTAGTACCACTCAGAGCTGTATCCTTTGCCTAACAAAGAATCAGATGGGTTTTTGTACAGATCAAATTATTTACAGAACAGCTATTTTGTACACAGCCATGTAAAAAATAAAGAGAAACCAAAGAAAATAGAATTTGTTGCCTCTTCTGTCTTACTTGGAGTCTTCCACAAGCATTGTACGGCCTTTCCTTTAGAACAGTCAAGTGAATAAGCAATTATCTTCAGTCTTTAATGAGGCAAGGAATTTCCCCATGTCTTTAACACCTTGAGATCTGGCTTTGTTACCCACATACTGATACAAAACCAACTGATCTGTGGGTAGATCAGTATCTTGATGGAAAAGTGGAAAAATGCATTTTGAGGGAAAAGCAAAAACGATGAGTTCATGTTAATAGCATTTACCTTAAATAGCATTTAGCTCATCTGCAATATATTTCATGTTTGACTCTCTAAAAGGTCACAAAGGAGAACAAATGATGTAATTATTTATGGAGTGAAGAAAATGATGGTTTATAAAGATGAACTGCATTACCTTGTAGTATATGCCATGGTACTTTTTTAGTGCAAGTAATAATTGTCATTGGCTTATCTGCTTGAAAAATGATTACTGGAAGCATTCTCTCCTGTTGGTATTTGTAAAAGAAAGCACCTGTGTTCAGCTTTTTATTTAGATGCATAAATTTGAGGGTATTACCATAAACAGAACTGAAAAGATAAATTAAGACTCTTTTTGGAGGTCAACAGCGATCACCTATTTTAAACATGCTGCTGGACATGAGGAAGTGTAGCTTCTCCTTTTTTTATTCAAAATCTGTAAAGAGATTTAAAAAATACTATCTCCATATCATTTCATACAGAAATGCACATAGAAATTGTTTTATTTAATTCCAAAAGTATCGGCCACATTGCAGCAATTCTATTCGGTGACAAACTACTACAGCAGATGTAAATCTTCAAGGCTTTTAAAGGGTTCAGAAATATTTTAAGAGAAAACAAAACTGTATTCCATAGGAAATATCTCAATTTCCAAACTGCTGTAGTCGTTAACGCTGAATGAAGCTTCTGACTGATTCTGTAATGGAAACTAGCAATTTTCTCCTTCTTTGCTTTGCTTGAATTACATGGTACAGCGTTTCCACAGAGCTGCCAGGATCCACTCTCCGCTACAGCAGCCAGACTCTCCTGTGATGTATTTTCACAGATTGTATTTTCGCTGTGGGAGGCAAACAGAACAATAAATGTGTGTGTGCAACAAATGCTTAACTCATTTAGCAATGCCCGTGCATTGCTGTATCTGTTGTCTGCTGGATGTCGTGGCACATAAATTGCCTAATTGCATAGGGAAAGTCACATATCTGTAAAATAAAAACAACTTATGGAAGTCTTTTATGAGCTCTGGAGTTGGTCCGTTACCTGTACTTTTCTAGCTGTGTTTTGAGTGACTTATGCAGCTTCCTGAGTAAGAAACATTAAATGTATGAAGTTAACCATAAGCATGGGAAATACTACATGCAACAGAGTTCAAAGAAAGATCTGAGTCTGTCATATTTCAAAGAGAATACATAAAGAAGCGTGGTCTATTTCAAAATGTATTTTACAATAGTACAGATTATTGCTACTTAAATTTATTCTCTCCTTTCAAACTAACAGAATTCCTTTTCTTTCTCTTACAGAATAATGATATTATCTATTACAATGCAAAAGATGATCAGAATGATGTAAGTAATGTTTCATTTCACTTAAGTGCCTGTAATCCTAGAAAATTAAGGGATTGAAAATATTAATGAAATTCAAAGACTAGCATTTAAATATTTTGCAGAAGCAAGAAATCAAGAAACTTCTAAATGTCTTTAAAAGTTTCCTTGAGAGCCAGGTAATATGTCATGTTCGAATTCTCAAAGTCTGTCTCCTCTCGTGCAGCTTTGACTTACTGGTCAGGCAGAGAATGTGCTGGGAGAAAAAAGATACAATCCTATTAGCAGGACTGGAGAATCAAAATGATAAATGTAAATAATTTACTCTTAAGGAATCATTTTCTGGCCTTATTTTCCATGCTTATATTATGTTGTTCTGTATTCTTTATTTGAATTTATTTACATGAGGGAAAGGCAAATGTAAAAATGTTACTGAGTAATTTTTTTCATGCAGTTTGTGATTGCTTATGTGACTGCAATAAGCCTTGGGGAAATTGAAAATCCAGTCACAAGATTTAGACAAAATGTATGATAGTTCAATTCATGGTTTACTAAAACTCTTATTTTAAGAGGTTTGAAGTCTCCTATCTGCCATTAGCTTTTAAAAATCTTTATGTCTTCTGGGGAGAATATGTTATCCTCACCTTCACTTGAGATAATACAACTGCTTGTCTTCATTATAGATTTAATTTATAAAACCATAGAAAAAATGTTGTAAATGTATTAATCAGAATTGCCAGCATGCTTCATTTGCACTTTTTAATCAAGTATTCCTTAGAGATTGATGGCATCACTATTATAATTGATGCTTCTGCTGTAAGGCAATTAAAGAAGGTACATAGATCATGCCAAGCGAACTACTTTTTATGCTTATATAGAGTTTTGAGTATTTAAATCCAGAGACAACAAACCGTACTGTCCTGAGGTCTAAAATGTACATGCTTTAAGTAAAAATTCATTCAAAGTAACCTAAATTTGAAAGATATTGGCCTGTTCTCATTAAATTCACTGGAATGGCAGGTTCTACTTACATAAAGCTTAAATACTGGATTTTTAATCTAAATGTACCAGATAGTGATGGTAGATTGTGGTGTAAAGTAAAAGACCCTGATGTATCTGTTATGATTAAGTAGTATTGGGAAAGGTCCTGAGATTACTACTTCTACAACCAAAATCCAAATCTGTTAGACAAGGCAGGGGAGGAAAGACTATTCCAGAGTTTGCTCTCTGTTCTTCTGACTTTCCTCAGCACATCCTTTTTTTTCCCCCAAGAAATAAACACACACCCAAAACAAAACTTTATTAGACCAGATATTCTATTTTATTTCTGTTTCAGTTTTATTTCTCTTTATGTCTTTTTAATAACATTTATTGCCAAGAAATGATAAGGATACAATGGTCAGGGATCTGGTAGTGATTTTTTTGAGAAAACCTTCACCTAAATCTCAGCTGTGTATGCAAACACCACAGACTGTTCTGCCCTGTTCCTGGGAAAAAAAAAATGCTCAAGACAGCTTTTTTTTTTTTTTATTTTTATCAAAAGATTTTAAGAGAATAATTTTTGAAGGACTGGTTAGTAATACTGTTTTTGCCATCCATTCTTTTCTGCCTCTGAATTCCATTATTTTTCCTCTTCCATGCTGTGAGCCTTCATTTCATCATAGGAAATGATATTATATTTCTCTTTCAGTACAATTAAGAATAATTAATAGCAGAAATTTATTTTTTTAAGATTAGACATCTAAGCTGGTCACTGTGAGTACTTCCAGAGGGCTGTTCAGTTTGTTCTGAGAGAGATGTCTAAAGTCAGCTGAATCTAGATATGTGTTTCTCTCTGTTGATCATGTTCGTATAACAGTTCTTTTTAGATCTCAACTTCTGGATGTTGAAGAATTAGAAGAGATTAATCTCCCAGGTCCTGCCTGACAGTTTTTATTTTTTTCCATTCATTATTTCCAGAAGAGAAATCCTTCTAAACTTAAATTCTGTGTATTTTTCTGTATATGCTGCAGTACAGTTTGCTTTCCTTCTTCCTGTTTACATAGCGCATTCAGGAGATTCTTCTCTCGTTTTTCATCTGTCTTGATGGGCCTTTTTGAATCTAATCACTGTGTTTTCTTGGACTTAAAAAACAACAAAAAAAGTATGTGAAGGTCAATCTTTCTTTGGCCTTTGGATTTCTGAGCCTCTCAGATAAAATGATCAATTTGTAACCCCACCGTCCATCAATCAGTAATAGACCTTTTTTACTCTTTATCCTACAACAGCAATTAGATTCCACTTTCTTATTTCCACCCTCCTCCCCAGTGCTGTATGTAATGTGTGAGCACTTCATGATAATTAATGAGTTTTATCGTCACAACAACGTAGGAGGTATTATGTTCCCATTTTTCATACCTCATAGGAAGAGAATGGCCAAACTTGTAATTTAATACAGGTCTCTCAGGTTTTAATTCACTGTCCTTTTCCAAGAACCCTTTCAGTTTGATATATTGCAGCTTGTGTTGTGCACTTCAATTTGCAGGTGTCAATTGCTTTTTGTATTTGGAAAAATGCTGCGGTGTTTTTATTGGACGACATTAAGATGCTCCTTCCCATTAGTTTTCATATTGCTTTGCCTGTTTTCCCTGTTATCTGCATACATAAGAGTAGTTTTATCTCAGTGCTTTCACTGAGTCTGGATGCCAGCTTACAAATAACAAAATCAATATCCTCCCATCTGGGTTTAGCTACCAGTGGATTTGAAAGCATCATTTTTTTTAATTGAGCTAAAGCTACTGACTTTTCAGTATTTCATAGACAGTGAAGGATAGACATTTCCAATGGGAAATTTGTCTCAGATAAGTTAGGATGAGCTTAAGTGCTCTAGCTTCCTTTTACAATAGGGCAGCCTAACCAAGAGTACCCAACTAACTACTCTAGCTTCCTTAGGTCTCCTATTTCCTCTACTTTCATTGTATGACAACCAATATGGTTTGACACTGCAGTCACAATTATGATGTGTTGTATTTCATCTTCTCTTTGTCCTTTACTACTTACATGGTGAAAAAAATTATGATTAGTCATAAAAAATTTGCCTCAACTATTTTCATTTATGATGATTAAGTGGGAAAGTGTATGCCATAGAGATTGGGAAGTGTAGTTAGTTAACTTGACAATGACTGTGACTTGCAATCCCCTGCACTCAACAAGGTGCCAATGAGGAGCTGTTGTACATACAGCATATTTCTTCAGGGCTTGTTTTTATTGTTGCTATTCTTCATGTGTATAATCTGCAGCTATTTTTTGAGTAATTTTATTCTATTTATTTTATTTTTATGTTTTTATATTTATTTCATTTTCTTTTTTTAGTACAAAAGAACTTATTGTTATTAACTCTAGTAATTTCATGGTACTTTGACTTCCAGATCTTTTAGGAAAATGCATGCTCCAGTGTTCTTGCTCTGCACATTTCTCTCTCACATCAGGAATATTGTGTTATCTAACAGTGTGATTTGGATGCCATTCTTTGAAAAATAAGCATTGGAATTAATAGTGAGGGCATGATTGACATTGTCTGCTTTAGTAGCAAGACTTTTTGCATTGTTCACTGAGGAATGTGTGCCTTTTACCAAGTATCACTAGGAAACATGTCAGTTCTTTCCATTTCAAGGCATTAGAGGTAAGCTTGGGTCCAAGCCACAGGGAGAAAAGGCATTCCTTTGAGCTTCCTATTGAAATTATAATGATCTCTTGCCACAGGGAACAGGGGTTCTTGCTTTTTTCCTTCCTTTTTTTTTTTTTTTAGTATTACAATTAAAAAACTAGGTATCAGGTTTCTATTCCTTTATTCAAATTTGCTCAAGTGTTCCCTTCTCCCAAATGAATATATGTTCAAGCTTGCAATGAACAATACCTGATAATGAAATAAATGACTGCCCCAAAGCTACCTCCTACCTGTGAAACATTTATGAAATAATAATGGCAAGAGTGATAACTGTAGTTGTCAGGGTCTTAAAAAAATGAGAATGTTCTTAATGCGGAGAATCCTACCTTGAAGGCAAATTTGCACAAAAGAGCAGTGCTTGAAGTCTCCCCATGGAGGCGAAGTTTATGCCTCATCGAAGATCAGAATTCAGCCCCAAAGCTAGTGATTCATCAGTTTAATTGAAAATTTCTTGCTTCGGGGTATTTCATACTAATATCAGATGCATGAGTGATAACAGTTGCAGTGAATGCAGTGTAATTGCTTATTGGTAAATAAAAACACCACGAAAAGCTGAACTTGTCATAGGATGTTTATAACATTTGAAGCAGTCATTTTTAGCAAGCACTTTGTTGCGTGATTATAGATATCAATGTTTTATGAGTATCCTGACTTGTTGTACGAGTGTTCTAACACGTCACCTTGAAATGTGTGGGTCACCTTGAGATTTTTAAGTGGTACAAAACAAAAGGAATAACTCAGTCTGATGCTTTCATATGACTGATGGAAGATGGAAGTAGGCTTTGAAAATTGCAAGTCATATCAAGCATCCTGGAATAGAGGACTTACAATATTTTAATAAGATTCAATTTTTAGACTCAGGATGTCTAAGTCACCAAAGTCTTCAAGTCATGTTTTCAAGTTTTCCTGCTGATTCAGTGCTTATGCATGTGTCAGTTTGAATAAGTGACCAAAGGAGGCCTTCATCATAAGTGTGGCTGAGATAAGAAGCAAATATTATAAAAACAAAATTTATTTCAATATTCAATGTTCTTCTCTCCTGAAGTTCTCTTAACATCTCTGGCTTCCAGTACATGCCGTAAGTATGGCAAAGCAGCACATCTTCAGAATTCAATCCTCTCATTTCGTGAAAGGTCATTTACTCTGTAGTGCATCATGCCTTGAGAAGGGTTGAGTAGAAAGGAGTCACAGGATCACAATATTCTGAACTGGGACACACAAAGATCATTGAATCCAACTTTTAAGTGAATGGCCCATACAGGGCTTGAACCTGCCACGTTGGCATTGTTACCACCGTGCTCTGACCAACTGAGCTGGTCTCAGAAGCACTTCATAGAATCATAGGATTGTTTGGGTTGGGAATGGACCTTAAAGATCATCTTGTTCCAATCATACTACCATGGGCAGGGACACTTTTCACTAGACCAAGTTGCTCAAAGCTCCACCCAACATGGCCTTCAACACTTCCCAGAATGGGGCATCCACAACTTCTCTGGGCAATTTGTTCCAGTTTTTTGCCCACATGGCTGTGAAAGGCCATTTTCAGTTCTGTCCTGACTTGCAATCTTCTGGAGGTTTTAGAGTAGATATGTGAAAAGCTGGATTAAAGGTATTCTTACCTCTCTCTTTGTGGTGTGTGTTGCAAATAGGTTTTAATTCAGTGGGAAATCACATTGTCCAGATCTAGAAACTTTTGAACTTGTCTTGAGCTGACCTTTTAAATAAGCTTTTTTTTTTAATCCTGATTTTCTAAAAATTATTTCAAAATCCATAAGTTGACACTTTTGTTTGTATTTTCTTTTTCTTCGTTTGTGTGTTTCTTTCTCCTGACATGCTTCTTTTCTTGGGCAGGATAGCCTTCTAAAAATTCCCTTAGTCTCTGTGAATGCTATTCTTCTAATTTATTGCATTGTCAGAATTTCTTCATACTACCATTTTTAAAAGCCATATAAATAGTCTTACATACTGTTATGGCAGTTTGCTTCAATTATTATATGGTATTTAGTCTGCAGGGAGAGCTGATAGTCCATAGCTCAGTGCATGGTTTAGTGTTACCTACAGCTCTTTTCTACCTAGATACAGCTGCCATTTAATTAGTGAAAAGCTTCATTAAATTTATGTGAGCATGAATTGTCAAGTGATATTTATATAGTGTTTTGAGCCCCATTAGTGGGGGAAAACAGTAGATTAGGAGGGCTTCTGGAGGTCGTGTAGTCCAACCTTCTCAAAGCAGGTCTGTACTATTATTAATGTTGTTATTGACACAGAAGATGGGACAAATTAAGAAGAGGGAGCAATAGCCAATTAGTATGCTGCAGGATGTACAAAATCTGGACCTAACCAGTGTGACTGAAGATAGGAATGCACTGTGAAACAGGATCAGTTGATGGCTTAGCAAAGCATGGCAAAGACAACTGCATCAGATGAAAAAAATCAAATTAATTAAATGTTCACATTCAGTTGGTATTATAACTAATTCCCAATGAAGCATTAAGATGATTTAACAGTTCTTGTTCTCCAGGGATATGATCTTTAATCAGATGTGGGGATGGTAAAAGGTAGACAGGGTAATTTATTCCAATAAGTGTAAAAGAGTTCCTAGTTTGAAATTTAATTGGGTGATGTATGAAAAATCTAAATTCCCTAGAATGCATTTTGGTGTCAAAATTTTAGATGACTAAGTATTCTATAGGACTTTTGTCAACAATGGATATTTTTATTTTATTTTATTACATGTTTGAGTACTCTAATGGATTGTGAAAGATCAATGAAGGAGGCTATGAATTTTAAAGGTTGGGGTTTTTTGTTTGTTTTTCTTTTATAGCTGGGCTTTTCTGAACTCTTAGTAATGTTTCAATCAGTTAAAGATGTGCTTTTCTTCTAATGTGACCCTGTATTTCTAGAGCTGGCTAATGATAATATCTTATCCTGTCAAGCCACTATTATAGTCAATGCTGAAATAGGCAGTTCTATTCAACACCTGATAATTTAAGGGCAGGTAGAAAAATCAGTCTTAATGAACATCTTGGTCCTGAATCCCAGACCATCACCCCATTTAGAAGAGGACGAGGTTGGGACATTCAGGTGGGATTACAGTCATGATTCCTGATCTCATGACCAGGATGTACGACCCAGGAGGGATATGGAGATGTTGCCTGAACCTTTGGGAATGGAAGGGATGGAATTAGGGACCACTGAGGTTAGTCATACACATCCATGTCCATAGGACCAGATGAGATGGATCCAAGGGTGCTGTATGAGGCAGCTCTTAGTCATGGTTGAGACACTGTGGGGACTGTAGAGGTCTCTGATGACTTGGAGGTGGGGAATTGTCATGTTTATCTTTAGGAAGATAAATGCATCTTATGCTTCTTATGTGCTTAAATATTTAAAATACACATCTCATTTTACCTGACATTGTAGTTCAAGAGAAAATAGGACATACAACAATGAATTTTTGCATACTGGTGTTACTGCAGCAGACTTTATGCAGATTTGAAATGAAGGTCAGCTATCATCTGTAATCATAAGAAAAGAACATAGCTTTTAATTTCTTTGTGATTATTAAAAAAGAAATCAAGGTTTGAACAACTACAAATCCTAACTTAGTAAAATATGTTAGTTTTAGGAAAGACAAGCTAATTGCACAGGTTCCTTTAAGATAAATTACATTAATTGCTAATATGCTTTGGTGGCTTCAGATTTTCAGCCCCTCATTCTGCTGTCCAACTTAACCTCCTCAGCCTTATCTTGTTGGGACACTTACAGAATAAAGTCTCTGACTCTTCAAATCAGAGTAGATGATCTCCCTGAACTCAGTAGGCATTAGTTGCAGAAACAGGCTGGCCCAGGACATTTATTCTTTTAGTTTTCAAGCAGGCATCAAGGAGAGGAAGGAATGGTCTTGGCTTGCAAACTGGAGAATTTTGTGAATAGGTTGGAATACAAGTAACAAGAAAACACTATTATGTTTGAGATTTATAATAATTTTGTTTGTGTCTGAAAGTTCTGATCAGAAGCTGTGAACCATAAAGGTCAGATAAATGAATGCATAACCTCTGCAAATGGTTTTGAACTGTCCATAAGATATCATATTGTTTTGTACGCAGTAGACATGGACAAGCCTGTAAGTAGCTGTATAGAAATTGTTATCACCAAACCGCAGCTGCATTCAGAAAAATAGCTTAAGAAGCAAATAAATACTTTTTAATTATTTTGTCTCTATACTTGATACATACTGAAATTGCTCGGTTGGCAGAACTCTGAAAATAAAATGGCTGCTGTAAAAGTTTGGACTTTTTAAAATATAACTAAGCAATCCAGAGATCAATTAATTTTCCTACTGTCATACAGTAACCAATTGATGCATTAGAAGCATATGGAAACACTTAAAGCATTGAAAACATCTCACATCTCTATTAAATATAATGACCCTTGAGCATGACACACTGACAGATGAAAATATAAAATTATTTTCCTACTAAATTCCTCTCAGCCTACCCAGACCCTACATATAATCATATATATATTCTTATGTTTATATATGTGAATATACATATGTATATATTCTTATGTTTAACACCTCACTGTTGTATCACAGATAAAGTAAGAATATTTCAGTTCTGAGCCAACTGTTTTCTTATTTTATTTGTAACTCTTTTAGTTGAGTTTTGTTTCTAAGAGTAGACAGAAGGATGTCACTTTATCTAAAATATGCATGTAGCTGAGTGAAGACTGCAGTCCCCCACTGTCACACAAACAAAAATGAAATAAACTGTTTGCAGGTCTGTCACAACCATCTAAACACACTCAGCAGTTTTCCCACAGCTGGAAAATCACATCTACTGAAAAGGAAATAAAAGAATGTTATCAGAAGGCAGTGCACTCATTACACTATCTGAAATGATGTGCAAGTGCTGTGGCTGTTAGAAATGCACTGGAGCTGCCCCTTCAAAATTAACTCCCCTCTATCTCATTCCTAGGAGAGCTGTTCCCATCATTTGCTTGCTGCAGGCATGTTGCTGAGCTGGGTGCTTCAAGCAACATCTCATTTTACTCTCTCTGTTATGTCCAGCTCTAACTTTTCAATGGGGCCACAAGCAGTGTTGGAGCAGCTTTCTGTGTAGTTCTACAGGAATATCTTCCCCCGGGAGTTAAAAAAGACCAAATAAAACAGCAAAACTGACTAAAACAGCAAATAGGACAAAGAAAGAGTAAGGAGAAATTCTATACTTATTTTGTATGTGACAGCAGAGTATATCTGGAAAGAAACTAAAAGAAGGAACAGCAGTGAGTCCTCGACTGTTTAAAATTTTTCGTTTAGGATTTTCAACAGATATTCAGAAATAAAAAACAGGCAGAAATGGAAAGATGAAAATATTTTTTTTCAAGTTAAGACAGAAAGTAATCACAGAGCAAAAATTTTGATGTCTATAAAACTATAATAAATATCATTTCCTCTTTACATTCATTCTCTAAAATAGCACTGGTAGGAGCAATGAGGTTTTGTGGAAAACCCATAGCTAGATAATAAGGCAATGGAAAATACTGCCAACCAATTCCTTCCTATTTTGCGTAGGTGTGAAAACAGGTAGGTGTCATTGTTTCTGGCTGGATATCTGTTCACAAGTTGAAAGAAATCTACCTTTGATTCTTTTGTCATGATGCTAAAACTGTTCTGGTGCTTTGATCGACTTGTACGTTGTTCCTGGAAAGAGTGTCTTCAGAAAACAACTGAAGATTGCTTCAGTTTGCTTGTGGTTTTTATTCTGGTTTCACTGATGATTTCTCTTAAATTAATATCAGCTTTCTGATCTTCAGTTTTCAACAGCTGCAAGAAACAAAAATTAAGTTTTATATTTGCAGAAAAACCTTCTGATTTCTGCAGTAATCAATATTTTTCAACTAAATGAAAATTTGCTAGTATAGATACAAAAACCACTCATAGCTGTGATGATGAAAAGTAACTGAATTTGGCAAAAAGGAATCGGGATATGGTTGGCTGCGATGAAAGAGGCAGCTAAACTCTGTCACAGTTTCTTGAAATGACCCTGTTTGGTTTTGTTTTAATGAATGTTTGCCTTTCTAAACACATCTTTCCATGATACTTCTTGGTATAAAGCTTCCAGTTATCTCATGTATTTACATTAATTTATGGTCACAAAGCCCTTGAGAGAGAAGTTGCGTTATTCCTGCTATGTATTTAGCTTACAAAAAGGCCACAGAAGGCAGCCTCCAGTTTAGTGTAGATCATGCCAAAAGTGATTTAGAAGGGATCACAAAGAACAGCTTCAGAAAAAACTCAGTTTACCCGAATTTTAGCTGCTATATCAATTTTCTTTTACTCTGATCATGAATGGTAGATACAAGAAAAAAAATATTTATTAAAAAAAAAAAGCCTTAAAATGGCACAAATGTGAACTGAAAAGAGAAATGGATTTTATCTGCCTCTCCAGGGAGTGAGAAATTGGTCTGGAAATTCATTGCAGAGAAATGAGTGAGTTATTTTGCTGACTGTCAGTGGTAGGTAACAATGTAATTCAATATGTGAAGGCCAGGTTTGAATAGATAGAAAATTAATCTTCAGCCACTATCTCCTGTGGGATTTTCCTGTGCCAGTATTGATTGCATTTCAGCTCCTGACTTGGGAGAGAAATTGGTTGGAGGTGGATTTTAATTGTATTCACATGCTGGATCACTTTCCTTCAAAATATGTGTTTTGCTACTTTCCTGAAAACAAAGTTTAGCTGAGTATTTAAACTGTACCCACTGACACCACAATCTGTCAGGCTTTTCTTAGAAATGCCAGACTAAAATAATGAATAATACTTAGGTTTTTCTTTTTAATAATTCCTTTTTTTTCATTTTTTTTTTCTGATTTAGATGTAAGCTACATGAAATTCTTAAGTGTGACAAATGAAAACTAAATAGATTTACTTTTTATAGAAGGATCTACTATAAATTTGGATACGTAAGGCCTGGCACAGCATTGGTCTTGCTGGTCAGGATGTACTGGCCCAAGTGAGCTCAACAGTAATTTACTTATAATGCTTCTGATACTTACCTGTTAGTTGCAGAACTAGTTAAGACACCTTTAGATTTAATAGAGAAAATGTTCCTGTGTAAAGCAAACTTTTTAATTTTTAAAGGATTTTGTCATTTGATGTCTTTGGGTTTTGGGACAGATTGATGCCTTGTTACAATATACAAGGTTGTACATCACAAAATATTCCCAGGAAAAGTCAACAAGAGGGATGTGAAAGTTTCTGCATTACTTTATGGAGTTGTAGATCCACTGCCCTGCATTAGTTAAGTTGAGAAGAGTTTTTTTAGATTAATATTTTTTAATTTGGTATGAAGAATAACAGACTAGGTCTTTATCACAGTCTTTTTTAGGGGGACCTGGTTATGTGTGCTGTTAGAAATGTGGGAAGTAGTTTTTATGTTTGAAAGTTTAAGGCATTAGGGTCTATTAATTACACCCTATAAGTTTCAACAAAGTTTAATCAAATATTGACAATAGACTTGAATCTTCTTTCATAGCATATGAATGAATGGAGAGACTCAAAGGTTATATTTAATAATTGGAATGAAATTGAAACATCAAGCAGAAGAAACATGATCATTTTATGTTCAGATGCTTCAGGAATTTCAAGCAAAAATCTAAATATATTCTAATATGAAAATTTCTGTCTAAGACATACTAGGATGGACTGTATGGCACATGGTGTGATTCTTGGGATTGTCTTGTGTCAAGGAGTTGAACATTGATGATCCTATTCAGTCCCTTCCAACTCAGGACATTCGAGGGTTATGTTTACCCCTTTTCCCATACCCCTTCCCTCCCAATTATATCTGTGGAAAATAAGTTGAAAAAAAACCCCACTTCTAGCATTCACTCATTCTGGTGTTTTATTGCAATAATGTGGCCTTATGATTCCCAATTCTTTTCTGAATTGATCTGTGAAAGCACTGAGAGTTTGTAGTCACTGCTACTAAATTCAGAAAAAAATAGAGTGTTAGGATTTTTTTTTTTCAAATTACTTTCAGGCAGGAGGGAAATTTTGTCACATGAAAGATAGGTGCACATTTCATAGTAAGTTACCATGGGTTGGGTGTTGACCTGGGCTGGCTGCCACTTGCCCACCAAGTCCTCTGTCACATTCCCCTCTATCACATGCCCTCGCCAGCAGCACAGAGGGGAGAAAATAAGGCCACAAAAGGCTCATGGATGAAGATAAAGACAGTTTAATAAAGAAAAGCAAAGACCACACATTGAAGCAATAGCAAACAAAAAGATTTGCTTCCTACTTCCCATCAGCAGGTGATGACCAGGCACTTTCTGGGAAGTAGGGCCTTAGGACACATGGCAATTGCTCCACATGTGCCTTAATGATGAATGCCTCCCTCCCCTCCTCCTTTCTCTTAGCTTATATTGCTGAGCATCCTTAGGTATGGGATATCTCTTTGGTCTGCTTGGGTCAGCTGTCCTGTGTATGTCCCCTCCCAACCTTTTGCCCACTCCCAGAGTGGGGTTAAGTATTAAGTAACAAGTTAAACTTCTTAGCATAAGATACAATAGCTATGCTGAATAAAAGTAGTCAAAATTAGTACCCCCCTTCTTTTCTTCCGGAAGTTTTATAGACTTGTGTTGTGAGATCCATCTCACCTAATTCTAGACAGATGTATTGCAGGTTTCTGCGTCTGGGTGATTTGCCCTAGGGCTACATTTACAATCAGTTGAAAGTAGGAGGCACTTCTAAAGCATGGTTCGCGTCATGGGAACATAGCTATCTGATTAGGATGCACTCTAATTACACTCTAAACATGACCATTTCCCTTCATTGTCTATGAGGGCAGCCTGGAAGGATGAGCACAGCACTGCTATGTTGTTAAAAGCAGGGGATGAGTTCTGCCCTTTGTGTTTCTAAAGAAAAACTCTTCCTTGAAACTAATCTGAGACTGATGCTTTAGGCAACATTTGAATCTGTACTTAGTAAAACATTTGTCTGTAACCCCGTGATGAAGCAGATGAGAAAACATGTGCAGTTTGGTTAAAATTTAGCTGTCTATCCTTTGATAGGAGATAATAATAAACAGAATAGCCTCAGCACACACATGCCTGACTGACCGGCAGGTGCTTCATTGTCAGAGCTATTTATCAAGCGTAGCACATTTTCAAAAACTGATGACTCTATAGTATTAAAAATATCCTTATAATTGCCTACAATTGCTAGTCTGAGTTAACTATTTGGTGTCATAGTTGATTTGTCATTGCTTTAAGTGGCAGTCGACTTTTGCTGTGGGACCTCCTGTTCCAGGTGCAGCTGAGACAAGTGAAGACATTGCCACCTCCTCTTGGGCCTTCAGTACCTCCTCGGTTCCACACTTCATGCAATTGTTGTAACTGAGTTAGAAAACAACTCTGCATTTCAAAATTTTAAAGTATTAATGCAAACTAACTGAATCAATTGGAAGGAATCAAGAAATGTGTATCAGGGTACAGGTAGGAGAGGTTGGGAACCTAAGGCAGACAGGTGATGTTGAGCACCTAAGAGTTTGGGGACATTTCCACACAGGCAGATGCAGCCAATACATGAGATTTCATTGAGACATTGTTAAAATAAACCAATGAACAAAACCTGATTCAATCAGAAGTTCTAAGAAGGCTTAATTTCTCTCTTTGTCTGAATTCACCCCACAGTTTCACAAAAATCCATTTATGAAATGTATACGAATATATAATTTTAAGATTTGTGATTTGCTATATAATCTACAGAAGAAAAATATGAGATACAGTGTTTATTTTTAAGATTCAGTACAAATTACATATAAGAAAAGCTAATGTATTTGCCTGGCATTATGGGTGTAAAAATTACGTTCACTTATGAAAAATTTAGGTGTGTAAGGTGTTAGACTCATTTTTCTTTTGCAGGTCTTCATTTCACTGAGTTTCATTGCATAACTCAAAAGCCAACTATACACAAATATTCCTTGACCTGGAACAACTAACTGTGTTTATACACAAATGCAAAATGTTAGCAATGAAACAAAGGCTATGAATCTGTGAGGGAAAAAGAGGCAAATGTGAGTGGAATTGTTTCTATCATGCTTTGTAATGTTTTGCCCTTTATGTGTCTTTTTTTTTAAAAAGCCTGAAAAGAATGACACTGAATCTGGCAGCCAGAGAATCAGACCAGTATTTGAAGATGATCCTGTTTTCCGACGGCAAACATCTTACCAACATGCAGCAGTCCACATACCAACAGATATTTATGAAGGCTGTAAGTAGCATGTGAAGAAAATGATTTTATTTTTTAATACTAAGCTCATTATTTGTGTCTCATTCTTAAAACAAATAACCTCCAAGCTAAACTTTCATCTCCATTTTTAGTACAGGTTTGCTGTTACTGTCACTTTTACTTCTTTCACTAACACTTCAGAGATGTGCTCTATTAAACATATGATTCATTTTATGAATTAGAAGGAGCCATAGTTAAACAGATCCATTGGGATTGGATCTGAGTTTCACAAATGGAACTGGAGATTAAATGAAACTCTTACATATTCTAATTTTCTGATCCATTCTTTCTCTATGCTGTTCTCATTTAAAATAAACAATTCCTGACAGCTCTTCTTTACATGCTGTTTGGCCTCAGGCAGAGCTTAGTCTGAAAACATTTTTAAATTCCCAAAATCAGATACAGTTCAGGTGAATAACATGCTGTGTGAGATGGTAGTACCAATAGTGCAGGAAGTGTATTTTTAGAATTGCAGTAACAGACTTTAGCAGAGAATTTGCATACAGTCTTTCTAAACTATGCAAATATATATATGCATATACTGCTGAGGATTCTTTAATTGTATTTCAAAATTAAGTATTTGTCTTTCAAGATGTAAATAAGTACTTTTTTGTGTGCCTATCATCAAGCAAAAATCTTTATATAATAAGAAGACATTTCAGGATTCAAAGTGGCTGCATATTTTTAAAAAGGGGAAGGAAAACTATATAGAATCCCTATTTTTAAGTTTTGATTTTTTTTTTCCAATTCAGGGTCTTAATTTCAAATATGTGGTCTTTTCCCTCTTTCAAAATCTCATCAAGAGAAGAGAGACCCTAGTGTGACCCTGAGCATTTTAAAATTCATGGCCACAGTTCCGTGCAGCTTCCATAAATGGCACAGGGATAAAAATGGAAATGTCAGTATGATGGGGAAAAGAGTCACGGTAACTTGTATTCTTGCACGGTGTGCTTGACTGACGGACCGAGAGGATTATTCTGGGATTCTGGCTTTAATAAGTGCTAAAGTGCACCCTAATTGCAGGATTACAGAGAATTGATGGGCCATTTCCTTTGCTTTTGTTTGAAGAGAATTGATATTTCACTGTTGAAAGGTTATAAAACCTCACCTACAATTACTAGGATATTTGTAAACACCATGTGAACTGTAATATCAGATTGTCATCATAACAGTCCGTAAAATGGTTTGTTGTGTTGAATTAAAGATTTTAGGTGGTGTTCCTAAAGACACATATCCCTTAAAAATGAATGCTAGGTAATGTTGCTGTACAGCCCGTCAACCTAAAAATGAAGACAGGTTATGACTTCCATAAGAAAGGTACAACTTCAGTATCTAATAAAATGAAAGTAACAGACAGAAATATACATTTCTGGAGAGAGAAAACTGCATGTGCAACATATATGGTTCATGATTCTTTGGGTTTGGCTTTTATATTAATTACCAGAGATGTGGAAGTCTAAAAATTACCGAGAAGACTGTAATTCTGTGTGAGAAAAATCAATTTGTTGTATGACTAGATAACTTTCAGTTACGGGTAGAGTTTTCAGCATGAAAGAATACCTCAAATCATAGATTTCCTATCAAAAATGGCAAAATGATTACCAGGTTTTATTTCATAGTTACAAAGTTTGTGTGTCATCTAGACACAGTGAGCAATCGGAATGTAGTCATTTAGCAACAGATTTTCCAACGTAGAATTCAGTTTTTTTCTTTTCACAATATAATCTACAAGGAATTTTTATAACCCTAGAAAGACTGATAACATATCTTGAACGCTGTTTTCATTTTTCTCCCTGTTCACAGCAGCTAACCTGTTATTTCTTGATAGAGGTTTCAGTGTCCACTATAACAGGGAGCAGTTGTACACTGCAAATAGTATCTGCAATTTCTTGTCTACATCACAGTCTGCTAGGGAGCATTTACAACACTGGTATGACAACAAAACCTTCTGAGAAACAGTGGATGAGACACAGTTTACAACTTTTATTGCTTGGAAGCCAGTTGGTTTTTTGGGCATTTTTTTGACTGGATTACACCTTGGGAAGCAGATTTCATTTTTTGTCCTTTATTGTATACATTTTGTAGGATGCCAAGAGAAACAAAGAATTGCTCTTTGGACCTCACAGAACAGTTTTCGATGACTGAATATTTGACTTGCCTATTCTTCCTTGAGATTGGTTTTCACTTCTCTTGCCTCTTAGAGTAGCAGGTTGCTGTCTCTAGGGGAGAGGGACAATTACTGTTAGAGCCACATGCAATCTGAATTTTCATTCGGACATGTCAATCGCACTTTGTCATGTTAATTAATTTTTTTCTGTATGAAGCTGGGAATTTGAGAGTCTCTGACTCTTAATCATAGAATCACAGAATTACAAAGATTAGAAAATACCTTTAAGGTCTTCAATATGTTGTCTATTAAAATCTTTCCTGTTTAGGTTTCATTTTTATTGCAATTATTATTTATGAGTACATATGATTTTTAAAATATGAATCAAATAACAAATTTGTGTCCATTTTTGAAAATAGAAAGCTGGTTTGGCTAGTGCTTCTGTAATGGTGCACCACTTGACAAACTAGTATGGGCTACAGAGTAATATTCTTTGGCTTCCTACATGTATAGTGACTTGTAATTCCTTTTATTTCACCATAGAAATACATGAGACATCATTACAAAATATCCATTTATTGCATCCAGGTTATTACTTTGCAGCTTATTTGATCGCAGAAAGAAATATTATGAAAGTTGGTTGTTTGGTTTTTTTCTTCCACTGGACCTGGTGCCAAAGCCTATGCAGAGACAGAGGGAAGCCTAGGGAGTTAATTTATTTGCCTGTTCTGGAATTGCAGTCCCATCACAAGAGAGGGCAATCCAAATAAAATAGACCCAAACCAGGATTTTAATTCAGTACTTTTCAAGAGTCCCGTTTAGGTTTTGAAATAAAGTCAATCTGCAGCTGAAAACAGAACAGACCCTCAGGTCATCTTTCTACCACATGCACTGGGAATTAGTCATGCATCTCCTATTAGCAATAGCAGAAGTCTTATTTCTAAATCCTTGTTAGAACTCTACCCTGCTTATGCCTAAGCAGAATACAGGAACTTCAGGCCAGAAGTAAGAGGAAATCCCTGGCATAAGGCAAGTGAGGTTGATCTTCCCAGTGGATCCCACCACATGCCCTCACATCTGAGATCGTAATGCTCCATCTTGCTCTGGATGTGTGTCTGTACTGGTGTAGGTTTTAGGAAAAGTATCAGGCAAAGCACATAAACAAGGTTTGCTTTTTTACTGTGTAGTTATTCCTGCTTTACTTTCTCAAAATCAGAAATCTTGCTTTTATATGTCACTACTTGATTAGCATTCAAGAGAAGTTTAAAGTGTCAGCTTGAAAGTAATGTGTCACGAACATGATAGCATCACTTTGAATATATTTGGACAGCTACCAGTAAGCAAAAAGGGCTTCCCCTGCTCAAAACACATTAAACCAGTCATAAATAGGGTTACGATTAATTGATGGTTCATGTATCTTAATCACCATAAAATATTCATACTCTTTGTTCACAGTCTCACGGCAGTCAAAATTTTTCTGCTGCTTAAAATTTTGTTTTTATTATGTATTATTTGATAACAGTTTTGGCAGTGAAGATAAATGTTGGCTTTCTAGTAGTGCATCATACATGTGAAACGGTTATGGATAAAGTATTTTGACATAACAGTACTTAGCACCGGGGGGCCAATCAAAACTTTTAGGAATAACTTGAAAAATTCGTGTTTGATGTTACAGTGATTTTTATCTTGACTGGAATAAAAATCTCTTTGACTGGAATTTTTTAAATTAGGGACAGTTTCTTCTTCTGTATCTCAGACTATCAGCTTGAAAAGAAGAAATATTCTTTGGGAATAGTGGTCTTGTGAAAGGTGTTCCTGCCTATGGCAGGGAGTTGGAACTAGATAATCTTTAAAGTTCTTTCCAGCCCAGGCCATTCAATAATTCTATGGTTCTATGAAAATAAAAAACCCTTAGAAATGTTGGGAAATGAAACCATGAGAGTGAGAAGATTCCTCCTCCAAAAAACCCCCAATTCAAATAAACTAGGAAAAAACACATTCATGAAAAGTCTTATGTGTGGATAATAAATACGATTTATTCAGGAATCAAGATATTGATAAAGTGTTGTGTAAATATTTTGGCATGCTACATTAGCATTCCTTAAATGACTAAAGAAGCAATCAAACTTTTGTGTGTTTCTTTTAGTATTTAGTTTAAATAGCAGTTATACGCAACACACTTTTATTATTTACATTAGTTGGCTCAACATATTTTAAGATTAATGATATATTTTTGTTATAGCTGAGAAACTGAAGCTGTTCACAACTATTTTTCTCATGGTTTATTCTAAGTGGTAAATAAATAGTGCAGGTTTACTACAGCTGAGATTGAAAAGTGATTGTTTCTAGTTTGACTTTGTGTGTCTTCACACCTCTAAATTTGGAAGTAGACATTTTGTATGTCTTGTGCAGATGGCATGTGAGATTACTTTCTCCTAACTTATTTTTTTTTTAGTATTCTTTATTATTTTAATCAGTGAGTTATTTTTGAAAACGTATGAGTGAAGTGGACCTTTAAATGAATTTTCAGTGTCAGCCTGTTTTAAATACCAAACACTATGTCTTGGGGTAACTCTAAAGCAAATGTTAGTTGCAGCTAAGTCCCTAAGTACTGCCTGGCTGGTTCAATATTAAACCTGGAAGCAAAATACTGATGCAGAAGCTTAAGTAAAGAACTCTAGGGTCAGTATTGCTTTTTACGTTCTGGCGATTACAGTGTTCTTTGGTTTTCTTTTCCCTCAAGTAGCTTGCTAAAGCTCCCTGAACTAAATTCTTATTTAAATAAGCAACAAGAAGAAGTATCTTTTCTAAATTGATGAAAAACCTTGTTTTCTTTGTCCAGAAGGCCAAACAATTTGAATAGTATCCTTCATCATGAAGAGGTACTTATATTTTGGTACTGGGATTACGTTAGTTTCATTGGATGGATGGTTTAGCATAATTCCCTTGAAGTCAAGCTGACCAAGACTTCTGTCTAAAGTCATCAAAATTTAATATAATAAGGTAGGATAAGGATGACTGTTTGGTAGACAAGGTTATTTTATTACCTCCATGACAGACTAATTTGATTAGGTACATGCTATTTTGGAGATACAGCTGTAGTAAGGAATTATCAATATAGATTTAAAGCAACCTGCCTAAAAATGATGCATGGCAAAAATTATATAATACAATATTCTCAAGCTGAATATTTGAGAATAGATTTTGGCCTGGAAAGTTTATGCAAGACTAACTGACTGTTAAATGTGATTTAACATTCTTAATGGGAAAAGAAATAGTGGCAAATCTGAAATAAAACATACTTCTATTATAATTCCAGGTACTATTCCAGACTTGCCTCACCTTGCCTTAAGATGTTTGAATAGAATTTTCAAATGTTTCTGCAAAATAAAAAAGCAGAATTTTCATTTTCAGAAGTAAATTTAGAACCTAAATGCTATAGATTTTAATAAAGACACGCTTGTCTGAACACAAATTTCTACTGGTCTTTTGGAATATTCTACCTCTGAACTGAAAGATGTTTCTTTGAAGTTAATCAAGGGTTAATTATTTAAAATCAATATGACTTTTTATTTGTTACTTGGTATGCATTAGTGTGGGAGCTGACTGAAAGACAGCTTCATGGGATTCTTGACACAACATTCAGTACAATTCCCCATGAAGACCACAAAACAAACCACATTAACCTTTACCTCCTTTTAAACACAATAGAATATATCAATAATTATTTTTCTATTTCTTTAAGTCTAGAAAATGGCTAATTTATTTCCTTTTGTTGTTGTTGTTTATGCTCTTTTAAAAAAGGAAATAAACCATAAGAATATTGAGTTTGGGTTTTCAATAAAACAACAGGGCTTGAGGCATGGCCCTAACCAGTGGCTATGAGCTTTTTTCACAGTGACAATGATGCCTTGGGGACCATCAGCTACTAAACTTTCTATGTTATGTCATTCCTCTACTTGTAACCAGCAGTTCATCTATGTGGATCTCTGATGTGATACAGTCCTCTTATTCAAAGGGTGTGATCTCCTACTTGTTTAATATTTTTATTGTCATGGTGACTCGTGAGAAGCCACACCAGAAGCCAAACTTGTGATGCCTGGTTAAACTGGTCATTATAGTGTGACTTCAGCAAATAGAATACCATACAGTGAAGAAACTTGGAGTCTCTTTGATTTTGAAAACTCACAGTTTAGACCGAAAGACACCAGAAACACATTTGTGTTTGGATTCAGCTTCTTTTCCCAAACCGTATAACATTAATTTGCATAGTTTTTAAAAAAGAAAAAGTGTGAAAATACTTTTTCTAGTAAATTGAATGCTGATTATCATTATCAGTCAGTGTAGCTGCCTCTCACTTCAGATTTCTTGACCATCAATGTGCTGTGTCTCCAGCGTTATCTTGGACTTTATAGCATGTCCTGGGATTCCAATGTCTCTTAGGCTGCTTGTCTCAGTCATAAATGTTTAAGCTGTGCTTACTGCCAAAATCTGTTTCAGAGACCAGGTGATTGCTGCTGCTCCTCAGATCCATTCCTTTGGCAGTATTTTTGCTCTTATGCACAGCTTGGAATAACAATTATTTTTGAATCCTCTTGTACCAAGAGGGAAAAGTTGACTCTGCAGTAAGATTGGCAGTGTTCTTATGGTAAAAATAGCTAATGGTGGCCTTTGGATTTGTGCAATATGGACAGCAGAACAGTGAATATCAGTACATCTTTACTATTCAACATATTAAAAAATAAGGCAATTTTAACAGCCATCTTGAGGGAGTCATTGATTCTTGCTTGTGCAATTCTCCCTATGTGGAAACCAATGCAAGAATTCTTTATGTCATAAATCTGGGTTAGCTTTGCAAAATAGGTTGATGAGGGCTGTATATATTGTCCAAACTTTGTATTGATCCTCAAGGAAGGGAAAATGTCACCTCAATCCTTTGATCAGCTGCATCACCTAAAAGCCTCTGCTGATGTGAGGGTTGGCTGTTGTGTTCTCAGACCTGCTCTGCAGCAAGGGAAGATCATCAGGAAGCTACTCAGACATTCTGCAAGTGTAATTCCACAGCATGTAAAAGTCTTTCATTCAGGATTCACAGGAATTTTTTCTGTAATTACTTCTTCAGAACTCTTTCCCGATATCTATAAGGCAGTGCAGGAAGAAATACTTGTAACATTTGCAAGCTCAAAATGAAAACAAATAGTTAGGTGTGTTTCAGTATGTCAAACAAGTAGATATAGTGAATTGACTACTAGAAAAAAATGATAAATTGCTTGAAGTAATTAATACCTAATGTATAATTACCAATTTGTGAGAAGCTGTTCATGGAAAAACAATAAAAGATGTTCTGTCTAAAGGACCTTATACCCTACTTTGAATGGAAGTGTTAGGGATTTGGAATGTTCCTTGGTTATCCTGAATCTGTCATTTTTTTTTTTTTCTCCTCAAATCAGTTTCCCTTATTTTGTACTCAGTTATAATTTTCAATGCAGTGTGTTGAGATGTAGACTAAGGACAGAGGAAGGAGAGGAGAAGGGAAGAGGAACTGTGGCCCACCCCCTTTTTTTTCTTTCTCTGTTCTCACACAAGCTGCCAGCTCTGCTCTGAGCTCTGATCTGGCACCCTCTGTAACCCTGTGCAAAGCTGTAGAAGAGCAAATGTGACTGCGTAGGAACTTCTGCCCCCACCTCTGTGCCCCTGTGGCATCTGAGAGTGCTGTCTGGGCAGAATGTGCACACACATGGCACAAACTTGTGCAAATCCTCAAAGGAGAGGACAAGGTGATTCAAACCCAGTAATATAATATAAGCTGCATAAAATAACCAACATGTATTGCCAAGAACAAGGGCCCTGATGCATGCATAGATAGCTTTTATGCACAAAAAATAATATATTAGAATTAGAGGAGTTTGTTTATTCTTGACCCACACAAATTATGATGAATTGAAACAAAATATCCATTTTTTCACTATGGTAATGTGAAATATTTTTAATGGAACCATCTCTCTGCTAATTACATTTTTAGAAGTGTCTTGTTTTGTTTTAGATTTAATATCTAAAAGGTTTAATATGCTTATTATCAAGAGAGTTCTGAAAAATTCCCCCCTGGAAAGAAATCTAATTTTCAGCTTTGCAATATTAAAACAAAAGAAAAAGTTTGCTTTGTTGTGAAACACATTATTAAAAAATTTGCTCTCACCTTTCAGAATGTCTTGTATTTCCAGCCTGTGATACCACAGCTACAAATTTTGCTCTGTTGATGGCAGCCTAGCTATGAGTTATGATTTTTTTTTTTAACTTCTACTGTTAAAAATTCTATCCCTGGGTTATTGCGCTTTATTTATTGCTCTTTATGAGATATACATGATGAATCCTTAGAAACCTATATTATAAAAATATTTCATTCATTTGATTCTTTGAGAAAAAAGGGAAATAAAGGTGTTAAATTATAGGTGTGCAGGAGATAAAAATTAAGATTTGAAGTATTTTATTTTGAAAAATACCATGATAGATGATATATTAAAAAGAAAGGTAATAAGTCTGGGTACTTGTGGAAGCATCCGTCTTGATGAATTTATTTGGATTGCTTACCAAGAAACTGCATATAAAATCAGCAGTAGATTAATAATTGGAATATATCTTCTCTACTATAATTTTAACATGTGTATTATCATATTACTCAACATATTAGTTATTACTATTTTTAAAGTAATATCACCCTTACAAGTGATATGTTCAGTTTTAGTTTTGAAATGAGGAAAAGAGATAAGGAAAGACTGGGAACAACATTGTGTAGTCATATATGGATTTGAATATCCTTAGAGGGTGGCTTTTTGTGGATATGTTAAAAATCTGCAGTCTTTTAAGTTTGTGACAACATACAAAATGTAATTTAAGGACATGATTACTATTTCTTTATTTATTACTACAGACTCGCTGCTTTGGTTGGTCCACTTCATTCTTTCTGCCATGTGAGTTCATTTCCAGTAGTAGCTATTAGGAAGGAATAATGAGTATTTTAACAATAAGGTGTTTGGCAATACATATATCATAGATTTTCCCCCATTATTTGGGCTATATTTTGTGAGGTTTTGACAGTGTAGTTTGAACATAGTCATCTCTATATGTGTGTTTCATCTGCGTATATGGGTATATAAATATATCTATAAAGATATTTAAATAATAATACCAAATTACTTAAAATTCATACTATTCTCAAATGTCCATTTGAGGATAAATTATGTTATCTTCTCTGTACATCACTGAAATTTCTTTCATCAAATAATTTGAAATTCATGTCAGATTATTATGTTTTAATGGTCTTCTATAGTGTAGAAATATCTCAGCTGCTTCTCTGTGTCAGAAGTTGTTTTACACCAAATTTGCTATGGTTATTTCTCCGTCTGACTCTACTTCATTCCAGATTTCCATTTCCATCAATGATAACACACTGGTTTTATTGGGTTTCCATCTTACCCTCCCTGCAGTCTCTCAATCCTTTAGTCTGTACTTGCCTACTTTTCCCCTCCGTTTGTATGAAGCTGAGCCCCAGAAATTATTTCTCTCTCTTACAGTTGTACAAGCGTTGATTTGAAAATGGTGTCTAACTCTGAGTAAAACTGTTTGTTTTACTTCAAATTTGTGTCTTTCATAAACTGAAAATCCTAAAATTCACCTCACAGAACCAATCCATAAAATAAACATTTACTTTCATGATCTTCTCATACACTTTTTCCTTTCTTTTTGATGATGAGGAAGATAAATATTAATTCTCCTTGAGAAACTGATGTGCAGTTGAACAAGCAGATGCAGTATACTCCCTTTGAAATCCTTTCTGGATATTTTCTAACTGGCACATGATGCAAACTGCAGTTCTTTGGATTAGATCTTGTCTTCCATTATACTAAAAAGTCACCGCCTATTTTTTCTTTTACTCTTTATACAAGTCTGAAGTACTTCCTGTCTTTTCTTTTTGAAGAAAATTTTGTATTTTCCATTTTATATTTGTTTCTTCTCATTTTTCATGGGTTCTGGACTCTTATCTGCCTTCTTTCTCCCTTCTGCTCTAAGTCTGCATTTTCTGGTGGGTTTTTTGGTTTGTTTGGGTTTTTTTGTGGTTTTGTTTTAATTTGTTTTTTCCTTTCCTTTTACATGTAGTTTATGATATCTCTCTTAAGCCATAGTGAGTATTCTGTATTCCTCAGATCTCTTCTTCCTCCTGCAGTCAATATGCCCCACTATTTTTTCTCACACACATGGGATATTTATCTTTTAGTTATCTGATTGACAGTTTGCTCTTCTGATCCTGTGGTTCAGCAAACGTGCATTTCTTCAGTCCTCTGTCTTGCTTTATCACATTTAGGATTTTCCTATTTTCTCAAAATGTATGTCTAGCAATTTTTCATATTCCTGTTGGGTACTATTTCATAAATAAGTTAAATGCTCAATTTTTCAATAAAAAAAAAAAATTAGCCCAAGCATATGTTGTAAAACGAGACCAGGACTTTTCCGTTAGTCAACATGATAACATTAATTACTTCTAATAAACAAGGTCACACATCTCATTGCAAATCAACTTTCAGCTTACAAATTGTTTATTTGAATGATTTTGTTTTTTACAGTTAGACACACCACTCTGTAAAACAATTATCTGGATAACTGGTCATTCTATAGGAGCATTTTGTGTTAAGCTATTTGCAGTTTTTTTACTTTTTGGCCTATTCCTATGAAAGGCCCTGTGCCCTTAATATCCTTTTATTTTCAGTAGTGTTCGGAATCACTCAGGCCCATTCAGGTCAGCATCTTACTTTATGTTGTTGGAAAACAATACGTAGTTGCTGACTAGGAAACCAGTGAGAAAGGGGGGAAACCCCAAATCTAAACCTTGGCCTTCTCAGTTGGCAGCTGAAAATCCAAAGCACACTTGGGTAGCTCAGCGTGTTGGGTATGTCAAGTCACAGATCATTCAGAGCTGAAGGAAAGATGATGATGAAATCTTAAATTAGAAAATTTTCCAAAACAAGCTGACAACATGGTTCAAAACAACTTGAAAAGAACTAAATCCATAGAGGTTGGCAAAGAAGAAGAAGAAATAAAGATTGCGCATGGAAAAAGGCAATTACATCTTTAGAGCCTTTCAGTTCAGACACTTTACCACATGAACTTGTTTTCAGAGATGCCTGAAGTTTCAATGGTTGGCTCCGTGGAGGTCCAAAAAGATTACAAGGTCAGTAGGTATGTTGTGTTTTTCATATACAGATTTTTGTAGCAACACTGTGCCAGTAGCAGATGTTTGTCTCATGGACCAGGGGTTGGAGCTACATGGTCTGTCATATATCCATTCTAATCCAGACCATCCTGTGATTCCTATGGTTCTTTATGGAAGAACAATACTTATATTCCTTGTTAGAAATAACCAAATAGGATTACATGAACATGTTCACAGTTAAAACACTTTCTTGGGACAGTAGAAAATAAATGTTGTAAGAAAGGCATGTCATAAGGACTTACTGAGCTGGAGGGTGCCAGGAGATGTTGATTTAGTATTTCCTAGTCCTTTTTCTTCTGGGAAAAAGAGGAGGCTTAGTTGTTTGTGCTGTTATTTTGCTTTAGTTGAAATACAAACCTTAGAAATGAACACTTTACTGTGTCTCTGATTGAAGTTTCTGCGCAGTCAGCCTGGACATACCAAATACTTGTTTTCTACATTTCTTCAGTGTCATTGAGTTGAATCCAAATAGGAGTGCTCTATTCCTTGAACAGTATACTGAATATCAAGTGCTGTTGGTTTTGTTCCTAATTTGCCAAGGCTTCAAATAAGAACATCCTGAATCACAGAATCTGCCAAGCTGAAGGGAGATCAAGTCCGACTCCTGGCCCTGCACAGACCGTTCCCAAGAATCACACCATGTACCTGAGAGTATCATCCAAACGCTCCTTGAACTCAGTCAGGCTTGTTGCCATGACCACTTCCCTGGAGAGCCTGTTCCAGTGCCCGACCACCCTCTGGGTGAAGAACAGCATTCTAGTATCCAACCTAAACCTCCCCTGATACAACTTCAGGCCATTCCCTTGGCTCTGGCACTGGTCACCACAGAGAAGAGATCAGTGCCTGCCCCTCCTCTTCCCCTCACAAGGAAGTTGTAACTGCAATGAGGTGTCCCCTCAGTCTTGTTAAAGATCATCTAGTTAAAAAGCCCCTGCCATGGACCATGTTGTCCAGAGCTCCATCCAGTCTGGCAGTGAACATTTCCAGGGGTGTGGCATCCACAACTTCTCGGGACAACCTTTCCCAGTGCCTTACCACCCTTACAGTAAAGAATGTTTTTCCTACCTTGTAATCTAAACATGTCTACTTTTGGTTTTCAGTTTTACTTTCTGTAGTTCAGAGGAACTAAGTTTTACCTTCTGCTTATCTAAATGAAAGTGTTCCAAAATTGATATGTCAATATCAATATGAGGAACGTTGTGGAGGTTTGGGTTGGCTCCCTGCCAAACCCAATGGCCGGCCACACAGATTCCCCCTGCCTCCCAGGAGAAAAGGGAAAAAAACAAAAGAGAATTGTAGTAAAAGTATATATATATTCACATATATTACAATTATATACAATCAAACACTATGAATCTACAGAAGAAGAACCCCAAACAACTCCAAAAGGGAAGAGGGGGAAGGGAAAGGGAAATGGGACAAAAATAGGTAAAAACAAAACAAAACAGATACACACACACACACACACACACTCGTAAACTCAGGGAAAAGCTCAGTAAGTAACTAATACAATGAATTCTCACCAAAAATAACTTCCCTCAAGAGAAACAGTAGAGATCTCCATCTCTGAATGACTGAGGCACCAGTTTCTCCGACAGGCCTCAGCTCACATGGATGAGCTGAGCCGACACAGAGACCTGATGTCCTCCAAGCACATGAAAGGAACAGAGAAAAAGAGAGAGGAAACCTTTCTCCTTGTCTTATATACCCCTGATTACGTGAAGGAATGGTGTGGAATACTTCCTTAGTTATAACCTGGTTGCCAAGGAAGACCCAGACCAAAACCAAGAAAACTAAACCACCACACAGGTTTAATGTAGAAATGACTTAACAATGAGTCAGACCCAGGAGATACAGTGCAGTGGTCCCTGTGAGTGATATTTCTGATACTGCAAAACAGAAATCTGACCTCTAAGAGGATTGTGTTGTCTGTGAAATGCTGTCTGTGGTACTGCCTGTGACACTTTCTCACATCACTCCATGACAACTGAGTTCTGAACTAACATTATCATCAATGAATTTGAAGATTATAGTATCTGTCATTGGTAGTTATGAGGCACCACTAGATTTCTATAGAAATTACTGAATATTTATTTTATTATCTAGTAAATGCAATTAATCTCAATACTGTAACAATAGCTTTCATTATAATTTGTATTACCTACGCATTTTAGAATGGTATGTTCACAGGCACAAAGAAAGCAGATAAAGCAAGCAGTGTAAAACTGCAATCCTTCAAGGTCCTCATCTGTAAATCTTATTTTGTCACAGTGTCACACTGAATCTCTCAGATTATTGCATATGTTGCAAGACTTTTAGTGTACCTTTACTGATTTTTCAGCTTTCTAAGCAAGTGACATGCTACTTCACCTTCTTGCACAGGATGTGGCTTGATCTGAATTTGCATTTTGACAGTATTTTTCTCAGCAATGATTGCAAGTCAAGGTAATAGTTTATCTTAACATGTTCTCAATCTGGATATAGCACTAAATCTGACTTTATAAGGAAACCTGAAATTATTAATTAGCTCAAATTCCCTTTAGCTTGTTGAGTCAGTGTACTGATTTTATTTGGACTAGGATTTCACATGAAACATCTAAATAATAAAAGAAAGATGCTAGTATTTTTATACTATTTATACATATTATCTAGTTTTCCTATGAATATATAATATATTAAGAACTGTAAGATAGTCACATTAATAGTTCAAAGTATTTTAAAAATAAAAGTACTAAAATAGTGTTAAAATAACACATTGCTCTTAAATTTTAGATGCTTTGTGATAGTAAATTAATAGGGAAATCAAGCGATTTCCTGTTCACAACTTATACATGAGAAGGAATTGTGTCCTGGAGAATCCATTTGTTCCAGCTTGAATGTAATAGTGTGGACAGTGAATAAATGAGATTTCATTGAAGGATGCCTGCTCTATTTTGGAAGAAATAAGTTGAGAGATACAGAGTGTCCCTACTTAATTATTTCTTTATTGACTTCAAATTTCATTTCCTGAAGTTCTCACCAGCATAAGAAATTTATATTTCCTAACCAGAAATTTATTTTTTTTTTGCTTTGCAAATCTTAGAGCAATGTCAAAATGATATTTTGACATATAGACTGGATAGTTGCAACATTTATTGTTAGGTCAACAGATATAGATGGTTGTTGGTTTGATTTTAATCATAGGGATTGTATCTGGAATGACAATTTTGTTTTATTTTTGCTCACATGCAGAAAAAAATGGTATGATGTTTGATGATGAAGTAGAATTAACCCAGATATTTAAGCAAATGTATTTGCCAATGAAAAAGGAAGTAGTGTATATCATTTTGTTTTTGCAATGCTGTCAAGTTTAAGGAATAGGAGCACTTGTTTTTCTTGGCTCTGTCATGCTTTTGTTTTTCAGATAATAACTTCAAAAATATTCTTGTAATTCTTAACTTGAAGACAAGGTGGTAGATGCAGTTGTACACAAAAGTGTCTGTTTGTGGCATATTTATCATTTCAGCAACCATAAGGCATTTTGCTGTCTTATCCACTCTCTCTATAGACCTCAGTGCTCATTTTAGCTTGTTCTCTGTGCTCTGGTTCTGAAAAAAAAAAATAAAAAAATTAGTGGTTGATCTTAGAAGTAGGAATATTTTTCACAGTTTATTTGTGTTATTGCTTTGATTTTTCTACACTTAACTCTTTCTAGTAATCCTTGAGAGATGTGAATCTCGATTACATGTCTACCCTCAACAAGCTCTGTGATGTTGAGGAGTCACTGCTCATCTCGTTTATTTTTAAAATAATAATGGTTGTCCCTTATCTTGTGAAAGCCTGCAGTGAAATCAGAAAGTTACCTGACATTAGGTAGCATCTGTTCTTAGATTAAATATTTGTAATATAAGAATTAGTTACTTAGTTAAGAATGTTGGTAATGCAGAAAGTATCTAGATTGTCTCCAACAATTTGGATATAGAATTATGTAGGGAGTATGAGCCTGACAGGTTGCAAGACTGACTGTGGTAACAGTCTTGATCACTGGCAAAAAATCTCTTTGCACTGTTTTTTGGTTGTTTTGTTTTATTTGGGTGGGTTTTTCTGAGGATGAGCCCAGAAAGCAGTGTCTAGTCTTTTAGACAGCGTGTGCTATGCAGGGATGTCTGAGGCCCTACAGGTCTAATAGAAAGTCAAAGGATAATAGTCTCTTGTCACTAGATTAAGTGGAAGGTGAAATGGAAACATTTATTTTCCAGATGAGACATTGATTTAGTAACAGCTTTCTATTACTGCAAATTACTGATATAGAAGTTAGCATTTTCCCCTCTTTGAAGCAGCCTGGTGTGTTTAGAATGAGTTACACGCTCCAGCAGCTAAAAGATGTTTGACTCTAATAACAGGCTTTCTATTCAAAATATGGACCACGCTTACAGGGAAAATAAAATCACAGTCATTATTGAAGAGTGCTCTTTCCTTTTCCTCTTTGTTTGTTTTGGTTTTTGTTTTGGTATTTTTTTGTTTTGGTTTTTGTTGTTGATTGTGGGTTTTTGTTTGGTTTTTGTTTTATTTCTTTGGGGTTTTTTGTTTTTTTTTTTGTTTGGTTGGGGGATTTTTGTTGGGTTTTTTGTTTTGTTTTGGTTTGGTTGGTTGGTTGGTTGGTTTGGGGTTTTCTTCTTCTATTTTTGTTTTCTCTGATATGCAGGCAACATGCAAACTCTTGGAAAGGTAAGAAAACAGATCTGTTCCCTTATGATTTTTCAGTACACCGTAATCTCCTCTACAGTTATTATCGGTTGCTTTATGAAGAGTTTTGTTGTATGTTTAGCAAAACTTTGTTGCTCCATTGTAGACATGATTAAATAGTTCTTCTTTCTTTTACAATATTTATTTTAAGATATTTTCTACTGTTCTTTCCCTATGGAGTGATCTTATTCTGTAGAAGGTAAGAAAGGGACAGAGCAGCGTCAAAATGGGACTATTCGTCAGAGAATGGTAACTTTGTAGAGTGTCTTGGATTGTTTGAAACAGCAGTATTGAAGTGTGGTGAAATACACAGTGCATAAATACACATAAATAGATAATAAATACCTAAAAAATATAAGAAAAATAGTACAGGATATATTGCTTCAATTTAATATGATATGATTTGATATGATATACTATAATATAATTAATATAATATATATTGCTTGTGTATAATCTAGTAAGTGACTTCTTTAGTTCATATAGTTTATTCTTTCTGTGATCTCTGAGAAATTCTTTGCACATTTTGTTCAGCAGTGGAATACTGGAATTTAACATCACCATCAGGGAAACAGGAGGCTAAAAGATGCAGTAACAGGATTGTGATTATAGCAGAAGCAGAGAGAAAATAAATCTGAGACTGTAAAACCTTAAGTTCTGTGTGCTGGTAAACAGCCTTTGTCAGATCCAGCTTGAAGTTAGAGCAGAATTCTCACATAAGGTAAGAAAATGGGAGCGAGGGATTGAGGGGTTTTTTGGCTGCTTGCTTAATTCCTAGACCAGTGTAGATTCTTAATGTAGAAGATAACACATTTTTATTAACATTTCGATTTACTCAATCTTGAAAAATGGAAGATAGCCTTTTTTCCTACTCAAAGAACATGTAGATCCCTTTAGGCTAACTTAACACAAAGCTCTGAAAGGCTCCTCCTTATAACAACAGCAGAGAGACTTTCTATGGTAAAAAATGCTTCATGAGAAATTCTCTAATGAGATACCTGGCTTTTTTCTAAATACATATTTATGCATCTTCTATAGAAAAAATCTTTTCTAAACAAAAACTTGAGCATTTACCTTCTATGCTGAATTTCACATTTTTTTGTCATAGCTACTCAGCTTGGAAATATTAACTTTTACAATTTTCTATTCTAATCATTCTCAGATATCATTCCTTGAATACATTTTTATAATGCATTTTGCT
This sequence comes from Sclerurus mexicanus, assembly GCA_013396755.1. Classification (NCBI taxonomy): domain Eukaryota; kingdom Metazoa; phylum Chordata; class Aves; order Passeriformes; family Furnariidae; genus Sclerurus; species Sclerurus mexicanus. The sequence continues at coordinate 2,168,567 of VWZF01005535.1, read as the reverse complement.
GAAACACTATGAACCTCTGCAGAATTGCATAGATTAATGATAATCAGAGAATTAAAATTCTATGCAGTACACAAGTCGAACTTGTTGGTGCTCTTTCTAAAGAACTAGTTTATATAAACTTATTCAAAAGTGCAGTTCATGCATTTTTATATGTTAATTATTTTATATTTTTGTGTAGCATTTAAAAGACTAAGACAAATGGAAGACTTTTTTTTTGTATCTGACTGAATTTTTTATTTGAAAACAAAGTTTGCCTTTTCCCTTTTTAAAGGGGTGTTTTTGACTAATGCTATCAGAAATTTTACACACCCACAAAAATATGTGGGGAAATTGCATCTTTCAAAATGAAAAGCACACAATCAATCTCCCAAACACTTAGAAATGCATCAGAAAGCATTCTTCAAATGCACTTCAAGAGTATGGATTTGTCTCCACTTTGTAAATTAGTAATGGGATTAGAAGTATCAGAAGTCTGTTTTCATCATGTGGCAGGTTTTGAAGGACTTCTCTACTAGTGGATTTTTTTTTTGAAACCTGACCTGACAAAACCTCTTTTCATCTCAGATAGTTATGTGAGCTATTGGTGTCTCATAGATCAACCTGAGAATGACAGGAGAAGAGCCAGAATCTGGTTTTAGCTAATATATAAAATCCATTAAGAGATGATTCATTCCTGCATTTGCTGCTGTCAGTTTTCAGTACTGACAAATGCAGTCCTAGATTATATGCAGGAAGATAGAAATTATTTTTTTTTTAATTTAGCTGCCAGAAAATATTTTTAAATTACATAATAATAAATAGACAATAATAGGAAGATTCTCTTTTCAGAGTATAAGGGTTCTTTACAACTATCATCAATGACCTTCTTCAATGAATGAAAAAATGTACTAAAATCCCATTTTAAAAGAGAAAAGAAAAAAAACCCTCCTTGATTTGCAAGAACATGTTGGTAAAGTTAATGATAAATGCGTTAGTCAAATTCTCTCAGAAGCCCTGATTAACTGTTAATTTAACTATCCATATCCCTTTCATGTCACCCATAAAAGAGTACTTCTGTAATGGTCTCTTTCTAGTCATTCTTTTGAAATATCATAGAGAACTCATTAAATATTGAAACAAAACTTGAACAATCTTTCTAAGGCAGCACAGAGTTAGAAGTTCCCTCCAGCAATATTCATATTTCAGAAAAGTTACACCCTGATCCAGGGCAGCTTTAAATCTGACATGATGCAGCAATGACTTAAGATTTATCACTTTACCTGTATCTTACCCTCATATGGTAATACTCTATGCATGCTTTTATATAGCAGTTAAGGAATATTGTAAATCATAAAGAGAAGATTCAGGTTTCTGCTGATATTTATGTCCCTAAATCCCTCAAAGGAATAATTCTTGTCTATCAGCAGTGGGTGTGAACACCACATTTAAAAATCTCTCTGTTTATGTATTTCAGGGAAAATTCAGTTTTCCAGTGCCATAGGCTGTTTCTTCCCTGATGATTATATGGTGCAGGTTAATTCAGTTTCAGTCTATTATTAGTGTCTGGATATTAACATCATGTGTTTGAAAGAGCCAATTTATATGGAGTGCTACTTAGGAATAGGGATGTTTATTTTCTCAAAAGGAGGGAAGAGATTACTCAAATTATGCCACTTCAGCAGATTCAAAAAAGCTTAATTTTGATCAAAACAGTTTGTATCATAGATCCACTGCCAGGAACTGAATGAGAATGTAGATGTCATTGAGAGGGTGATTGGTGTCAATTATTTAATTTTCAGGCCTCTACAGATGGTTCTTGGGGTGATTATGCCAAAAACCCTGCAACAACAGACAAAATCCAAAATCTAATCACAACACAAGTTAGGACAGATATAAGAAGAAAGCTATGCCACAACTGGGTGTCTAAAACCCTTGTGAATTATAAAGTCTTACGTACTGTCACAACAAACCTTTACAAAAATCAAATTAAAAATTTTTAAAAAATCAAAATTCAAACTACCATCTTATAATTTTGTGAATCCTAGGAAAAAAAAAATAAATTCAACAGGTTCCTTTTTCCTGTCCCAAACCACTTAATGTGGTGGTTTTAGTAGTAATAGCATTATTTTAACATTTCTTGAGGTTTAGGGTACTGGAATGGGATTCAGGATATTAGGGGTGTTTACCTACATGTTCGATGCAGCTACTGTGCTCAAGTTGAGCTCTTTGTTTGCCAAGTCTCCAGTTCATCAGGCTGGATTACTGAAATGGTCCTGAGCAGGTTGAGCTGCAGTGAATTGTGGTAACCCAGTGCCACACCACTTGTTTTTCTGACTTGATGAATACCTACTGCTGTTGTGATGTATGTTGTACTCATTTTTGCTCTCTCTTTGGTTGTTTTTGTTTTGGGTTTGGGTGGGTTTTTTTGGATTTTTTTTTTTTTTTTGTGTGTAATCCCTGTAGATGTACTCAGCAGCTCTACTTGTACAAGCATCGTCTTTGAACATCAATGGCTGTCTCATGTGCAATGACACTAGTACTGAAGTACATCTGGACCTTTCTGCTTCTGATTTTTTTAAACTGTCAGAAGGTGCACCTTCTAAGAGAATTTTCAGTCAGATAAAATCCCGTTCCTACTACCCATGTCATTGAGGTTATCTGTTTCTATCCACAGAGCTTTCAGACCATGAGTATTCATTGACATGGCTTTTTGATTTCATGTCATTAAAAAATACTGGAAAAGTACTTAAAACTGATCATTTACAAGCTTCAGTTGTAATGTCTGCTTAACCCCATATTCACTTTACTAGTGTAGCTTCCTGATCAGTCATTATGCAACCTACATTTATTGCATCCTTCTTCACACTTCACTTTAACTAATGGTTGTTCCATGTACATAACTTTAAATGTTTTGATGGATGATTTCAATTGCATTCTTCCTCCACATCCCTCAATCATGAAATAAATATTTAGAATTAATCTATTACTCTGGTATCTTATATCTTACCTTTATCCTTCTGTTTTTCCTCTTTCACTGTTTATTCTAAAAGCAGGCATTATAGGACTCCTGACTACTTGAGTCACTTCTTCCTCCTGTTTCTTCATAGAGCGTATGCCCTGTAGTCATGTAGCACTATGGTATGACTGTTAGAAATTCACAATTCCTTTCTTCCAGAAATTAGTAATAGAGATTACCTATTCCCTTGGTTGTTAAGCAGTAAGTTTTTACTTCTCTTCAGTGTTGTGTACTCTGTTTCTGTATACTCATTTACAGTAGTTGAGAATCTGTATCAATGTGAAAAGAAAAAACAGAGAAGAAGTTGCTGTTGGAACTGCAGCTACCAGTAGACAGTAAAACTTCAGTTGTAATATATTTGCCACCTTTCATTTTTACTTTGACTTAATAGCCTTTGGCACAATTATCACACCCAAATCTTTTCTTCTCTATGCCAAGCAACGACATTGTTTGTTCTTCCTGTAGGGAGCCCCAGGAGGGTTACATCCACACTTGCAAATAAGGGTAACACCACTGAAACACATTTGAAAGAAGGCAAGCTATGGTTAGAATATCAAATCCACCTATTGAATGGAGCTGTCTGAATGCATGCTCTTCACTATAACAATAAGGTAGTCTACCTTTTGCAGGGAGCACTAAGCACCATTGCATTCACCATAGGGAAAATACATATAGAATATTTGTTTAGGTATATATTGCAACATACTTTCTGATAGCTTGTTTTTGCCAATGTGCTAACTAAGCATTCTTTTAAAGCGTCATTTTATCCATGGAGAGGCACTTGAGCAGTGTGATTTCTCAAGCAGTGTGTAATTAAATATTATATAAAACTACATGCATACTTAACATCTATGGCTTTGTTCTTTCTGTTTTTTATGCTTTAATACCCAGTAGGGCACTATATAATAGCAAACTCTGATTTTTTAATTTTTTTTTTTTATTATTATCTCCCTGGATTTTTTTTATTTTGAGTTTTTTTTTAAAAAAGAAAAAGCAAAAAACCCAGAACATCAGCAGTGTTTTAAATGGCACTGACAGAGAACATGTTTGATAGTAAACTTCACAGAATAAATATACATCCTGAACTGTGAACCATTTTATGGAAGCTGTTAATAAAAAGGCTAATGGCTATTAATGGACAACAGTTTTTAGCTTTAGGAGGCAGAATACATTTTCAGTAAGCAGAGGAGTTGTCTTTCATTAGCTGGATTACTGAAAACATCTAGTTCTGGGATATAATTTTGATTAGGCACAGTATCACTGCATAAAGAGTGGTGGTTGGTGTTACAAAATTTCTTTAGCAAGAGTATATTTGCTATTTTTTGTATTCTACTTGGATGAAATGCATTTTCACGCAATTTAAAGATGAGAAAAGCTGCTTGAATTTTCCTGAGGGTAGTATATTTCACTGCCCCCTTAAAGTAATTGTTACTGGGATGGTTCATAAAGCACTTAACTACATCCTAGAAGAGCCTCATCTGAAGGTACTGTTTAAATAGCTTTGCATGTCAGCCACTTTATGCTGGTAAATTCCTTCCTGTTATTTTTACTTCACAGTCAATCTAGTATTTTTATTTCTATTATGCCAGTAATTACTGATCACTTAGGTGTTCAGCATAATTCGTTAGGGCTACTATGAATGAAGGTACAAATCACTAATGGAGAGTTATTCCATTTTATTTTAAGAATTTTTCTGGGAAGGTAGCACACAGTCATTGCTGAAGATGACGTGATTTTGATACTTAAAATGTATTTTATTATATCTGTGAGGTGGCAACTTAGATTTCTTGTTTCAGAAAACAAATACCTAAATCTTCTACAAAAAATGATGATATATGTAGAAATAATTCATGTGCTTTGCTGGAAGGGACAGAATGCACAATCAAGTTCAGCTTCCTGCAGCCGTAGCTCTGTGTCACCCACACTGATCTCACCGAGGGGAGCAGATGTCCAGTTCAAACATCAATATCCTACAAATCAGCTACTCTTGTGACACTGTGAGGTACAGGTTACAAAGTATATTCCAGTTGCTTTCCACTTGTAGTAACCTTAGGAACTAAGTAGAAAATTAATGTCACCGTTAAAGTCCGTCACAGAAAAAAATGCAGGAGAGATCAAGAGCATTTTATTCCCACACTAGCAGTACATTTGCTAAGTCAAAATGTGAAACGGAAAATTTCAGCAATTTATTTTAGCAACTTGTTAGTATCACTAGCTACTGGAAGATTCCCAGGGAAGAGTTCAAATTAGGGCAAGTGTATACCCTTAATATACTTCCAGTTTGCTGAAATTTGTGGCTGAAGGGCTTCCTGATGAGGATTAATGTCTGTATTTTATATCCCAGATCTCTTTTTTTCTTTTTTTTTCCCCTGTGACAACAGGTTTTTGAGGCCATGTTAACTCAGCCTCTTCAGCATAGAATTAGTATTGTACAAGGAAGTATATTTTTTTTTCAATGTACTAGTTTCTCCCAATTCTTGCATTAAAAAAGACAGTAAATGCTTGTTCCATCTTCCCATTTTCCAGTGGATTCCCCATGGGTTTTAAGGTGTCCTCTCCCTAGGCTGAAAGAGTCCTCATTAAATCAATTTGTCCTAATATGAAATATATTTTTTACATCAGCCTTTTTGGATAAGAAGGTTGAGGGTTGAGCTTGTTTAATGAGTCCAAGAGAAGTAGAAAAGAAACAAGAGAGAAGAAACACCATTCCAACTTTTTCCAACATCTTCTAAGACGTAATTCTCCTCACTGATGGATACCCTCCTTGTTGTTGATAAACAGTAAACAGTTGTTGTTAAACAGTAGTTTAACATGGTGACTTTTCTGTCGATAGTATCTCACCTTTATCTCCTTGTTTTCCTCTTGAAATACAAGTAATGAATGGTATTTATGGTGTGTTGTTAAGATAATTCTGTGTTTCTTATCTAGTCTTTAAGTTTTCTATTCAGCTGTTTCCCTTAATCTCATTTTAACTTCATTTGTTTATTTTGAGGTTTTAAAATAAATTATTCTGTGGTCATTCTCCCTAAAATCATTCTTATGAGTAGCAATGCCTGCTGTCCACAGGTTCCTTAGGAGGAGAGGTGGAGAGGCACGTGCTCCCTGGTATCCAGTGATAGGACACATGGGAATAGTTCAGCGGAAGTTCAGACTGGGCATTAAGAAGGACATTTCTTTACCAAGAGGATTGTCAAACACTGGAACAGGCTTTCTAGAGAGGTGGTCATTGCATCAAGCCTGTCAAGTGTTTAAGGGACATTTGGACAATTCCCTTAATGACATGTTTTAACCTTTGGCGAGCCCTGAAGTTGTCAGGTTGTCAGTCATCAGTCAGCTAGTTGATCTGGATGATCACCTTCTGAGTGAAATTATTCTATTCTATTCTATTCTATTCTATTCTATTCTATTCTATTCTATTCTATTCTATTCTATTCTATTCTATTCTATTCTATTCTGTTCTAGCAATATGGAAAAGAACAATCTTTACTCTCTTCCAGAGCATTTTTCTGAATCTCAAGTTAGAAGACACCTGTCTGTTTTCATTCCAGGTCTGCCATGTTTAACAGGTGATACGGTGCCAACTGTGACTAACAATCCATCTCATAAGCCTAAAATGACATCTTTGTGTTATGGGTTTTTTGGGGTTTTTTGATTGTTTGTTTTTTTGGTTTTTTATGGCCATAAAGAAGTCTGTCTTCTGGTTGAAAATATCTGAATCTTGTAGTTTTATTTTGGGGAGACAGAATTGTGCATGCCCCACAGCAGAGAAATTTGCACCATTTTCTGTTTCTCTATTCATTCTCCATATAAAATGTGAGATTAAGACAGGCACCAGTAATTCTTTTTGAGGCTTCTTTGTGTGTGTGTGTGTATGTGTGTATGTGTGTGTGTGATATCATCTATCAATATTTTCACCTAGCAGATTGCAAAAATCAATAAACATTTTGATTTTTTTTTAACTGAAGGTGCTATGCTGCTACATTATAACTTTATATTCTTCTGTTCTAGTCATAATTTTAATTACATTTGATCCTCTCCATATTCCGTTACTTATCCTCTACTGAGAGCTCTTCTTCCAGGATTCATTCAAAATACTGTAATTATGTCACACACTTTAACATTTTCTTCCCTTTTAGCCAAAGCAAAATTCCTGTGCTTATGGCACAACTGATGTGTTGACTATAATACTGTTCTATTTCATACTCTGACATGTTTCTCTTTAACAGTGCTGCATTTATCTCATTTCCTTCTCTGTGTTTTTGCAAGAAGTGTGGAGGTTGTACAAGTGTCTTCCATCTGTTGCTTTTTCAGTTGAAAAATTTTACCAACTTTGACCCTTCTTTCCTCACTGATTCTCTGGAAACTCTTGAGAGTTTTACTCACCCTCGTGTTTTTTGAGTTTATTGTGGTCAGACATCACCAAACTGTGATGACTGTTTTCTGAGCCATTGTTTTTTAATCTGTGGACAAGAAGATTCCTTTCAGAGGATTACCTGAGCCTACATTTCCTTGAACATCTTTTGTCACCTGACGCTTGCTTCTGATCCATGCAAAGGAGGTTTAAGCTGAATTATTTATGGCAACATGAAAAGCTATCAGTAACCTCTGCCTTGCTGTTGTTGGGATATCCTCCAATCTTATGCATTTTTGTTCCCAGGAGACAGGATGCCTGTCTGAAGAACTTAAAATAAGCCTATTTTCCTTAGTACTGTTTTCTAAAGACTTTTAGTGATGGTAGTGTGATTTTCCAGACTTCTGTCTCCCATTCTTCAAACTATATATATATATGTATATCATCCTGACATCTCTCTCAAATATTGAAAGAAGTACTATCTCAGGCAGTCTCAGAGGAATTACGCTATCATCCATCCCTTTTGAATTAGCTGCCCATTTTTCTCCAGCTTCCATCAGTTGCCACTGTTTGTTTTTCCTTTGTATCCTGGAAGATAGCAAATTTATATTGTTGCTTTTTCACTTGCTGGTCTTTCTCTGCCTTGTTTTTTAATTCCCTTCTTCCTCTAATTACCAATGTATCATTTGGTTCTTTGATTTAGCTGCTTCAGTTTAAGTAATTTTATGTCCCCTCTTGTTCTTTCTTCCTTCCATCACACCCCCCAATTCCCGCCTGACATTAATTGTTGCTCTCGCTGACATTTCCAATCTTTAGGTTTTCTCAGCTGGGATTTCTGCCTTCTGCACACATATATGCATATAGGTTACACACATGTAGCTTCTATCAGAAACAAATTCAGAAGAAAACCATTTGGGTTTGAGTTTTTATTTGGGTTTTATAATTTCTGTTACACTCTCTGACATTGTCCCTGGTGAATGCACGCGGTTATTTTAAGAGGTGTTGCCTTGTTTTATTTTCTCTACAGTGATATGCACAGGTTGTTTATGAAGAAAGAAAACTCCACTTACACTAACTGGAAATGCATTGGCTTAGAGGCACCAGCAATTTAAGTTTATGAAAGAACAGAAATTACCTTTTGTGCTTTAATGCATATGTAATAGTAATGGCAGCCACGTTGTAATAAATAGCATACTTTGTTCACCGCAAGTAAGCAGAAAATTGGGTCAAATAGCCTTCTGGTGCTGGCTTCAGTATAGAAATTAATGTTTTCAGGTTCCACTCTAAATGGATCATTTGAACCATGCAGAGTGCTTACTAATACATCAAATCAATGAGATGTACCTTCAAACATGATAACAGTGCTCCATTAGCAAAAGCAACTGAATATTCGTACAGTGGTTTATTTATCAACTTTTTTAGAAGAAATAATAAAATAGAAAAGCATTATCTTCTTTGGATCCCATTAGGCCAAGGCTTGATAATTTGAAAATGTTCATGTCAAGTCTCATTTTTATGTCTTTGTTTCTTTTTTCTAGTTTTGATAAATTTCTGACTATAGTCTGAAATAATGGTGATTAAGTAGGTGCATTATTATGTTGCCTTGGAAAAATCCCGATATGTCTGTACAGGTACAGAATTTAGAATCTACATTCCTTGCACTTTACCATTGCATTATTGTATAATGTTCATTTAAGTAGTCACATGTAGCTGGAGAAGTACAAATGGGTGGAAACTTTGGGGGATTGGGACCAATTGTCCCAGCACCTTGACAGTGAAGTTAACTTTGATGTGAAATAAAGGACATTTGCTTTAGTATGTTATTTCATAGTATGGAATAAAATTGTTTGGAAATAAATTTGCATACAAGTTGCCAACCATGATGAATGGAGCTACACAACTATTAAGTGAAGATAGCTCTCTCTAAGTTTTTTTTTTTTCTTTTTTTCTTGTAAATATGTTTTTAATGTAGCTCACTAAGTCATTATTGAATTTTTTTCACTGTGAATAATTGCTTTCTGTAGTTTTTGAATACATTATCTAGGGATAATATTGATTACAATAACTTCTAAGTTAATTGTGGGATTGACTTTATTTGTATAGACAACTTCGGGCTAAAGGAGGGCATTTTTAACCATTAGCAAGACTCTGAAAGTTGTCTTGCCACATGAGTCATAACTCAGGGAGGGTGGCACCTGCTCCATCCTTCTTACACCCCTAGGTGTAAGTGTTGCCTGCAGATGGAAAGTTTTGAGTGCTGTGCACTGCTGCACTTTTTCAACTGTTTTAGCCTGAAGTGGAATTGAGATAATCTGTGTGGGCAAATAGAGTGTTTTAAGGCTCGGTCCTGGGAGCGGACAGTAATCAGCATTTTCAGACTACAAGAGGAAAGTGTTTCACTGAGAAGAATGAAAGTGAAATTGTGTGGAGATGAAATCCTGGAGAAGAAATATCTGTTCCTAATTTTTTTTTTGAGAAATAATTTCTCACATAAATAAGTAGAAAATGTAAATCGGCCTACTTGTACCATAAAACAGATGTGCAGCTGTGTGTGTGTGTGTGAGAGAGACTAAGTTACACAATGATAAAGTTTTAGTTTATTTTCCTCTCATCAAAATCAGTGGGATAATTGGAAGAGCGGACAGTGTTTGGTGTACGGATAGAAAGATATCATCCAAGAGTGCTGTGAATGTAGAACTGTAAGAGACACTGACCAAAGTCATCACTGGGTTTTAGGATTGTCCTTCTGAGCAGTTAACAATAATGTCAAGATGAAGTGTTTAAAATGCTTTTATCCGTAGAAATGCTATAATGTGGAAAAAGGCAATGGAGGATCAAAATGTTGACTTCTGTTTGAAAATTAACATGATACTTATGAAAATGGTATGGAAGTGGAAAGCCTTTACTTTGAAAAGATCAATACAAAAAAATTCAATAGAAGCTGACAAGAGAAGCGAAAGCTCTTTGCTGGAATAAGATGACTACAAAATAGAGAGGAATAGAATCTGACCTGTAAGTGAAAGATTGCTGCATGCATACGATCAATATGTAAACAGTTGTAGTTCAAACTGACCAAAAAATAAAGCGTTCTTGCAAGAATAATATGACAATATGTAAAATAAGCAAAATACAAGTCATTGCACTGGAAAGATCAGGGCATATGATAATGTATATAAGAATAATGTTATGTTGGTGTACTTCTTTCTTTTATTATACTTTTAATTTGTTTAAGTTACTTATTGCAATATGCTGTTATTTGATCACCTTCCAGCAAAAATATTTAGTTCTTTTTTCTTTCTTTAATAGCTATTGCAAATGATTGCAAGTCAAAGGAAGGTGGATCTATTTTGGTACAGAGTTTTAAAGACTATTACGTGCGTCATTGGAAGGGGTAGATCCAAATTCATATTCTCACATCATCTCTTTTCTGTGGCTTATACTTTCTTTTTTGTGTGATCGCTACAGAAAGTCACATCTGCCAAGTTTAAGAAATTCTGGACTAAACTTGAAGTCTGGCCTCTGCATCTGTTTGTAGCAGTTTTCCTGCAATAATTCTCCCACCCCTCACCCCCTGTTTCTGTTTTACATTGAGAGGTATCTATATGACTTTCTGATGAGCTTATTTTCTTCCTCTTGTTCCTGAATAATGGCAGATGTGACAGGCCTACAAAATCAGAGAGGGAGACAAATGTCTTTGCTCTCCCTTGCACTAATAAAGCCCATCTTAGGCTGAATTCCAAGCTGATGGGCTCTAATAGACCAACAGAACATTCCATCAAATGTCCCTTCTCTCCTTGTTCCTGCTTAAAATGTTTAGTATATAGTTATTTATCAGCTTTGGCAGATCGGTTGCAACAGTGAAGTTTTCCATACAATGATGGTATTTCAGAATCCCAGTATGGATGATGCTGGAAGGGACCTCTGGAGTCCATCTAATCCAACTCCCTCCTCAAAGCAGTGTCACCTAGACCATATTGCTCAGAGACATGCCAAGATGGGGTTTGAGTGTCTTCAAGGATCAAGTCACAGACTTAGATTTAAAAATCTGTCCTAGGCAGTTCTTTCAGTTCGGTTTAGAAATAATTGAATTCTTTGCCTTGAAAGAACACATTGTTTGATAGCACTGACCAGAAAGTAGGAAACTTTTTTTTGACCCCCTTACTTGCTGCTCCAGAGGTTTTTGTAAGGATGCTGAAGAAACTTCATATTAGAAAATGCAGCATAAGTGTGTGTTTTGAGAGTGGTTGTTGTCTGGGCTTTTTTGGACTGCAATGATAATCTTTTGGGGAGATCTGTCTCAGTTCTTTATGACACTGGTAAGTAATTTGTTTACTACTGATGTTTCAAGCTCACTTCTCTGAAGGTTAGTTTGACTTCCTACTGAAAAAAATACTTCAAATACCACCAATAAGTGCCGATAGTGATATAGAAAAGGAAAAAAAAAGGGGTAATACAATAAACTCTGTTGAAATCTCAATAAGGGACTGATTGTCACTGGACTAAATTCATCTTTTATCTCTGAAGATTAGAATTGTAATAGTGCTGGGATTTCTCTGCTACTTGCTCAGATAAGTTACTTGATTTATGATTGCTCGTGAAGAATCTATTAGCATTTTTCATGCATTCTGGTAGCTAAACTTTCAAAAGACAGAAATACAGCTTGAGTGTTTATTTTCAGAGCTTGGGGTCATCTTAAAGTCACTAAAATGAACAATGAGGCAGATGACCATCCTCATTACGTAGTAGTCTGAAGAAGAGCAAACCAGAGTTCCTGCAGTAGAACTTTGCCCTGTTTTTCTACCAGATATACTCTGCAGACCTAACAAATAATAATTAAAACCTAACAGTACGCTGTCATAGTGACAGTGTTGGTGGGCAGCTGTTCACATTGGAGGGAAAAATCTTCCAGTCTAGCATACCAATATGCATGAACATCAGAGTACTCTCCTCACTACATTTGTATGTTTATGTTGCTGATGCATCTGCTGATTCAGGTTTTACTGGGAGATGCCACTGAAGAGTGCATTATTTTTAATATTTAGGGTAATACAGTGCTAATTAAATCAATAAGTACAGTCACTGGATGAAATGGTGATTTACGTCCTGGTTTCAAACCCAGGAAATCCTAAAAAGTATAATGGTAAGCCCTGCTATATTTTACATTTTCCAGAGACAACAAACAAACATTACACTTGGTTTATTTTATTTTATCTGTAACATGATATTGCTGGATGCACACACTGAAAGCTCTAGGGAGATGAAGCAAGATCATGAGCAAAATAGAAATTGCTGGAATAGCTAATGAAAGCCTGGAGTAGGGCTGAAGTAATATGCAACCTGAGGCAAAATTAAGTAACTGCTCATCTCAGCTTCTTCCTACTCCACTGTAAGAACTGTAGTTTTTCTCTCATCCATAAATTGAACTGGTTACTCACTGCTTTTAGGTATATAAGTTATAAGTATATAGACGTGAATCACCATATATTTACAAAATTATGTATATAATCCAGAAAGCATTGAATATTTGGTATTTATCTACCTCCAAATTATGTATCTATGCCTTTTAAATAAATGTTTGTATGTCTTTGTTGATGACTGATGGAAAATGGCACAAAATATATAATTTGCTAAATCATAATACATTAATAACTAACTAATTAGTTGTGACAAATTGCACAGCCACAGCATTTGTCTATTCCGTTCCCTTGCCTTAGGGGTTATTCTCTTTTCAGCAGATGATGGATAACTTGTCTGCTTTTTTGGTTTGTTGTATATTGTCATGAAGTGCAAACTGTAGGCCTTTGACAGCATTTTGCTGCGGCATAAGATGTCAAGAAGGGGGATAAGGGAGAGATACCCAATGGTCATTTACTAGGTCATGCATCTGAAATCTCATTTTGTGAGAAAAATTGTCATTTGTTAGTCCTACAATGTTTCTTTAAATGTTGCCCCTGAAGTAAGTTTGTGGGAGTCTATCATCCAGAACATTTATACCTTGCCATTTTTTGGTTCTCTCTTGTAGGTAGATAACTAAAGGAATAAAATAGTTTTTGTTTGTTTCTGCAAAAATAGATATGTCCTATTAAAAAAAAAGAAAAAAGAAAGAAATTTAATATTTTTATTTCCTGACTTCAAAAGAAGTTTGAAAATTTAAAATAAAAAAGTACTATTTATGTTGATATCTTAAAATTGATTTTGTTCTACACCTCTACAAACATTCGTTGATGTTCCAATTGTTGGATTGATGCTCTGAAAAAAATCCATGGTGACTTTACCACTGTAAAATGCTAGCCAGGTGTTGACTCATAAACAATATGGAAACTATTTACATCATAAAGCTGCTTTTGTGCCACAGTGTCAGATTATGTGAAGAAATAATTCAAAAGACCTTCAAGACATTGAAGACTCTTAAAGTTTCATACTGGATCTGACACCGACATTGAGAATAAATTGTTCCTGTTCTATAGCTGAGGAAGATATGTACTAAGATTGTGATAGGCCAAAGATTTTCCTGAAAGTCAGCATTAGAATCAAATTTAAAAGCATGTACTTCGAATTGATTTTGCACCAACACCTTCAATATTGGTACATCAGTTTCTATAAGCCAGGGCCCCAGCTCTGGTTTCTTTGCTGTTGGTAATATCTCATTTTCTGTGCCATTCTTATATACATAAAGCATTTAGAGGAACTGACTGAAGTAAAATTTAACTAATGTGCAGAGTGTCCTTGGATATTTAAAATGCCTTAATTTTGCATTTGGACTGCAAGTTGTAATGGTGAAACAACTAATTATAGAATCATGATCACATTTTCAGGTTATACACTGGAATAATGTATCAGTGGCTTTAGTGAAAATATGTCCACTTGCAACAGGTGGGAAACTGGCCATTAGTCTACAGAATATTTGTATCAAGGAAGCAGTTGCTTTTCAGATGAGAATCTCTGGTTTTAAATATGTTACTGTTTGTGTCTTTTTCTATAAAAATATAAGTTTTGTTTGCTCTCATCATGCTCAGACCCATCTTGTTAAATAAATTGAGTGCCCTGTCCTTGCAGTTGTAATAGAATATATTGCTATTGCTGATTCAAATACATCTGTTGCTACAGATAATTAGGCTGATGAAAATTGTGGGGTGACATTGTGCTCGAGACAGGATGACACTCTTGAGTGTGAAGCTAAGTATTGCCAGTTGACTGCAAACTTCTTTGCCAGTGGAAAGCAAGTCGCTCTCACTCTCAGCTACCTAATTTATTTGACCGTCGTTGCTTCGTGAGAGCTGGATCTGTCTGTGTTAGGATTTTAGTGTTGATCTTTAATGCCCTTTGGAAGCAAACAGCTTGGCCCAAGTTGCTGCAGTTCCCATTGCTGAGCTGTCTCAGAGAGTGGCACTGGATTCCCCTCTGATGCAGCTAAACCAGAAGGTGCCTCTCACGGTGCCCCTGGCCTGCATCTGCTGTAAATGGGCATTCAGGCTACAGCACAGGTTAGATGTAGCAGAAAATAAAATCTCCTGTATAATATGAATGTCACATTCCCAGCAGCAACTTTCGCAATATAAAAACTTGCTTCTGTCAAGCTGCGCTTCTGGCTGATACAGATAAAGCCATTGAAACCAGCGTGGTGTTAGAAAAGCGAAGTCAGGAGTTTCTCACAAGACATTTTCTTTTGCTTGGTACAGTACCGGGCTGCTTTTTTTTGGTTTTTTTTTGTTTGGTTGGTTGATTTTTGGGGTTTTTTTGTTTGTCTGTTTGTTTTTTGTTTGTGTTTGTTTTTCTGAAAGTTATATGAGAAACTTTAAAACACTTAGTCTTTCCTTTTCATTTTTGAAACAATGGTTGCAGTGGTCTGTTAGCAGATTGGGCCATTATTTCTCTGGAGTACATCCTATATTAATGCAGATCATCAGAGTGCAGTGGGATTTGGCTGGTGCTAAGCTGCTGGCATTCAGCTTTGCTTCCTTCATTTATCAAATATAAAAGTTAAATATGTAGGGAAATGCCGGTAAGAATGGGGCTGAAGTTTCTTGTATTTCACTCTGCAATATGACTCTTCTGCTTTATTTTAAATCCAGATTCATATTTTTCTATCCTCATCCTCATCCCCAGAAATATGGCACTGTGTATTCTTACTCCCTGACTTTAGTTGAAAGTAGCTGTTTAAAATACCATGTGACTTCAGGGTTTTTTAATAACATATTCTTAATTCCTTTGTTTCCAGACGCATTTTTTCACTCCCTAGCAATTGGTCCAGACGTGTCTGTATTTCCTGAATACATTAATCTCTTCCTAGTATTGGGAAACCTCAAAGTCAGCAGCTTCTCTCATTTTAAAAGCTCTGTTTATGCAGTATTTACTTATTCATGAAGTGTTATGGCCCTTAGTTAAGTATGGGAGGCTAAAGTAACTAAAATTTAGCAGGTAGGTATTTATAAGAAGATAAAATTTCTCCTTAAACAGGAAGATGGATGTAAGGTAAGATGTCTTTCTTCATCCCATTCCAATTTTCTGCAACTTTGCTGCCTTTTCATGTGGTTTTATAGTCATAAAGGAAATTAAAAATAAGGAGACCTTCAGCAAGTGAGTGATTATAAAAAAGTATTTCTGTCTGGACATTGTGGAACAAAGAACTGCTATACCAAGTGATTAAAGCAGTGAATAGAGAAAATTCAGATGAATCCTAAGAGACCACTCATGACATGGAAGAAGACAGAAACAACTACAAAGAAGATTAATTTTGCTGTGTTCTCAAAGATGCTTTTGAGCTTTTTATTGTTTCAAAGACATTTGGAGCCTTAAGAAGTGATTTATAAGGATAGGGATTTTTTTTTTTTTTTGCTTAAAATATCTGAAACAGTAAGTCTTGACTCCTAAAACTAACTATGATCTGCTTATTGCATTATACTGCCAAGATACTATACACAGAGGCAATGGCTGAACACTGCAGGGTTCCAGTGTTCTGGACATGAAGGATGAAATCAGTTCCCTGGACAGTAAAATTTTTGTCATTAAATTCAGGAGGCCAAGATTCAAGCCAAGATTGAAACTCAGCTTGGCATCTCAGAACAGCACTGGGAGTCTGTGTATCCTTCCTCATAGACTAAATGCTATCCATGAAATAAAAATAATATGTTTTTCCTCTTGTAAAGATACAGGGAAAGTCTTTAGAGAAAGAAGAAGAAAGTCTTCAGAGAGAGAAAAACCTCTGTTTATATGGGAAGCAAGGTTTCAACTTCAATGTGTCTAGTACTCTATAGCCCTGTGATCTTTAAGAGAGAGGAGTTTTACTCATATTCCCTCTGTATAATCTGGAAAACAACATCAAACCACACTTAATTAACAGTCGAGGTACAATACCTCTGATGATGATAGGCCAAAAAATAACAATTTTTATTCTGTTTTTATGTTCTGCTTATGAGAAGGCACAATACACTTGCACATGGTACAGGTGTTTCATCTGTTGGAGAGAGGAGACTTTCTTCTTGGGTGGTTGAATTTCAGAAAATATCAGTCAGCTTCCTCTTTGAACCAGCCCTTTGCCAAACACAACAAGAAGAAAAACAACAAAAGGAATATTTGTGGGAATTTCATTATTTATAATTCACAAGACTCATCCATGAGATGGTTGGAATATTGACAATGAGCAGGAGCTGTCATCAGCTCAGGATGAAACAGACCTTGTCTCATCATCATTTTTCTCACATTTCCTGCTTGTGTATTGCATTCCCCTCACACACACTCAGTGTGTCTTGGATTTCTGCTGCCAGGGATTTATTTAGGTAGGTTAAATCAGTCTGCTATTCCTTAATATTTAATTTATGTAGGGATTAGATTAGAACCTATTAACCAAATCCACTGTATTACTTTAATATTTATAATATCTGTGTTCTCCATATATTATCTATATAACATACATAAAATATTTCATAATACCAAATTATTAGTAACTAATTTGAATGTTTTATATATAAAACATTCATTTATATGTACTCTAGGTATAAATATATATACAGGTAACATAAATATTCATAGTTTATTTGCAGACATGTAATATTCATTAATTAACAATTAATAATAAAAATGTTTTACTTCCAATTCTTGTGCTACCATTAACTGTGTGTAAAAGTGCATTGTTTGTGGTTCCTAAATTTAAGCTTCTAAACTGACTTTTTCTTTATTTGTAACAAAGGGTGATCTATCATAGTAGAGCAGCTTTTTGCTTGACAAATGCAATTCTTAATCCAGCTGGGCCGTGTCATTCTTTCATAAACTGATCAAGTTCCATCTTAAAAGATCCAGGCTCCTTGCTGGTGCGTCCTAGCAGAAGGGCTTTCTGCTCTAAAAGAGACCTCCTAATTGCCTGTTCTAATTTATTCTGAACTACTTTATACCTATCCATTTCCGAATTAACTGCTTTCAGACTACAATTAATGTGAAATAAAATGGAAAAGAGCAAAATATTTTAAAAAAAAAGGCAGAGAGCGTGAGGTAAGAGTTGGTGTGTTTCTAGTCCTTTTCCTTCTCACTTAGCTACTGTTTAGGATTTACTGATCCTATAAGGTGCTCTAGTGATTAGAAAGTTATTGAAGTGGTGGTACTCTGGCAGAGTGAAGAGAGTTCAATGAATTATTCCACAACAGCATTTCCAGGCAGTCTTTTGATTGGTTTTATTTGGTTTTGTTAACACCTAATTATTTTTTTTTTAGAGAGAAAAGTCTTCATTAAAGATCAAGCATATCTCTATAGTTAGTTTAATTTGAGTGTCACTCTGATATCCTTTGAAATGCTAACAAAAAATTAGAGCAAAGTGAAGAAAGACCAGAGTTAATATGGGAAATACAGTCATCATTACTTTTTAAGTGAGAGCTTTTTGATATTTAATCCCTGATATGTCCATAAAAATACAACATGCTCATCTCTTTGGTTTGAGGTTTTTTTGTTTGTTTTTTAAAGAAAGGATTATTTCCAAATACAGGCCTGGCTTTGAGCTAAATCTGTAAAACTAATAATATATAGTATAACAATAGAATAATAATAAAGACTCAGCAGGTGTTGTAATTTTATTATTTTATTCTATTTTTCATTTTACTTAGGTTCTTACACTGTGCATAGCTCTACAAAATCTGAAAAATCCTCTAGAATCACTTTAATCAACAGTATCTGTCATATGTTTTGTTTTCTTGTCATCTTCCCAGAAAATAACCTTATAGTACTGTATGGTTGTTTACATCAAGTGTTAGTTCACTCTGGAATACATCCTGGTGTATTTTGATATAAAAGGAAGCAAGGCAGGAACAAGCAGGATGCCCATATGCTGTTATCAGCAATGGGTTGCAGTATGTAATATGAGTATCTTCTTCTGTAGATACCAACAACTTGTTGAAAAATTATGAGTGTGTACCGAAGAGTCTGTGACTCTGCATTGTATTAACTCTTTTTTGCTGAACTATAATAGAAGCTTAATTCCATCTTCTGTTCTTGACATTTTTATTCTCATTTCTTCTCCTGGGCGTTAGTTATTTTAATGAGATTTTACTGTGCTTCTCTAGCTATCAGCATGTGGCAGCTAAGCCAGGCAACAGACAACGTATGGCATTGCCAATTAATTTACTTGATTTGACACAGACACAACAGTATTCTAGACTTCAGTGACTTCTTTAGAGAATTGTTTATAGAAGTGTGTGAGACATAATGCCAAATAACTAATGGGGAGCGGAGAAGTTGTTCATTTAAAGAAAAAAGTGCATAATGTTTCCGTATTTGTGCTTTTGATTGTGAGTGTAAAATATCTATAGAACTTGAAAGTATTTTATGTAATCATTGCTTCATATGCTAAAAATTACATTTTAATACTTTGATTTTATGCGCTATTAAATGCATGTTACCTGAGCAATTCTGATTATCCAGTAATTTTATGTGATGCTCTGCTAGGAAATAGAAATGCTGCTTTCACAGCAAGATTTTGTAACTGATCTGAAGATACGCAATGTGTACAAGATGCGGCAGAGCATTACATATGACCTATCTGATTGGGAGTGCCACTATTGAACAGCTACCGTTTGTTAAATTTTAGGACTTATTTTTCCTTGTCCTCCTTTGCTTTGAATGAAAAGAATGCATTTCCTTTACATCCATATAACTTTGTTTTGATAAAAATTAATAGTGTAAAAGAAAGGTTGGATAAAACATTCCCCAGTTCCCTTAGCTCTCAAGATTTTCCTGTTATTTGCCTTTGACTGGTTTCTCATCATCTTTGAAGTTTTTTGGATGACTGTTTTGAGTTAAACACTTTCCTATGGTTTTCTATGGAAAGCCTAAATATCTAAATTCAGGTTTCTGAGGCCACTCGAAGGACCAATTACCTTGGAGACAGTGTTCACTTTGGAGCCACTAAAATCTTTCCTTTGCTCCAGTGTTTTAGCTTGTGCAGAAGTTTTCAGAAGAGAAGGAACTGGCTTAAAACATGCATATAAATTGAAAGGATTGAAGTTCAGGTTATTACTGGAATAATTCTTCAAATTACTGTATTTAGGAATTATGTAGAAAATTCATATGTGTATATACACATATTCGTATATGCATATACACACACATATATAGGTCAGTGCAAAAATCTAATTAAAAGTACCTTAAAATAAAAAGTCTCTTCCTTCTTAGTCCCATGTAAAAAAAGATGGGAGTGTAACTTTCCAGTGGCAGTTGAGAGTGAGTAAAATTTTGTGTAATTTAACATAAACTGGAAAGAATGTAATCTTTAAAAAAATTACTAAAACACACAAATCATTAAAAAAGACTATATCTTCAGGAGAGTTTCTCTGTTATCTGATTAGCATGGCTACTGATGGAAGTGTCTGTCTGCACACATATATGCAAAAATATGCACTTGCAAAAGTATTATCCCTCTGTGCCCACTTTTAAATACCATAATATTTGATTGTGAATGTATATTTAATTCATAACAATAACTACTCAGTGTTATCTTTAAAGAAATCAATGAGTCAACTTCATTAAGCAGGATATGGAAGGGTAATACATTCCACACATTAAAAGAAGATTAATGAACTGCTGAGGAGCTCCCTTCTGTTCTCCCCAGTCGATGTGCAGCTGCTGTAACAGGGAACAGCAGCTCACATTTTCAGATATAGGAAATAGCTCTCAGGCTTTTCAAATAAAGTTGTACTCTGTCTTGTATGCAGGCCAGGGCCCATACATTGAATAAATCATCAGAAGTGTATTCCAGTTCCTTTAAAGAGAGCACAGTAGTGCTCTCTATTTTTTATTGATTGCATTAGCAGGGGAAAATTGAATCCATTCCTTGTCAAGGCCCCTAAACCTCATATCATAAAGAAGGAGGAAAAAAGGAAAAGATGGATGAAGTTCAGTGGAATTAGCCAGAAAGAATGATGTTTCCTATTGTGTGATGATAAATTTTATTTTTTCATCTTGCCTTTATCAAGTGAAAGGTAGCAGCTGAAGTACTTTGAAGTAATAATCTTCAAAGACTTCTTTTAGCGGAATTGAAAATAAGCTTATTGGAGAGTTGTCTCCAACTAGATTTTCTGCCAATTATGAGTCAAAGGCTCTTTGCTGTATGGAATTTAACTCAAAGAAAGGCAAGAGGAGATACAATATATCAGTATGTGTGGCTATAACACCTCTGAACATTTTATTTTAGTAAAATGCATTTTTTAAATAATGGAAAATAAATTCTCATATTAATGAAGTCAGTATAAATTATCTTTCAAATCAGGGCATTCTGACATGCTATGGTCTCTCCTATGAGCTAGTGAAAGTAGCACTGCATTGATTTTTATGTTCAAACTGAGAATCAGGATATTTTAGAAAAACCAGTTGAAAAATAGTTTTGTGCTGATTATGACTGGCTTTGCTATGTTTTCTTTGGAAAGTTTCAAATCCATTGCTGTAGGTTTTTAAACCAGAACTCAGAGGTATCGGTTTGAAATTACCTATTACCAGAGATACTGCATTCAAATTAAAAAAAATAAAAAGAGAGAAGAGGACTTGGTTTACAGCTGACTTCTTGAAGTGCGGGGTGTATGCTTTAGCAGAAGGAAAGCATTAATCGAAGTTGTGGGAAAACACTTAGAGAAATAAATTATTAAGACTGAAATTCCCAGGACCCTTTTCCTCATTTACTCGTTACTGGATTAGTTAGCACAAATGTAGGTGCATTCTGTATCTAGTATACTTTTAGATTGAATGAAAAAAACCCAAAAAGACAACCAAACAAAAAACCTTGAATGAAGGGAGCTACTTTGAATTACAAATAGCAAAGTGATCCAGGAATTACTGTTTTAATGACCATGCAATCAGCTATTTGCCTATCAGTCCCACCAAATAAACTGTCTGTTCCTAGCACAGTTTTTTTTTGGTCATAATGAGAAAGTGAATTAAGAGGAAGGTGATATATGCTGAACCTTACATGAGTGCTGTTATAATTTATTACTGAAATGAGACTCAGGCACTTAATTGCGAATTTCTGGAGTGCAGGAAGATCTGTTTTCAGTGCCTGAGAACAGATATATGACATACTGTTAGTAGCCTTTTCTAAATTTATTTCTTTTTGCTTCTGTTAAGATGTTCTGTTTTTGTTGCTTTTCTTGCATTCCACATTATTTATTTTTTTTAATTCCAACTTCATGTGTTAGGTTATTTGTGGGCTTTTCTTTCCCTTGCTGCACGTTCTTGGATTTTATTAGGCTGTTGCATTTGTCTCTTGGAGAGAGTTATAGAGGAAGAGGAGGAAGGGGAAAGTGGGGCATAAATAATATTACAAAACTCCTGAATGTAAAGCATCAGTTCCTGAAAATTATTGCAAACAAGATCTAGTGATCTTTATCTCTTACTTTATAGTCTAATCTCAACAAGTCTAATAAAGTGCTGAAATTATCAGTACCAATATATGGATTAAGGACTTCGGTATTTATTTTACTATTTGTAAATTATCTCCTTAATGTCTCCTCTCTTTTTTTTCTCTTTTTTTTTAGTATGTGTGTATTTTAGGTGTGTATTTATATATATATGACTCTGTGTGTGCAGAGGTGTCTATAGCATATAGGTTCATATATATATATAAATATATAACTCTTTGCAACACATTTTTGGATGATATTGCACAGGCACTCTGCAGCAGTACTTATAAATGTATGATGTTTAATACAGCTTCAGTGGATATAGTTTATTCATTAGTAAGCTTATGGTCTGAAGGAAATCCTCTTTTTAGAAATATTGTATCACAGCTTGTATGTGAAGAGGTTTTGGGTTTTTTTTTTCATGGAATACATAGTCACCAATTTAGAAAAGCATTTATGGGCATGATTAACTAAAAAAAAAAGTATTCCTGATTAAATGTCCTGTTGAACAGGGGCATCAGTGGTCTGACCAGAGTCATAAAGTCAATGACAGATTTGGGGACAGTCTGCAGCAGTTTTAAGTCAGGTCACAAAACCAAAGAAATGCACTGATTTATATTGTTATGGGGCTTGGGAATTCATGGTGAACCCTTGATGCTTTGTCAACAGGCAGAGAGGTGAGAGTTAATGTTTCCCACATGCCTTAATGAAGTGTCCAGAGCTCCAGTGCTCTAAATGCCACCATTGGCTTCCAAGTACTCTGGACCTTGGATAGGGAAATGGTAACATGAAAAGAGATAAAATCAAGCTGAAAATTTCTTATCTAAGTAAATGACAGAGCTACTAATGACTTCATGAAGCCACTTCTGGAAGTAAGATCTGACACAAAGTCAAGTTTAGAAAGTCTGTACATAATGTTTAATTACACAGCAGGTCAAACAGGAACTGAAAGAGATAATTGAACAGAAACTATTTTAAAATTATAATTAACATCTCATGGTGCCTCAGGGAATTGTTCTTCTTTCTTAAGTAAACATATATTTATTTATAATTATCTACTTGACAAAGAGACAGGTATATAGTACAAGCTTATTGCTTACAGGAAATCTCAAGAGTTGGAAATTTAATTTGATATTTCTATTAAAAGCTATCTCTTGAGACAGCAGTATCTTAAAACTACTTTGAAAAAAACAGATAAACCTTTCTGCAAAACACATCGTGTAGCAATTTTCTCCTTAACCTTTAAAAACAAGCCTATAAAATTTAATGTTGTGGTCTCATTTCTTTAGTACCTGTTAACAGCCTCACTTTGGGAATGGGCTGTCAGCTCTTAACTTTCAATCCATCCTTGTTTTTATTGCTTGGGCTTTTTTTTTTTTTTTGTAGTAGAGGAACAGAATGTAGACCTACACTGTAATGCCACTCCGGCCCCAACTGCTTTTATTTCAGGTTGACTTGCTCATTTGCAAGAGAAGGTGAATTTTATTTCCTGTGTGCAGTACCAGTATAAAAAGGATCTCTATGACAGGGTTAACTTTCATAGGATTCATGCCTCCATCTGTAGTTATTTCCAGTGGTTTTTTTCCTCTCTAATTCCCTTTCCAGTCTTGTCTTGCTGGTTTAGGTGCTTTAATTTAAGAAATGTTGCTTACAATGCCATTAGGCAACACAAAGAAAGAATTAGTGACTAAACCAAAAGCCTTTGCTTTTTGTAATTAACTGTATATTTGCTATTGTCTAAAATTATGATAATTTTTGGGAGGGAAATTAATTAAATATTTGCAACTGATTAAGTGAGGTAAAAAGCATGATTTATCATAAGTTATATCATGATGTTTTGTATCACAATAAAATTTCTGACTATAGTCTATTGACTATTACTGTAGCAGCAATTTTAAAGTTTCCCAATGCATTTCTCTCTCAAAAAGGCATAGAATACATTAATATACTACATATTTGATTGATTATATAAACCATTTGAATGATCAAGACAAGTATTGGAACAGGATAGCTTTATGAATGTAAGTTTCTGTGTTACTGGCCACAGAGTGTTCAGCTGGAATGTGAATTTTCTTGCATTTTAAGTTCATTGCAGAAGTGACCCAACTCATAAACGCTGATGTTCAGATTGCCATTCTTACAGTAAGGGACACATCTATGAACATTAAAATCTGCTTATCCTGTAATAGTGAGCACTACTGTGTATGTAGCCCCACCTTAGTATTACAGTCCAAATAACTCATCAATGTCTTTTCCCCATGTAGTCCTTTACAGCATGCATTTGGAAAAGGATATCTTTGTTACCTTTATGAGATGTACAGCCCTTCTTTTGTTGACGTCATTCTAGTTGTTCTTATTGCAGTGTGTTGTAATTAGTAAACATCAACTTTATATGCATTTATTTTTCTATAAGTTATCTTTGCTGTGAGTGGAAAGTGCTACTGGATTGGCACCTCAGAAACAAAGTATTTGTAGAAGGCATTAGCTGTGCAAATAAGCCAAGAGTAATTGCATACAAACAATGCAAAGGGAAGAAGAGAGCATGAAGAATTTAAAGAAAATTCCCAAGAAAAAGAAGTGTGTTTCTTTAAATTTACTTTCCGGATTAGTTAGATGTGACTGCTTTCTGCAATAGTCCAGTTTTCTTTTTGCAATCATTGTTTCTTTAGGATGTGGTTTTCCAATAACAAATATATTTTGTCTTTGACAGCAACGATAGTGTTAAATGAGCTCAACTGGACTGCAGCGCTGGATGATGTGTTCAAGCGGAACAGAGAGGAGGACCCCACTTTGCTATGGCAGGTTTTTGGTAGTGCAACTGGCCTCGCAAGGTATTACCCAGGTAACTGAAGTCACCTCAACAACTGTCCTCTACCATATATTGCCCCCAAAATATTCTGAATTATTTACAAGCAGTGAAATATGACTAAAAGTTGCTTTCTTCCATAGGTGCATTTTCTGTATATCAGAAACAACTCAAGGACTGAGAAATTATTCTGGCATAAGGATAGTATGAAGGGGAAGAAACTGGGGGTGAAATATGCAATTAGTAATTTTTTTAGTAAGAGGAACAGAAGATTATGTCCTTTGAAACACTGAAAAGTTAAATGTTATTGGTGTATGATTTTCTATATGTTCTGTAAATAATCAGTTGAGTATTTGCCAGTGAGACTTTTGTACCTGTCTAGTTTTAAAAAATAGGGTCCTGGGGACAAGGCATATACTCATATGTAGTGAAAATATGAAAGCACCGTACTATGTTTATGTCCCTCAGAATCCACAATCTCAGACAGGTCCATCTTTGCTATTAGAGCTAAGCTCAATAAATGCAACTTGATTACTTCGGCTGGCATCTGTTCCACCTGTCAAAGAGTCCCATCACTGGATCACACTGATTAATTTAAATAGATGTATATTTTACTGAATTCAGATAGCCAGTAGACTTAATTTGATTTTTTTGTTGTGGGATAGTTAATGGAAAGACTTGTTTTACGGCAAGGCCTCTGCTGTTGCTGTTCTTGCTAAGGGAGGCTGTTCTCAATGACAGAATAATGTGTCCACTGCACACAAGACAACTGTGTGCAGCATCTTCTCTCATGCCTACAACTGCCTAAGGAAGAATTTTGAGATCCTTTCTCATCTGTTTATACAAGATTGTTTGTGTTTCTGAGGGTGAAGGGGATTATTCTAAAGCTGTTACTGTATCATTAGCACAACTGTTAGCACAGGCAGAGAAACTGCCTCGGGCTACTTTACAGGGAGAATATTTCATAGCACTTGAATCCTGTTTGTTTTGTCATGCTGGATGATCATGAAATAAATACAGTGAGACTTTGTTGCAGAAAAAATAATATTGAAAATGCCAATTCCATATTTCTTTTATTTTCCAAGTGCTCTCTTTCAATGCTTTTGGGATCTCTTAGTGCTGTATTTGGGGTCAGCATTTGTCATGGCTTACTATGTGATGTTTTTCAAGTGCTGAAAAAGAAGTGTTTCTTGAATGCATCTCTATGCCAATCTCTAGGAAATTAATTTTCAAGTATAAGATTTTCTCATGTGTTGAAAAATATACTCTTATGTCTAGCTAAGCTGTCTAATGCAATTGCTCACCCACACGACACAGGAGCCTCAGAGTCTCTGTGTATTCTTCCTTAGAGCACCTCTATAAAATGGGAGAAGCTTACTTACCTGTTTTGTAGGTGAATATGTTGCTTGTATATACTTCATTAAAACACAAATTTAAATTTAGTATAAAACTCAGATCCTCACAACTCCTGCTTATTCCACAGCTAATTATCTAAATCCGTATTAGCTGTCCAATCCTGTTAGAATATAACTTCATAAATTTCTGAGTAATTCCCCAATTCCTAAATTCATCACACAAACACAGTGTAGATCATTCTGATACTCTTTAATTTATATGTATGTTGTGTATCTGCTTCCCCTTTCCTTACATGTATGGCTCAAATTATAAATCCCTTCATGTTTTAGATTTTTAAAATAGGTTTTTGTGCAAGGTTCTCCATTCTTTTCTTTTTGTAAATTCTTTTTTTGCATCTGTTGACACAGAAGTTCTGAAAATTAATTCAATTTTCAGATACTAAAATACTAAATACTTTTCACATTTGCATTTTGAAAATGATATTATAAATTGTCAAACATTGATTTATTATATTGGCCTTAGGTAAGCCTTATTCAAAGTGATGAATTTTTCCATAATCATGATATGTGTGAAAGAATTTGGAAGTATCAAAAGCCAAAATTAGAATACATTGATAAGTCTGCTCATTATCTCCTGAAACATATCACCCTGTCTTTCCTCCATTATATAAAAAACCAAACAATGTTTTTTGGTACCTGTGTAAGCCCACAGTTTTTGTGAAGTTTTTATTTGTTTATATATATATATATATATATATATTTATATATATATATTTATTTGGTAGTCTTCCACTGCCTTGAGTCCTGGGTAGATGGTACATCACTTCTATCCTAAGGAGGCTCTTGGATGTCCTTGTCACCATAGCAACCAGAAACATCAAGGGATCTTTCTGTGAGCAACCCCATGGGTGAAAAGTATGTGTGAAATATTAGGGTTTGTTTGTATTTTATATATCCCATTGTTTCCTACATATTATCTATTTTTGTACTGTTGTACACCCCTCTGGCATCAGATACATGATTGCATACAATTTTTCAGTTGTGCTTTATCTATCTCTTTAGGACATTTGTGTCCCCTTGTCTCTATCAAGAGGACAAGACAGCTTCCTTCTGACTATCACCTAGGCTGATATACCTGGTAGTTCCTTTCCTCAAACCTTATTATTTATACACTCTAATAAACGCTATTAGGCTTAAATACAATTGTAATTAGATGCAGTGGAATAAGAATAGAAAACTAAAATAGCTAACAGCATCAGGTAGAGGAAGTAATGGTACTAAAGTATTGGCTTCCTATAATGATACAATTTAATTAGTCCATCAAATGTTCCTTATGCAAAATGTCATTTATTACTGAGTTAAAAAACACATTCTGTGTGGTGTTACTTGTGTTCTGTTTTCATGAGGAAAGTATGTAAGCCAGGCAGGCAAGCCAGATGCAGGAAGATATCTGTGTAGATGGATAGATACAGATGTGCAACAAAATATTAGAAATATAAACACACATATATGTCCATATTTGCAGTGGTGGCAGAACCAGTGCCAGGCAAGTTTTACTTTACAAGATATCCTATTGGAAACATGGAGACTGCATTGAGTTCAACTGCTCTTTTTATAGATAAATACATAACTTCATTTTGTTTAGTAACTAATTTTCCCTAGAATATAATCAGTTCAGCTCTCACCCTCAAACATCAAGACAAATGACAGAGAAGAGCCAAAGATTTAGGATACCTCCATGAGCCTCAAACCTAGGTTTTCACCTCTTGTGGTTAGCGTTTTAGTCAGCTTGATTTAAAGAGTCGGTACGAGTTTTCTGAACTTATTATTCTTTAAGTTATTTAAGAAAGTATATCTTCCCTAAAATATTTTTAAATATTAGACAGGTTACTTAGTATCACCTTTTTCATTAGTTTCGATGGCAGCATATTTGTGAGAACTGCTAAGCTCTGTTACTGTAACCGGCAACTATCCATTTTGATATGAAGATGCCAAGAGCAATTTTGAGATTTCTATTACCTATTCTATGAGGTCATAACAACTTGAGAAAGTAAACAGTAGTTTAATAAATGATCTCACAAGAATAAGCATAGAAAGTTAATGGAACTTTTAAGAAGGATGTAATATATGCTTATTCTTATGCTTAAAGTTATAAATCATAAATTATTCTTTCATTAAAGAGATGTTTTCAGCATTTTAAAAATGCATTGTCCTTTTCACACATTTATGGAGTTGTATCAGAATCAAGACAGGAATCTCTTTCTTCAGGTGATAAAATCCTTATTTTGAAAGGGAAGTATAGCAGAGGTAGAAGGAAGGATAAAGGAAGGATATTCCTGGGAGGAATATGTTCTGAAAATTGTCTCCTCAAATTTAAATTGATCATTTCACCTGTCATTACACAGAGCTGTTACCAACACATTGAAAATGTGAAAGTTACAAATTTAATATAGAATAAACAGTTTCCCAAAAGTTGGATTCTCTGTGATTTCACAAGAGAGCACAAATGGTTATACACATTGGAACACTTTCTCATTATTACTGTAGATGTTCTTCTACCTAACTAATCTTTTGACTTTATAGTTCTAAATCCAGAACCTTGTACTGGTTTTTAAGGTGTCATTTTAAGATGACAGTTGACTAATTCTAGTCCAGACACAGGGTTTCAGGAGTTTTTGATTCAAATTAAAAGCACAAATTTTGCATCATTTTAGCATGATCATTGAAATTAGCAGTGGACAAATTTGTTGCTCAAAATCAATCAATCAATCGATCAATTAATTAAAGTAATTGAAAATAGTTTGACAGATACTATATTGCTTTCATTTTGTGAGAGATCTATCCCACTAATTTGACTATGTTTTAGAAATCAGCTATATAAAAGAAAAATTTAATATCAATTTTTACCAGGTTGTAGGTACAAAGTAACCAGTTCCTCTTTTAATCTCAAAGTCTTTTTTAATTTCAGGGGTAATTAGAGTTATAATTATAAATCAATGTTTCATTAAAGTACTGCAGTGGGAGATACAGTTTTTTTGTCTGCAGCAATTACTAATTAACCAGATTTAAAAAACACTTTGTATTTATGTGCCTTTACCAGATACACATTCTTTCTTTGTTTGTTTGTTTTTTGGGTTTTTTTTTGTAAAACTGAGATCCTCTGTAAAGAATGCATTTTTGGGTTTTATTGACTGTAGACATCACACATTTATTTGCAGTTAAATATGATATAGGAGGCTTTCTGTTTATGGCAATAAATACACTTAAGAAAATTTGGCTGCAGACTGTTACTGAAATGAAAACACAGCCTTGATGTAGGTGAATGTTTAGTAAAAAACCTGTTTGATTAGCAACACTGACTCAGGTCTCTCAGGGAATTATACTAAGGGTAATACTAGAAAGAGCAGTATTGATATGAATACTGATAGTACTGATAGTTTCAGATTTCACTTAGTGAGTTTTATATCTCCATAACAGTAGCAGGATTATGCATGAGGAGATTCAGCATCTTTTATGAAGAAATGTGGAACCTAGGCTCAGTGTGACAGTATTTGGTCTACAGTGACCTGAAGGTGGGCATGTGCCACATTTGATCAAAGTCCAAAAAGTTGAGACAATTCATAACAAAAATAAAACTGAAAAAGAAATCCTATCCTGTCCCCAGATGTTCCAAACTTTCCCACTTCCATTTGGAGATTTAAAAAAGGCCTGTGGGAAATTCACCTGAAAACTTGCTTTCACAATATGGTATGCCTGACTGAATGGTATGCCTTCCACTATCCCAAAGTACTGCTTAAATCTGTGAGTTCTTTCTGTTGTCTTTGTTAAGTTCTTTGTTGGGGGATTTTTTTATAGAGGAGGAAGCAGAGTCCAGCCTGCAGTACCATAGCCCTTCTCTTATCACAGGACCTGGACACACATTTGTCATCTTTATTTGACCTTATCTGTATTAGAGAAGAATTCCTACTTTGAGCATATCTGAACATGTCTTGATCATGTATACATGTCTTAAGTTCACCTGCTCTCGCAGCTTTAAAGGTGTATCTGTATTATTAAACAGGACTTAGAGTTTTATTAGAATCCTTTAGACAGCCTCATGATGTGACTGAGGGGACAACACATGCTGACAGCTTGTCCCAATGGAGAGCATTTGGGTTGTGTTTCTTCTGTACTACAAGGTTCTTCAGGCCGGCCTCTTACAGGCATATATATGCTGCATAGCATGTAACACATACCTAAATTTCCATGCTCAGAAACACTTCTGATTTCAAAACCAATGAAAAACATCACTGTCCTTATTTGACAGATTTAAAAAAAAAAACCAAAACAAAACAAAACAAAATTCCAAAAAAACAGGTATAGAGAGATAAATGGCTCCTTCAGTGATCCTCTGAATGTTAGGTATTCAAGCCAGGAATATGTGTAGCAACAATATTTTAAGATTCAGTGTGCCTTTACATTCCTTAACTCATACTTAAAAACCTTTGTTTCAATATCAGTTGGTCGGTAATCTTCTCTGGATGTTTGTAGTGTCAGTACCAAAGGGCACAGTGAAAAGAACTGGTGTATTCTTTCCCTTTCTTTACTGTAAAGTTGCCTTGTATTTAGCCTTCTTTTATTTATCTATATAATAAGTAAGTATAATATGGTGGAAAATTTAATTAATTGGAGAAAAAACTCTTTACATCGCTCATGCCAGTATTTTACTGGGATATTCCTATGCAATTAGACCTTAAGAGGTGTTACATGGAAAAAGTCACAGATAAAGAAAATAATGCTGCATTGCTGATTATCCAGAAAAATAATTTTGTCCGTAAAGTCTTCAAAGTCTTGGATTGCAAATATGAATAGAGAAATGCTACTATGATCTCTTACCCTTCATTTAAAAAAAAAAAGTCTTAACCTGTTTCCAAATCTCAGCTACTAGAGCATTCCCTGATTAGACAAATTAATAATAGAAGAGCTTCAAAGATCAATTTCTAGTAAAATAAAATGGTATCTCTCCAAATGAAGGACTTGCTGTGCACAGCTGCTCTTGTGTTAACAATTAATGGCAAGCAATAGTGTTTTGGCCATGATATTGAACTCTCCAGAGAAAGTAATTACTGAAGCAGACACTAAGAGACTAGAAAGCCTAAAAAATCCATACAAAATGAATCAAAAGCCTTGAAAAACTGAGAACTTCACTTTTCTTTTGGTTTTTTTTTTTGCAAAAGGTTTTCTTATTTTATAGCTGTTAGTTCCTGTAAACAACTCAATATTTAAAGGAGCCTTTAAAGTAGAAAAACAAAGTAAAGACTAAACTTTTCCTTCTAACACAGATTATAAATTATCAATTAGTGCAATTAGTGTGTGAGTTGCATGCTTCTATTTTTGTATGGAAATAAGCCTCTTTAAGTGTTGTTGACTTTCTTTTTTTTATTTTTTTTTCCCTTGAAATCTGGAAGGGAGAGACATGAGCTGACATGATTTGAATCTAACCATACTCATAAGATCATAAAATTGTTAGGTTGGAAAAGACCTTTAAGATCATCAAGTCTAACCGTCAACCCAGTTACCGCCACCATGTTCACTACTAAGCCATGTCCTCAAATGCCACATCCACGTGTTTTTTGAACTTCCAGGGCTGGTGACTCTACCACTTACCTGGGCTGCCTGTTCCAATGCCTCACAACCCTGTCTGTGAAGAAATATTTCATAATATCCAATCTAAACCTCCCCGGGGCAATTTCAGACCATTTCCTCTCATCCTGTCACTTGTTACCTGGGAGAAGAGACTGACACCCACCTCACTACAACCTCATTTCATGATATGAAAAATCTTACAATAAGTTCAACTGTGGCTCATTTTTCAAGACTGACATGCTTAATGTTGCAGTTATGAAAGCAGATCCACCCAGTTACCTGATAATGTGCTATTTCTAGTGAGTTAATAAAATTACATCCTGCAGGTCACCATGCCTTCTTGCGGAAGTTCATGCCATCTTTGTGTCTTTATGATGCAAATCGAAATCTCCAGAATTTGCTTTATGGGAGAAAAAGGAAAACAACAAGAAACCCAAGAAAACACCATGTTACTTTGGTCCTTCTCCTCAAGCTCTGATACTCCTGCCCTCTCTGGGGACATGGTAGCTAGTCCTGGTGAAACTAATGTAAGCGACACAGTTGGAATGAAATTTATACATGCAGAAGGAGAAATATTTGCCTCTGAACTAAGATAACACAGAGCCATTTGAGAGGTTAATTTTAAGTTGCACACTACAGTAGGAGTTGCACCTTCATATAGCTTTTATTTTTTTTTTTTGGTGTATTGGTATATTAACAGATTTATTTGTGTATGGACTATTCCCATATAAAATCCTTGCTGAACTGATTTGGGATAAAACTGTATGCAGTATTGCCTATAACATAATTACTCAACACCACATAGGTAATACATTCTGAAAAATCTCTGAGATTATTATTGTCTTTTTTCTGTATGGTGGTGAAGCTATGAAAGTTACAAAGGACATTGCACAGACCTGTCTATGTTAGATAGGTGTTACCTGAACATACTTTGAAGTCTTGTCCATTTTCAGTCATTATCAGAGTAAAATAATGCAGCTGCATTCAGTTTTGACTGAACATCTGGTGTGGTTAGTGCAGAGTTGGTTAGGAACAATCTCTGGACTTGGGGGAATGGTATTAACCAGTTATTAATCCAAGGCATCAGTATGATACAAAGATCCTGAGTACTAAGCCTAGCAGTTGAAATTTATGATAATTAATGTTAAGGCCTTTTAAAGTTGTGGCTGTTTCTTATTTTTAGTTACTATGTCTCTCCACTTTTCACCTTTTACTGAAAAAATAGCTAAGGAATTCTACAAAGGTGCTGCTGCTACACTGAAATTCAACTGACTTCTTTCTGAGCAGTAAACTGACGAATATCACATTTCTCGAATAGTCTGGGCGATTACATATCTGGATGCAAGGTTTGTTCACATAAGTTCACTAAAAGATGAAAAGAAATAATAAACTAGCAGCAAAGTATACGTTGTAGCTTGTATCTTTGCTTCACCTGAGGAAGACTTTACTGAATCTAGCTCAGGGAATTGAATAGTCTGTGGTTTTGATTGTTTTCATTATCCACATGAATGTTTATTTTAGAAATAGCAAGGTAAAAGTCAACTTTAACAAATATTTGTTTGTCTAATCTGGTAGGATGCCACACCTGTTAAATGCCATATTGAGGTTAACTACCAGATAACCCTCTGGGATAGAAAAGTAACAGGGGTTGAGTCAAAATAAGATGATACTGTCTGGGATTTGATAATTTGCATTTGTTGCCTGTCTTACTATCGGCTTTCAGCCTCTTTTCCCAAATGTGTAAATAATTCAAATGGTGTAAAGCTGTTAATAATTCATCTCTGCCTACCCATTCCTTGCACATGCATACCTAACCAGCAGAGCAGGGCAGGACTTTCGGGAAAGTTTCCTCCTGACACTCACCTATGCCTCTGGAATCATCTCAGAAATTCGGAGTGGGAGGTTGTAGCCAAGGTCTCCCTTTCCTAAGAAACACTTTCATTTAGGCTTTACCATGTGTCAGTCTCTGTACTGCATGAATTGTTTCTGCTCGTAATCAACAAAACCGAGGATTTCAACTGTACATGTGCAGAAATAACAGAAGAGCATGCCTTAACTCTTGCTTGAGCCAGTCCTGGGTCTCCAGAATGCAAATAGCAGGAGTGGGAGGGATATCAAATCCAATGAATATTTTATAAAGTATCAAATCTATCCACATGCCAAACAAGAAAATCATCAAAGGGGAACATGACTAAAGCCTAATGTATGCACCAGAGAAGAGTGTTGATGTAGTTCAAAGGTAGTCATGTGCAGTGATTAAACACAGTGAATCTGATTTCTTGAAGGTATTGGTGAGCTGGGTTCCAAGGCATCTGATAATAAAAGTGTTAAACAATAGGTTATGTAAATAAAACTGTAAATCTCAAATTCCTTGATCTGCAATTTCAGTTTTTTAAGAAGTGTAACTATATTTTTTGTGTATTTCATTTTGCTTTCATTTTAGATCACATAAAGGCGCTTTTTTTTTTCTTTATAGTATGTTCTGTATATAGATCAAGGCAACACGTTTCTTTCAGTGGTCTCCATCCCTTCTATTATTTTCTAAATAATTATAGATGCATACTTGTTTTTGCATAGAAAACATTTATCACCTTTAAAAGAAATTAAAAGAATAAATCAGAATATATTAAAATTGATCAGTGGGGATCAAATATGATAAGGGACTATCAGTTTCCTCTTAATAACCATTTCAATAATATCCATAAATACTCTAAATGTTACCAAAACCATTGAATAGATTTGAGACCATTCAAAGCCATCTAAAATTAAAAGTGTTATTCCAGGGAGAGCCTAGAATGAATGAGTAATTTAGTTATGTTAATTCTTGAGGTTGAAGAGGGAATTCATCACTTTTTTGGTGTGAATGAAATTTTAGATACTAAGTTCTGAGTTCTTATTTCTGTTTAGCCATGCAGAGCCTTTCTACTAGATTATGTAAACTGTTGTAGAAACCATCATGAAGATCAATAGAACCAATTTTCTCATTAACATTATATGTCTCAATTAGCGTATCATCCATCACCCATTAATACCCGATGATAAATTTTTCTTTCATGGAAACTTAAAAATGTAGGTGCTTGTTATATTCACCTGAACAGAAAATGATACATTAATTAGGCAAACGAAACTTACTGACACGTGGCACAGAAAATACTGGTTTAATGGCATTGTAATAAATAGTGTTTTTAAAGACCTTTTCCGTATCTTCCTGAGCCTATGGATGGTCTTTTCAGAACTGTTTGTACTCAGAGGGCCACACTAATGAGAGGGAAGTAGAATTTAGCTGTTGCATTCAGCACATCTCCCAAAAACTGCGTTACCATTGACAGTAATCTCCAGAAGGATTAGACATGCTGTAAGTAGTGTGCTGAGTGGTTTATGTTATTATACACAGTTTATTTTGTGTATAATTGGACTGTTGTAATAATTCTTACCCTAGTTGCGGTGACTGTGTTCCCTTCTCTTGTGCTTTTTAACCTACTAATGTAGCCAGAAAGGGACAAGTTCAGACCTTGTTGCAATCCAGGATATTACTAAAGAGCTGTGGTAGAACTGAGTCCAAGTCTTAGCAGTTCAAGTCTTAACAGAAGGAATTTCACCGGAGAACAATTTGGAAATAGTTTTCTTCACATCCTTTATTTTACTCTGTCTCAACCGGAAGTTCTGAGCATCTTCTCCATCTTTAGAAGGAAACAAAAGAATAGAAGTAATTTTTAAAAGTGCTGCTGTGGTATACATTCTGGTTTAAAAAATCATCAGCTTTTGTTATACAAAGTATTTTGGTGCTTTTGGACATACTAGGGAAAGTTTCAGGCATTTCAGTTTTTATTATTTGGTGTTCAAGTTGGTATTAATTTTGCCTCTTCATGTTTGTGAAAGATTTGCCACACACACTGGTCTAAAGAGCCCAGTTCTGAAGTGCTTTCTGTCTAAACAACTGGCATTGACCTCAAGGAAGTGATGTGCTTACCTGTCAGGTGGCATTACATTAGCATATATTTGTAGCTCTCAAATTTTGCAGGAAAAAGGAGCTGAATTATTTCTCAGTCTTCTTTTGTACAGGTAAAACCTATCTTAACCTATATTTGTGTAAATTTTAGTTTAGCACTTAGAAAAAATACATTGTAGTTCAAAATACCATGTGAAAGTACCCTATTATCTTCTTGAATGTTATGATATCAGATAAATTCTAGCTAAATGTACCTGTGATGGTTTTCCATACATAATTTAAGTTAGCTAAGGGGCCAGTCTGTTACTTTGTGTGTCTTTAGAACCTCAATTCAATTTTAAATGATTACCTATGCCAGTATTCACTGTCATAGAAGACTATGATTATGATGTTAGAAGGACCCTTCTTCAACTCCTGCATTCAAATTCTTGGTGGTGAACTACCATCCATTTGCTTTGGGGAATGCACTTAAGGAGTTGGACTTATCTTTCGTGTGAAAAAAGTGATATTACCAGTGTAAATTGCATTTTATGTGTGGTTTTGAAATAAATCCAGATCATACATTCCGGTAATTCTCTATATATGAAGACTGTCCAAGATACATGTCGATTTAGAGGAACATATTTGGTATGGCATAGCCTCTTATTGGATGTCACTGGGAAGACTGAAAGTATTGGCAAAGATATAGCAGTGTTGGTCAGTATCTTGATTTATATTTGCTATTTTGCTTAAACCACTCATGATACAAACTGAAATGAGCACATTGCATGCACACTTTGCAAGTCTCAGGGAATGCTGTTGAAGAATGCATTTTCAGATGGAATCCCTATGGATAGGACAGCTTGGACAGACACAAAGAGTCCATCATTGAACATGTGCTAACCATGTAGGCTTATAAA
The DNA here is from genome assembly GCA_013396755.1 of Sclerurus mexicanus. Taxonomy (NCBI): domain Eukaryota; kingdom Metazoa; phylum Chordata; class Aves; order Passeriformes; family Furnariidae; genus Sclerurus; species Sclerurus mexicanus. The sequence goes on along the minus strand of VWZF01005535.1, from coordinate 2,131,717 downwards.
GTACTGGTGAATTTAACCTGTGCGTACCTAAGTAATGATTCTTAAGTTAGAATTTTGATGTGTATCAGTCTCAAAAATTCAGTTCTCTCATTTCTGGAAATTTCAAATATCCTTATGCTGTCAGGTCCCAAAGAACCTGTCAGGTGGTCTAGCCAGAGGTCACAGACAATACCAATAAAGAGTTTGATGTTCCCCTGGTGTGCAGCAATACACAGTTTTTTTCTGTGGCTGTTAAATGTGTACTGATAAGTGTTCTGTGGTTTATATTTAGCCTAAATGTTCTGGAAAGTGATGGACCAACTCAGGGTTTGGTCACTTAGGAAAGGGTTCATTTAGTAAAATCAAAAATAGGCAGCTACTCAAAGCTGAGCTTCTTTCATATTCATGGGTAGAGATATCATAATTCTTCCATTTTGTCTTAGGTGAATGCTTTTCACTAAGAATCCTGGAGCTGCTTGTATCTTTATTTCCTAAACAGAAAAATTATTAATGCCAGGAAATAGCTCCCCCAAGGCTGTTGGCATACAGTGAGAGAACAAATTGCTGAACATTTTCTCATTCCCTGTAACTTTTCACATTTTTATTTGTGTTCGTTAAGCTGTCAAATGGTTTTGAAAAGCTCATTTTACTTTTCAGTAAGGAAAAGACTCCTGCCCTTGCTGAAAATGATGACAAAGCCTAGATTAAACACCTGCAAAAGGTTTTCAATCTTAGCATTTTCTTTACAGAGACATAAGTATCTCATTTTGTTTTCAGAAAATATAATACTTTCATGTTATTTTTCTAATTTTCCTTTTTAGGTAAAGCTCTTAAGTCAGTGCACAGTTGTTTAGGTGCATAATTGAGCTTTAGAGAGGTATGGCACTACTGTATGCAACAATAATTAACTTACAACTTTTTTTTATCAATTACTCTCTTGTTAAAAAAGTGATTTCATAGTCTGAAGTACTTCGGTTGAATTTCCGGTTCCATTGAAATCAATGATCAGTTACAGTCAGTATCTGTTTCTTCAACACACTTGGCCCTTTAAGATCTCTCTCTCTCTCTCTCTCTCTCTATATATATATATTATTGCATTAGATTATATGATCTTATATACAAGGGTATATAGGTATTTCAACAACATATTACACAAATGCAGACTTTTTCATCGATACCAAATGTTGATATTTATGTAGTGCAAAGTCTGTGATACTGAGTAATTATATTGTTGTAATAATATACTTGACATTAAGTTTTCAATTTATTCCATACTTTTTCTTTTTAGCTTCCCCATGGGTAGATAAAAGTCGAACTCCTAACAAAATAGACCTGTACGATGTACGCAGAAGACCATGGTAAGCTGTCTTTTTAAAGGTTTGATATATGTACACATCACTTACTTTCTAGGCATTCCTATAAAAACATTTTTTCTGTTTGTTTATGTCTAATGGTCCTTTGAGATACTGTTGTTTTCTTTTTAAAATTAGTTAAGTCTTCTGAATCAACAATTTTCAAATCACATTCCTTGTTATGCAATATTCACTATATTGTATTGAACTGTTGCATTACATGGAATATTTTCATAGGAGTAGAGCTATAAAAAAGGTATAATACAATTAAAAACATTGATTTTGAGCCAAAATCAAATATAATTCAGAGTATTAGACTGAACCATTCTTCCAGACTTTTGTAAGTTTTTAAAAGTACATCTCAGTGGTTTAGATCAGTAGTAAAATCACTAGATTGCTAAAAGACAGGAGAACAGTGGGATTAATTCTCGTGTTTTTTTTCTGTAAGCCTCTCAAGACATGAAGCATATTGATACTTGGATATAGTTGGATATATTTTTTTCAAAGGCCTAAATGTTTTTCCCCAAGTTGGACTGAATAATAATTCATCTGTCATCCAGATCTTTAGCTCTGAAATAGCATTCATTTTTTTCAGTTGTAAACATCTGAAAACAGTGAATTTTGATCAGTACATCCTACTTCCAGATTTCCCTAATGTGGTTTAGACGTTGATTTACTTAGAAAACACAGCAAGAGGAAAAAAACCCACTTTTTTTTGTACTAGCTACAACAGGAGGATTTTGTTGGTTCAGCTTCTTTGAGTTTAGAGATCACAGAGCGTCTTCCATCGCTCACAAAAATGTTTTCAAATTTGTCTCATCCATACCATTTATTTTTTTCAGGTATATCCAAGGAGCTGCGTCTCCCAAAGACATGCTTATTTTAGTTGATGCGTAAGTGTCTAATGTCTGAATATTAATATTAGAGGGATAAAAGTGCCTTCGATATATTGAACAAATCTCTGTGTGCTGAAAAATAGAGGGGATTAAGAGGTCCTTATATGCAAGGTTCAAAAGTCTTGGTATGAAAAAAATAAATACACAGTAAAACTTAGTTCCAAAAAGCCCAAACCAAACCTGAAAGTTACTTAAACTGGGAGCAAGGTAGCTGAGTTTTTTTCACCTGTTTGATATTATTCTGCTTTCAATTTACTAATTACTGAAGTAATCAAGTGACTATTTTTCATGTGCATGCCAGGATTTGTTGTAAAACAGAAACCTAAAAAAAACCAATGGCTAGAAGCATTACAGTAGACTGTGCATGTTTTACCACACAGATTTTAAAATAGCCAAGTTTGGCTACTATAGAACATTACTAGAATGTGAGCAAACAAATTAAGGAAAGCTCTGTCTTTGCACTGGCAAGGCTTCCTTGCTGTAGCTGCTGTTGAGGGACTGAAGGAAGCATTGAACCTGATGTGTTGGATTGCTTTATGCCATAAAGCTTCTCAGTCAGAGAATTTGCATTTAATGCTTTTGCATGTGGTGAAGTGCTTTCAGATCAGCAGTGAGTTTTATCAACACTTGTTATTTCTTCACTTCAGCTTAGGTTTTGCCTTGAATCAAACAAGCTGTCAGTTGCATATCAGAAAATCTAAAGCTGTAAGTCTGTGTGTAGGAGTATAAAATTATTAGATAAGGCGTTGGTTGAAAGTGGTAAACTTTCTCAGATTTCTTGAAAAGCAAATGAGGAAATCATGTACTGTTATAACTTCAACTAAGCCACAGGACTGGGGCTTTGAATGACAGTTTTAGGCTTAATTTAATAACTATTAATAGTGTAGTAACACTAATGATGAGTTGGAGAATTTAAGAGTTAAACTGATAATTTTAGTGTGAAAGCTGGTGAGAGTGCTGGTGGGTGCTCTGTATTGACTTTGTACATTTTACACAACAATTATTAAATTCAACTTTTCTATTATTTTGTGGATTTTTGTTAGGAGCGGGAGTGTCAGTGGATTGACATTGAAGTTGATCCGCACCTCGGTCATTGAGATGTTAGAGACCTTGTCTGACGATGACTTTGTGAATGTAGTTTCAGTGAGTATCTGTTCTTTCCACAAAATTTACATTGTCAAGAAAGGAAACTATTTTTAATCCTGGATGTGAGGTGCTTGAATGTTAAGATGCAAAGAGACTTAAAATATATTGCAAAATACCACATTTGGCAATCTTTTCTTTGAAAGTAAAATGAAGGTCCTGGCATTGTAATTATATATGAATTTGAGTGAAGGGCAAAACTAATTTAAACAAACTTCTGCACAGCCAGACTCTCCTTACTCGTATAATACTATGGTCTGTATAACACATGTTGCATTAGAAAGGTATATGAGAATTCTCTTGAAATAATTGATGGTTTCCAGATTTTCCACAAAGCAGATACTTGGGTTGTTTATGTTGATTGATGCATGACAGAAGATGTACCGCCATATATCTGACCTGCTGAAGAGATGTGGCTGAGGGGTTCTAGAGTTAGCAACTTGATGGGTAGCAAAGCAATGTTTTCCCATAATAAATACTAGAGAGTACAATCCATGAAGAAGGTATGGGCAGCTTTCAGTTTTCAGGCTGATACCTTGGATGTCATGTTCTAGCCTTGGGCAAGTGTTTTTCTGTTTTTTTATTAAGCTGTTCAACTGTAGTGCTTTGATTCTAAGGATTTAGGATGGGAACATTGACATACTCTTAATGACAAGAGACAGCCTGAATGATGAGTAACTGGAATGATTTTGGAGATAATTTTCAACTTCTACAGTTGTGTTGTAGCCAGCCTGAGGGAGAAAGACCTGAAACATAACTAAAAGAAATCTCTTTTAAAACCACTTATTGCTTCATTGTTTGCTGTCAGTCTAGCTAGACCTTTCTTCAAGCATTAGACGGGCCTTTATTCTCAATAGTGTTTCCTTTGTTGTAGTTTTTAATAGTGGATTAGATCATTTTCTTTAGTCTAAATTGCACTGAAAAAACCCCCAAACTAATGTTCTTTTTCATTATTATTAAAGGAAATAAGCTTTCCTGTAATGGTATTAGGGAGCTTATTGCTAGGTTCAGTTATTTAAAAAAAAAAAAGGAAAAAAAAAAGGAAAAAAAAAGACTCGTCATCCTAAAGTGAAAGAAATCGATTGGTATATTCAGTGGAGCTGTGCCAGCTTTCATTGCTGGAAAATCTAGACTCTTACTCTCGCTTGATTTACACAGCTTTCCAAACTCTTTCCTTACGTTTTCTCCCAGATGACCAGAAATAGCGTATCTTAATGCTAAGCCTTTCTTAGGCTCTGGGTATTTTATCAGCTAAGGTTCAGCATTATTCTGGTGAGGCTCCAAGGTTGGGATTTGTGTCAAAAAAGAACTGGAAATCCTCAAATATTTTCTATAATACTTTTCTCTGCTGGTTTGTAACTTAAAATATAGAAGGACCTTTTGTTGTTTGAAGAACTTTAGAGGCTCACATCAGATATTTGACTGCAGAACCCAACAGTACATTTTGGTCAGGCTGTGTTCATCAGAGGAGGAGGGCAGCACTCACAGAAATGTACATAATAGAACATGGCATCTCTAAATCTTTTATAAACTGCTGCTTGGTGTTGTACACTTATAATTTAAAAGTCTGTATTAGATCCTTTCAGTATTGCAATTACTTTTGTATAGCCTATGCTTTCATGTAATCAAATGATTTATGAATGGAATTGTGGTGGACGCTGTGTTATGACAAATATATATTTTATTTCTCTAACAGACAGGAAATCATATGCTATAAATAGGAAACAAATGGTTGTACTGCTACAAGACATTCTATAAGTGAGGGAAGTGAATTTTAAATTTTATTTTTCCTATATTTAAAAAAGTTTTTAGTTTTTCCCCAGTCCAACCAAAGCCTTGAATACAGCCACTAGAAGTGCAGCTACTCAAGAAGGTGATATATTATCACACTCAGTATTATTTTTTTCTTAGGATTATTCACAAAAGCATGTACACAGGCCTAACTTTTATAAAGAATTTATCCACCGCAAAGTTGGTATTAGTTACTGCACTGTCTTCATGTATCTTGCTTTATTTTTATGTTTGATTTAGGTATCTTGACACTTGAAGTAAGACACAGTGCATTAGAACAATCGTTATTCAGATAATTCAGTTAGATCTTTGAAAATTTCATACATGGCTTTCATTTAGGAGATCTGAGATCTCATCTTTATTCAAATACTAAATCTGACATTTTACTGCTTGGTTTTTTCCCACCTATTCTTCCTTGTATACCTTTGTTGAAAAACTTGATAAGTTATTAGGTTTATGTACTGTGCTAAAAGGCAGATGGTTCATTAATTCTTGTCTAATTTTAAATTTTATTTGTTATCCCTTAAATGGTCTGGGGATCATCTAGAGATATGTTGTTATACAAAAGATCATCTGGTCACCAGGGGAATTCCCCAGAGCTCAGTGTTGGGTCTAGTCTTGCTCAGTATCTTTATTAATCTGGATGAGAGGACCGAGTGCACCCTCAGTAAGTTTGTAGATGACACCAAGTTGGGGAGAGTGTTAATATGATGGAGGGTAGGAAGGCTCTGCAGAGGGATCTGGACAGGCTGGATCGATGGGTTGTGTCCAATTGTCTGAGGTTCAAGAAGGTGATGTGCTGGATCCTGTAATTTGGTCAACAAGCCCCTGCAGCACTACAGGCTGGGAAAGAGTGGCTGGAAAGCTGTCCAGTGGAAAAGGCCCTCAGGGTGCTGGTGGACACTGGCTGAACATGATCCAGCATGTGCCCAGGTGACCAAGAAGGCCAGTGGCATTCTGGTGGCAATAATGTGGCCAGCAGAACTAGGGCAGTGACAGTCCCCCTGTACTCAGCACTGGTGAGGCCACATCTCAAATCCCATGCTGAGTATTTTACTTCTCAGTGCAAGAAGGACATTGAGGTGCTGTAGTGCATCCAGAGAAGGGCAGCAGAGCTGGGAAAGGGTCTGGAGCACAAGTCTGATGAGGAGCAGCTGAGGGAGCTGGAGGTGTTTAGCCTGGAGAAAAGGAAGCTCATGGAACATACTCTCTCTACAACTACCTGAAAGGAGGTTATAGCCAGGTGGAGATCAGTCTCTTCTCTAGTGTAACAAGCAACAGGACAGGAGGAATGGGCCTCAAGTTGCACCAGGGGAGGTTCAAATTGGATGCTAGGAAAAATTTATTCTCTGGAAGTGTTGCCAAGCACTGGGACAGGCTGCCCCACAGATATGGTGGAGTCACTATCCTGGAGGCTTTTAAAAGATGTGTAGATGTGGAACTTAGGGATGCAATTTAGTGATGGACTTGGCAGTATTAGTATAGAAGTTGGGCTAGATAATCTTAAAGGTCTTTTTCAAACTAAATGATTCTATGATTCTGTGATCATGATTCACAGAATAATCTGTAACAGAGAAGGCTTGTCTAAAGTCCAACTCCAGTGTTTTCTTTATAAATCCAAACCCAAAAATATCAGCTTAAACATTTTTTCTAGGTGAAATAGATGTAAATTTATTCAATATGTGTCATGGTATTGCTTAAGAACATTTTCTCTTGAAATATCCTAGTATGAGACATGATTGGCTAATTAAAAAGGCCAAAAAGCTAGGTGAAAATATTCAGTTAAGACAATATTAGCAAATGGCTATGTGAACGCTAGCACTATACTGGAAGTTATCTACAATTTTTCTTTCCCTCATGGATCTTTTGGCTTAAAACGTGACAGTTGTTTTATGGCTTGTTAGGTTTAATAACCATAGAGTCTCTAGTATGAGGTTTTGAGTTAACTAGAGAGCTGTTTTACTGCTAACCTCTGCCAAGATGTTGTCCCACAAAGCCCATATGTATGATGATTCATGCCCACAACTGAAAGACATGGATTTAAGCTCATGCCAATCACTTCTTGAAAGTGACAGGATGATTTAATGAACTGTGCCTCGTACATGAAGAAATCCTAGGGGAAAAAAGCTCAAAAGTAGATGTTTTAAAAATATTAGGTCTATTGATTGAGCATAGTTCTTGCATTTATTTCCAGTGAAAAAAGGCTGAATGAACTATTAAGTCACATAAAGATAGCCAGGGGTTAATATGTCATGGTTTGCTCTGGGATTTGCATGTTCCTTATCTGAAGTGCTGTGCTTTGTTGCAGGGTGAAAACCTGCTGTTTGAAAGAGCTTAAAATGTAGGAGTAATACAGCTGTTTTCCCACTAATCCGGTTATAGGCTTTGATAACAGTGAGTGGTAGATGATAGGGGCAGTAATTCCATCCCAGCACATTGTGATTTAGTGACTTGGTTTCAGATGTTGACACAGAGAGTGTAATTTCCTTGTGATTGTGGGTATTGTGCAGAAGAAATGTATTTGAAATCTGTAGAGGTGTGGAAAACCACACAAAGGAAAAACCACCCTTACAGCAACAGATGTGTTAAAGGTCAGGAGCTGTAGTACTGTTTCAAATCACTTAGCCTTAGTAAAAACCCAAACTAGTATTTACTGTTTAGGAGCTGGAAATTAAATGTCATGAGCATATGAGATAGAACAGAATCATATTCTGGGAAAGTTGAAAGCTCATCTCCTGCTTTTATGCAGTTCTGCACATCGAGTAAACTCATAGGGAAGGTGATTTCTGGATGAATTGATTTCAAAAAAAGCTGTGCAGCCAGACTGTGAAATTATTGTTGGGGATAAAAATCTGTGGAAGATACATTCCTTTTCCCCTGGATTTTTAATGGCAGTTTTTCATGTAATTCTACAGTTCTGTGGTTGAAAACTTGTTTACTTTGTCACCCTTACTCCCAAGTTGGTACAATCATTACACCTTCCTAATTAAAATATTTAAATATGATACTACTGGGGGGAAAAAATTTTGTAAAGGCTTCTCAGTTTGTCAAAGATCTCCTTTCACCTTCTGCTACATGTTTCATCCTCTATTCTGCAGTTCATATTGCACCTATTTTCTCTTAAATATAGGGAAATATTACTCCCTTATGGGAACTATTTTCTTAAGATTGTTTAAAAAAATAACAAACATTCTATGTGTGAAAACCTCAGCTTGAAGTCCTAGTGAAGGGAAGAGGATGCTAGATTTTGCAGCCTGGTAGCCTGTCATACTTATGCTACCTTTGCTAGAAATTTTAGGTTTGTGTGAGTGTACTTCTGTTCAACTGGCCAAAACTTCCAGAATTTTACTGAAAAATAACTTGTTTCCTTTATTGTTTCAATGTAATATTTTTAATGAACCTGAAATTAAATTGCATCCCTAAGTAGTATGACAGTTTGGGTTTTTTCCCTCTGTGATTTTGAATTTTGACCCAGAAAATATCAGTGATTCTTAGTTTTTCAAATGACATCACTACTAGCGGGAGAAATTAAACATGGACATGGTATCAGCGGCACTGAAGTAGTTCTATTGGTGGATGTAGAGGAGATGAAAAAGTCTCCTGTATGAAGGGGCTTGCCAATGTACTTTGTTCCTTACTTTCTCATTTTCCTTATTGGATAATATTTAGGAGAAAATACAGAGATGCCTGCCATCTTTTTTCATTATTTGGCAAATGAAAAATAGATACAGAATCAGGTTCCCACTACAACAATATGAGGTTGTCATCTGGAAGTTGGGTTTGAGACATACTTTCAAACTCAGAGAATTTGACTTTTTTTTTTTTCTGCTGTTTCAGAGTACAGAAATAGTCTAATAACTAATTTGATCACAGATGAGAAGTGCTGTTACTGGGGAAACCTTTGTAACCATAGGCTCTCAAAACTGTCAGGTAAAAACAATCTAAGAATCACTAGTTGAAGCCAAATAATTTGAATGGCACGTAAGTAGTTAATATACCTCAAAAAATTGCAAGGAAAGATTCTTGTTGTGTTTATATCAATATTTAATGCCTTTTTGGAAGAAGGAGTTTAAGCAAACATCTATCACTAAAAATAATTGTTACAGTTACTGAAGAAGTAGCCAAGGGAATTCTAATGGCCAGTGATATGTGGGTGTGAGACAGTGTACAAGAAGTCAGATTAGAGTGTCTCATTGCCCTTTTTAGCCTTAAATGAAGAATACGTAAAGATTTTGGTTAGTTGTTTTAGGTTGATTGGTTGGTTGGCTTTTTGTTTGGATTTTTTGGTTGTTTTTTTGTTGTGGTTGGTTGGTTGGTTTTGGTTTTGTTTTGGGGTTTTTGGGGGTGTTTTGTTTGTTTGTTTGGGAATTTTTTTGTTTTTTCCTGCTGACTTAGATGCTTATCCCAAGCGGTTGTTCATCACTCGCCTTCTTTACTAAAGGGCTGGAAAATACTTCATTGTTCTTGTGTGATACAAATACTTTAGCCTTCATCTTTGTAAGCAGGGAATAAATACCAAGTACTTTTTCTCTTTTCTCTGTATATTTAACAGTTTTTCCATGTCTATCTAGGAACAGATGTGTTCACTAGTTAGGCTTTCTCTTATCCCTAGAGTACATAAAAATTTCTTGTTAACTTCAGTTTAATCAGCCCTACAGTATTGCCTGTGCAATAAGACAGAACAGCAAATACATAAAGAGGACAAATACAACATAGTCTGTGACAAAGAGGTGAAAATGAAGTGTCACGTTTCTGTCCCAGTGAGAATACTCTCTGTGGCACTTGCTTACATTTTTTCTTAAATATCTCTCTCAGAATAATATGTCAATATGTAAAACCAGTATAACAAAAAACCCACAGTGATTTTAGTGCTGGATCAGATCTCTCTTTGAGAATACCAGCTAGCACCAGGACCATCTCCTGAAGCCAAGTTGCTGTATTCAGCTCAGAACTGTGTTTAAGCTACTAAGCCTTTGTAAGAGTAGAGCCAGCCAGACCCCACAGAGAAGCTACTCATGTTTGTAGTCAAAGCCTGCCTGTCCATACCTGATCTATTGCTACAGAATTTAGAAAGCACATTTCAACAATTTTTCTTGATTTCTCATGTAAACTGAGCCTTACATTGCTACAAATAAACCTGAGAAACCTTTAAAAGATGAAGTTATTTTTCTTTTAGTATTACAAAACAATACCCAAGCCATTTGCACTTAGGGATTTGTTTGTTTAAATATATATTTTTTGCCTGTTAGGGGGAAATATACCATGCCAGATTCAACACCTCAAGAGAGCTGAGGCTGCTGCAGCTCCATGCCACAGATCCAACCAAGTGTATTCCCAGTGGGCACATGCACATGGAGCACATGCATATACACACATCTATATAACATATATTCACATATATACCTCTGCATACCAGGCCATCCACTCAGATAACACAAACAAATGCAGGCACTCATGTAAACACAGGCAGTGCCAACAACTCCACCCTGCTAGCCCCTCTGGCTGAGCTGGATGGAAGTCTGCTGGGAAGTGCATATGTATGTATGTGTGTGTGTGTGCACTGTGTGGATCCCCCCAGAAGCTGGGCTCACACACTCCATTTGCCCCACAGTTGTCCCTGGATCCCAGTCTGCCCCATTACTGCCACCTAGCCATACAAGCCCTGAGGCCACAACCTTACTCCAGTTGCTGGTAGAGACCATCTCCTGTACACATGCTGAGATTCAGGGTCCCACTTGAAGCCAGTATCCAGCTTCCCCTGAGATCTCCCTTAGAAATTTAACACCCACACGAGTTTCACCATTAGAGACCTCCAGGATCAGCACTTGGTGCTCATTCCAGCTGCTGCACCATGCATAATCGGGTCCTGCAGCCTGAGGTCTGACTCTGGTTGCTGCTGTCATACACCCACACACAGACACATGTGCAGAATAGAAAGTCCCTCACACAGGAAAGGAAGCAGAAGTCAAGAAGAAAGCAGAAAAGGGTGCACTGAAGAGATGCAGGATGTGGCCAGAAAAAATTACCAAGCGCTAAACTGCTTAGATGAGACCAACAATTTTTCCCCTTATACTTCTATTTTACCCCACTTGTTCATCTCCAAATCACCTAAATCCATCCCCTTGCTCACTCTGTTTTTTCCCTTAAATACGCCATACTAAGTCCTGAAATGCATTTTACAGTTATTAACTCTAGTTTGCTGTGGAAGGAAAATGTCCAAAATGTATGTGAGAGAGAAAAAGAGAGAAATGGAAAGATTTGGAAAAGGAATAGGGCAAATCTTAAAACAAGATCTGTTTCATTTTACATGTCACAAAATGTTAATTCTAGGGAATAGAGTACTTGAGTGCATGAAGAGCCAAAGGAAATGGGAATTAGAAGCTCAAATTCTACATTAGGATGTCAGGAGCAGGGATGTTGCTGGAAACTCTACATTTATTACTTTACAGTATAGCTGACAGTTCCAGATGACTAGAAGAGTCACCTCCATTCCCACTTGGAGGGATTGCTTTGGGCATCAATACAGATTTTTATTGTCTCCTCTTATAGCTGTCAAATGTCAGGAAGTTGGACTTCTAACAACACATGGCATGGGTGTCTCTGATTTCTAGAATAAATCCTAGCTCTCTAGTATATTAGTAGCATTTAAAAAGAGTAATTTAGTAGTATATAAAAAGCAGTATTTAAAATGTGTAGTTTAGTGGTGTATATAAAAAGATTTGATAGCTCTATCTCATGGTTCCCCTGGTTAATAAATCTGTTGGCTATTTCCAGTTTCTTAATTTTCAGCAAAGCACAAATCTTACTAAAGAGGCCTCTGCTTTGTCAGATGTGTCATTGATCCTGGGAGGTTTTATGGCATGTCAGGACGCTGGACCAAAAATGCATTGCTGAGTCAGCTTTCCAACTAGTAAACTATTATTAGGGGGTGTTGTGACAATATAATTAAAAGTTTGTGGTGGTCTCTTGAACAATAAAGTCATTGCTTACCAGTTCAGAAGAGGCTGTTTTGGGCTGAGTTTAGTGGTTATTCTGGGCAAAGATGTCTCACCATTTTAGTGGAAACAGAAGAAAATTCGGGCTGTCTGTAAGTTTTGAGACAGAATGAAGGCTATGTGTTCTATTATCCCCCTTTTAAAAACATATTTTCTGAAAAAGTTATCTATTTGTTGGGCAAAAAACTGCATGGCAGTGTCTTTGGAGTAAAGTTAAAGGATCTCCTAAGTTAGGCAAAACATGAATGAAATACTCGTTGACTTGTCAAGTCTCATGCTTTCAAGACTCATACTTTTCCCTCCTGTCTCTTGCTTCCCTGGCTTAGCAGCAGCATCTCACATGCCAGCCTTGTGCTGCTGCAGCCTTCTCACTGCTCCAGAACCCCAGGCACAGCCAGACGCAGTGCTCTGCTCTACAAGGGTGACAGTCAAGCTGTGAGAATACAGAGGTGACATTATAGCCCTCTGCTATGTGGCTTGATGCTGAAATGTGTGTTTGTCTTGTAATTTGGTGCACTGACTAAACATTCATCCGAATTTTGATACCCTGAGTAGCAACCTTATATATCAGGTTAATTTATAGATAACTGTTTAATGCCAGTAAGGGAACATGAGGAGTGTTAGAGAAGTTCAGTTTGGACTTTAGGAAAAGGTTCACTGAGAGGGTGATCTGGCACTGGAACGGGCTTCCCTGGGAAGTGGCCATTGATTCAAGCCTATCAGAGTTCAAGGCTTGTCTGGACAACGCTCTTAGTCATGTGGTTTATTTTTAGGTAGTTCTGCATGGCACAGGGAGTTGGGGATCCTTATGGCTGCCTTCCAGCTTGAGATATTCTATGATTCATCTTTTTGGCAAGGGTGCTTCATGTGTTAAACAACTTGAATTTGACTGAATGAAGATTTCCCCAGTCAAGTGATAATAAAAAAAGAGTCTACAAAATAATTTTCTAGGGAGTCTCTTCTTGCAGCTCTCCCATAGTATATATGGGGAGCAGTGCCATGCAGGGCAGGCTACAGGGGTGCAACACTACAGCAGTGCAGTAGTTCAGATCAGGCAGCTTTCCCTGGGAGGTTTACAGTACTGAATTTTTCAGCAGAAGTCAGAAACACATGATTTTAAGTAAATAATACATGCTAACTTAGCCACAGAAGCATAAAAAGACCATAAATTTCATCTTGCTGAGCAACTTCATCTTGCAGCCTGCACTGACGGTCTGTGTTGTAATTGTAAGACTGGCAGTGCAGCATCTACTTTATGGTCTGAACATCAGTCTTTTGGTAGTTATTGGGAGCTTTGCATTGAATTATGTGCAGATAATCACATTGCTTAGAAAGGTTAACATAGCTAACTGAAAGCAGACTTTGGCCGAGTATTTGGTCTTTTCCCTAGTATTTATCCTATCATTATGCTGCACTATTTTTTTTCAGCAGATATTTTGTGATCCAACAGTTTTGTTGTTGAATTCTGCTAACTCTGGTCTATAACACACATATTTACATCTCACAGTGAAAAGAAACATGAAGCATATTAAATTTCAGGAAATGCCAATGGTATAAATTGGCATATAATCCTAATTTTATTTCATGTATATTTGCCATGCAATTTAAGAAATACAGGAGTGTTCCTTCTGAGTACTAGAATAAGGTTTTTATATTTTCTGTACAATGTGTGTGTAGGATTCTACTGTATGTAGGAGTCTCTGTGAGTAAGTCTAAGGAGAAAGTCATTCTACAGCAAGATATGAATGGTGAACTTTAACATCACATATTATTTTCTGGCATGTCAAATTACAAACTTTTATTGCTTCAACTGTCTCTGATTTTCCATGTACTGAGATTTTCATGGGAATAAAACTTTGCAAATTGCTTGCATACTGGTCTCTAAATGGGTTCTGAAAAATATTTATAATACTTGCTCGCTGCTGAAATACAGATTCTAACTGGCCTTATTCAAGATTCTAACTGGCCTTATTCTTGGGATTAACCTTAAAATCCTATTACCAAGCCTGAAGCAGCAGGGGAAAAAAAAAAAGAAAATGACAAAGCCGGGTTTAGCTACAAAATGAAAGCCTGGTGAAATCAGATCTATTTCACTATTGCTCATTTAATACGTATAGATCCAACTGGGTCACCAAGCTGGATTTAGCCATGAGGTAGCAGCAGCATAGCAGCAAACCTCAGCACACTGAAAGTCAGCAGCAGTAGGATCTGATTAGGTCTTCAGCAAGCTGACTGTGTTTTCCTCTATTTTCAGTATTCCTGGAATGATGTTACTGATTTATTCAGCTGTTGTTTGTATTATAAATGTGCAAGGTTTGTCTCCAGAGCAAGTTTAAGTATAGAAATTGCTGCTTTGTTCAAGTTCATATTATTTTCAACAAAAGAGAAATATTTATGAATATGTAAAAAATACACATTTTACATACAGTTTAAGGCAGGTTCTCCTTTCATGTCAGGAGTTTTGGAAAGGTAGGTTATTAATCTGAGTTTTTGGAGGGTTTTGCGGTGTTTTTTCTTTGTTTTGGGTTTTTTGTTTTGTTTTGGTTTTGTTTTTTAACTTAGAAGTGCAATTTCAGGAGATTTTGATTAAACATAATATGTTGAATCAGTAGATATTAATAAACTTACTAGGAGAAGATGGAGGCAGCAGGTAAGGAGGGTTGGGATAACCTGAATTTTTGCAAAGATGGTGTTAGGTAGTTGGTATGTATGTTATCACTTCTACAGATTTTGGAGGCACAGCAAGACATTTAGAAAGGAGGCTGGTTTACAGCTTTTCCATTATTAGTACTGTAAACACAGTTTGTAAAGCTGTTGGAAACTGAGATACTTGTATTGATAATATGGATCCTTTGTATGGAAAAAGTAAATTTTCATCCTCCTGGAGCTGGCACACCTTGTGTTCAAGATGTGGAAATTTTTCTTCAAGGAGGAAGTTTTAATTTCAATATTTCTGTTTCTTCGCTCATTTGGAACACAAATATATTTTATTGGTCTAGTTGAAATGAGAAATTTCTGCCTGCCACAGAAGCCACCAGAAGTGTAAAATTCCCTATTTCGAGGTATTTGTAAGACCCCTTGAACTTTTTAGTTTTAGTGCCACCTAGTGACTAAAACTTGAAAAAGCTTTTGAAAGCTTTCGGTAATTTATTGGTGTTCATGTTTCTGCATTTTCCAGTAACGAGATGGTTTAGAAAAGATTTTGTGTTTTTCAAATTGAATCTCATAACTAGTGCTGCTTTTTTCCGTTTCTTTTCCTGAGGATTTACATAAACATATTGTTACACTTTCTGAGAGCTGTGGCTTTCCTCAGTGGGTTAGTGCTTTGTCCAGAAAGCATCTGATAAACGTTGACTGAAGCTTGCTTTCTTAATCATGTCAAACAATTAAGGAAATGCCTGTACATAATCATATTTATATAAGTATGAAGACACCATATACAGCAGAAAAAAATTGTTGACTGTCAGAAACAGTAATAAATGCTTTCTGATAAATGCCCCCAGTTATTACCCTTTAATTCTTTATAACATTTCTTCTTTTGCTGCTGTTTTCAAAGCCTGCTTGTTTTGATAGCATTACAGAAATGTGAATTCTAAGACAGTGCAATGAAGGGGATGCTTTAGGTTTCCTTTCACTAAAGAAGCAGAATCAATTAAAGTATTTTATTTGTATTTAAATAACCTCCTACACTTGGTAAAAGAATGATTGACATGGGATTTGGGATATATATCCATTATATATCTCTCAGGATATGAAGATCTATTTAGATTTATAGAGATGGGTAGATAGAAGAGAATTTGAAATATTCATCAATTCATACATTGCCTATGAAATCAGGGATTTTTCTTTCACCATGCCGTAGTCTTCAGAATAAATGGCATTAGCTGTGTGTGCATTTTGAAGAAGTTCAAGTGATAAACTGTTTATGAGTATTCATGCTTTAAAGATTGTGCCCTGTTAGACCATGTAGTTTAAATGGCTTATAG
Source organism: Sclerurus mexicanus (assembly GCA_013396755.1). Lineage (NCBI taxonomy): Eukaryota > Metazoa > Chordata > Aves > Passeriformes > Furnariidae > Sclerurus > Sclerurus mexicanus. The sequence goes on along the minus strand of VWZF01005535.1, from coordinate 2,115,575 downwards.
CAAAATAACTAATGTCAAGTTAAAAGGCAAATTTGAGGACATGAAATTGCTTGCACAAAGGAATGGGCAAAAGCAAATTCTAGTAGTGGGGAGTTGAGATTAAAGCTTGTGGCCACATCTTTGCCTTGGATTTATTTGTTTTATTCCCTGTTGCTTTACTTTTCTCACCAATAAAATGAGGTAAGTTCTAAGGTATTTCACAAGGAGTCCAAGATACTCGGTAACATTTGAAAATGTCTGTGGTGCTCAAGTACGGATGGGCCTGGCAAGTATATGCTAAGTGTTACTGCCCAAAGCTTGTCAGCTGAGCAGAAGTTGCGTGGTGTCTGCAAAAGGCAGGTTTATAAAGAGAATTCCTGACAGACCAGTTTGTATCTCCTCATCAGGTAACATATGGAAGAGAAAGCAGTTTTGGAAAAAAACCCACAATATATTTTACATGTTGGGATTTTTTTCTCATGTGTTTTGTTTGCTCGTTTTTTGTCCCATGCTTCATGGTAGCTTTGATCTATTTAACCATCTCTAATCTTATTGGATATTGGATATTGGTTCTATCTAACCGTCTCATTCAGTCCCTGCATATCCACCTTCTGAATACTGACACTTTCTTTCTTCATTTCAGATGTTTTCTGTAGGGTTTTCTTCTGCCCTCTTCATTTGCCCTATACTGTCCTCTTAATAAAAACACCTGTCTGTAGGGTCTTGTTATTAATTTTTTGATCTGCTTATCTACAGAGTGCTTAGAGTGGGACCAGATGCAGGAAATAAATTGACATTTCTGTTGTGCTTACCTTGACTCCTCCAATATCCTCATGCTAGGGTAGGAGTTTTAATAATTTTTAAAGAAGGATTTCCAGTGAGACTGTGGAAAAGAGGAAGCTTTTAGCAATGCATGAGCAGCTATTCTGGAATTAGAAGAGGTTTTCAGAATGACAACTTCTCTTTTCCAAAAGTTTAACTCTTGGGGCACTGTGGATTGCAGAGGTCCATGAGTCTGGAGGAGCCCACAGCTCAGTGGAACTACTGAAAGGAGGGGAAAAGTCTGTAGATCCTTTCTGCAGTTCTGTATAATTTTTCACTGGTTTTTCAAGTTGATCCTCCTCTGAATCAGAAAATAAAGTCCTATTAATGCTATCATATTACTATTTTTGTTTCTGACCTTCTCCAGTCAAGCAGCACTAAACTCAAACCCCTTTCTTCAGAGTTTCATGTTAAGTTGAATTCATTCTCTCCAAGTAATTGAGTTGCCCCTTATATGGCCAAAGATTGTCCTGGTGGTTTGAGGTCAACTAGATGATGTTCTCTGACACTTTTAGTGCCCCAGTAACAGGCTTGGGTATTCCTGTACAAACCTGGGAAGAGGAAGTTTAATTTCCTCAGAACTCAGGGTCATTCTGGGACATCCCAAAGGTGGAGAATGCAAAATAAATAAATAAATGGGGTAGTGAGAAATAATCTAGTGAAAACTACATCTAGATCTTATATCTTGTAGTTGTAATGACATGACAAATTTAATTATATTAGTATTTCACGATACTTAAAAGGCCTAAGGTTCTCCTGTTTTCCATGATTTCCAACTTTTTATCTTCAAGCCCCTCTTATTTTGGCTTAGATAAGGAATAAGCTTTTTATATATATTTATATATATTTATATGTAAGCTATTTATATATATAGATATATATATTGAAAAGGAGAAGCTGTCACTGGTGGTGACATACTGGATAGGGTGGCTTTACACATTAGCAGCTAAATGGTTTGTCTCCAATTGTCCTCTATTGTTCTTCAAGTGAATCGCTAAGCCTACAACATCACAAAAAAATTCCATTTATTTCCTTTATACCAATAGCACTTTTGTGACATATGTTTATATTTACTGCAATAATTAGGGGTAATGCCACCCTGATAAATACCCAACTGACATATTTCATATAGATACACTGAAAGTCTTTTGTTCAATAAAGTATCGATTGTAATTGCCTTAACTTTACTCTTTTGATAAGAGTTGATTTTGTAAGAACATAGACTTTCTGAAGTGGCAACTGGTCTTTGAAATCTGTCATGTTCTTTCTTCAGTTAAATACTAAGTGATTGCGTCTATTGTTAACTGGGTTTCAAGAAATCATTTAAACTGAAATAAGCATTATTATGGTACTTAGGAGTCAGGCAATGTGACCAGTAATCATTAAAGGCTCATTGCAGTAATTTCAGCTTTCAGTATCTTAAAGAGTAAAAAAATTATAATGCCACTAATTGTTATTATATTTCACATGAGCATAACTAAAACCTGGCTCAATTTGGCTAATTCAAAGTTTGGAATGGTCCTGGTGTTTGTCACATATGAAAAGTCAGTTTTAGGGTGATCTGGAGGCTTTTACAGTCAAAATCCTTTCATTATTTCAGTCCTTTACTGGAGTTCAAATGAAATAACTGCACCCCTGAATTTTGTTCCCTCCTTTGAGCATTTTCATTAGTCACATTTCCACTTTGTCTTCACCTCCTAGCAAACAGGGAAACGGTCATTTTGGAGGATTGTTGTTCCACCTACTGATTCCTTCATCCAATCAAAAACTCTGCTCGTCTGCTTTTCTGACTGGTGTTAACATTAGCATTGACTGATGTCTTTGAAAACAGCTGGCTCATATATTTTCTTAATTAAATTCCAGCATTTGCAGACTTTGGTTGATGTAGCTCTTCACTCTGCAGATGTGTCATTTCTCTTCTTCATTTTACATCAGCATTTGTCAATCTCTAGACGCAGATGTTTTGACCTTGTCCCTTTGTTCTGTTTACAAGGAGTGGGTGCAGTACAGTTTAATGTGTAAGGGTAGTACAGTACAGTTGACTTGTCAGCTGCTTGCCACAGTTTGAGCCAGTATTCCTGAAAATTTATAAAATGTCGTTTTTTGTAGTCATAATTACAGATCCATATGCTAGATACCTGACCTTCACAGAAATAATCATCCTGATATATTTGCACGACTGCTGGCAAGCAATTTAGATTTGCAGTTTAATGTTAGTGACATTTCAGGGAGAAGCTTTCTCTTGTCACAAAATTTTTACTTGAGCACCTAAACTACTGTTTGCTATAGCCCAAGACAAGGCATGCAGTGACCATAACATTGAACTTACAGTTACTTTTATCCATTAAATAATTTGTATATGAAGCAGAGCCGTATTTTCACTTTTCAGATTAAATTGGCTTTTGTAGACCAGAGTTGCCTACGAGGTAATGTTTTTCTTTCACTTTCCAAGTACAGGTTTTGTACTTTCACCCCAAATTCATTTTCAGACCTTCTCTTTATAAAATTACTTTATGTCTGTAATTTTCCCATCGTGACTGTAAACTTAGGTTGAGGCAAATTGAAATAATTCCACAGCACAATACTGTTTTCACTCCCACATGGTTTATGTATCCAATAATCATTGGATGATTTACTGGTTACTTCTGTTAGAAAATTCTATTGGAAGCACCATTGAGCGTGCCAGTGTTTTTCATCAAACTGATTAGAGCAGTGTGATCCTCTCATGGTTTTGCTTAAGCAGCAAAACACGTTGGGTTTTTTTGGTCCTACCAAAATATTCTTTTTTGAGAAATATGACATACATTAAAGGAATATTCATGCTAAAATATATGTAGTCCAGTTCCATGTGTGCATTTATTTTAAAAGTGAAGTTTGCATTGTAACAATGGGAGAAATGCAAAATAGTTTCACTCTTCATTTTTTATAGTGTTTTCATATTTGTTACTGTAAATAATTTAGATACACAGTCGTTTATTGGTAGTTGCAGTATTGTGAAAATTAAAGTCATGATAAATAGAATATTACAAAAATAAGTAAGCAACCTTTGTTATATCATTATATACAACTGACTCTTCCATAGAATACTTGGTCAAATATAACATTGCATTTTTCAAAGTTAAAGTACTTATTTATGATTTTGTATGCTTTTGGAAGTAGCTGTCCCCTTGTGATACGTTTGGAACTGCATATTGACAGAAAGGGGGACAGAAAACATTGCATAAAGTCTTTTGAGAATAACTTTCTCCTACAGATTTTAATTACCTGGGGACCAGAACTATAAAATTGGGACAGAGTACTAACTGTATTAATTAGAAAGTTGGATTTAGATTTTTATATGGGTATTATCATAGTACATTCTGCTTATCAAGAATCAGTATTATTTGTTAACTAATACAGTCCTCAGGAACACATCAACTGTACTGTAAAAACAATATTGGCATCTCACCAAAAGACAACATTAACTCGTGAGCAAAAGGCAAAAATAAACATCCTACAAAAATAATTACAGTATTAGGATTAGATTAGTTATTAATCAATTAATGCTCAAAATCAAAATAGGTTTAGGTTCTACATACATGCAGGACGGGCTTCTGGTGCAACAATGGCATGACAAGAAGAGGCAGACAAATTCCTGCTTCAAAGTCTCCAGTTCATGGGGCACTTTGACACAACCTCTTTGTGAGAATAAGAAATGACATGTGGAAGTGTAAGGAAGAATCCAGCAAAGACTCTCATAATAACACCTGCATTTGCTCATTTACACCCAAAATCCCCACAGTTGCAGCTCTATGCTTGTTTTCAAGAAGGATATGGAACAAATTAGGCTAAGCCTTCTGCTGAGGATGATGCCTCTGTCAGTCATCTCTACCATAACCTGCACTGTATTTGCTGTTTTATATTTGTTTCTGGCAATTCCATAGCAGAAGTCTCATTGACTAAAGTGGTTATTTGATAAAAGTAGCTGGTAGTTCATATTTTGGTTGGTCCTAAAGCAGGGAGCATCTGATTCCAGGACAGAGAAAAATCTGCTTATCTCCTAAGCATCCTAATAACTTGAATTGAAATACTTGATGTTATTAAAAATGGTTTGATATCATCAATCTCTCCACCCTTTTAAGTTTTGTTCATTGTAAGTGTCCTACAGTCACAGTGCAAGTTGGTGTTTGCTGCTGACAGCAGTTTTTCTCTCTGTACTTTGTGCCCAGTACTTAGTGATTTATTTTAGATGTGTAAGTAGCCTGAAATCTGAAAATTTTATTGAAATCTGTGACCTTTTGACCTTTTATTCTATACTAGTTAACAGTAGTGAGACTTAAGCCAACAAAGCCTGATTTTTACATTATTTTAAAGCTTTGCACCAGATCAACAGCACAAAATTACATTTACATTTATTTTCACTGCAGATCCATAATCAGAAGAGACATAATAATCTGCTTTCAGCTGAAGTGTAAATTAGGAGGTCTGTATTTTAGTGCCTTTACTTAGATGTAGTTCACAGAGGTTTTTGAATATCATCTTTACCAGTGAAGAAAAAAGCTCGCATAAGAAATCTTGATAGATAAAACAATTTAAAAATTGGCCAATTAGTCAAGAGTATCATAAATAAAAGTCACTTTATTGTAGTTAAATGGAAATTTTCACTCAAATAGAGTCAAACACATCTTATATGCAGTAATATGCGTTTTCAATGAAAACTAGAGTTAAAATGATACATGGTACAGCTGAAAAGTGAGACATATATCTGCATTCCTCTCTCTGCTAGGATATATATTCTTGTACATATACATAAATGTATGTGTATTTATGTAGAGATGAATTTATTAAGTGATCATAAACTGATTTCTTGTGCAAACAGCATTTTGCACTTAAAATCTGTGTGTGCTTTTACATAATGTCAGAATCCCATATAAATTAATTTTTCAGGGAATAGTCTTTATGGGTATGTGGGTAACATAGCAGAAATATATGTGTTTCAATACACAAATTTTTATTGTTTTTAACAATATTCCTGTATTTGCATCTATACTCCCATGTGCTTCCTTTTTTCCGAAGTGTATATCCATAGGGTATATGTTAATTGAATATGATCTACAGGTTACGTTTTAAATCACCAAACTAATATGTGCAATATGGAAGTCACCTGACAACTCAACCAATACTTTTCAGTGATTAAAAAAAGTAAAATATGTATTTTTCTTTTTTTTTTATTTCTTTAACTCTCCATTTCTGAGTTTTATTTCATTATATAAACTTGAAATAAACTCTGTGGAAATTTTTCCACTATAGTAGAGTTTTTTAGATTGCCACACAATAAAGCATCAAATACTTTTTTTTTTTTTTTCTGAATGTTTGTATTTCCCCATTTTGAATTCCAATAGTGGAAATGATATCCACTAGTGGAAATGAAAACCCAGGTGAGGTATTCTTTATCTCATGGATCCAAAAAACATAAACCTTTACCACTACAGTACACAGAGAATTAAATGTCTTTAATACTATTTCTTTCTATTTTACAGTTTAATAACAATGCTCAGAACGTCAGTTGCTTTAATCACCTTGTCCAAGCTAATGTGAGGAACAAGAAGAAACTAAAAGAAGCTGTCTATAAAATTTCTGCTAAAGGAATTACAGATTACAAAAAAGGCTTTAGCTACGCTTTTGAACAGCTGCTAAATGTAAGTATTTAAGTGATATCTCTCTGCTGTGAAGTCAGGCAGGAGAAGCTGAATGTTCAGATGGCCACTGGGCACTCCTTCATTGTGTAACTAAGTGGTAGAAGTGCAAACCTTTGTTTATCAAGTAAATTTATCCCAGCAATTCTTTTTCCTTGCACATTCCCCAGCAGGTTGCTAAGATTTGGGAATGAATTTGGTTTTCAGCGTGTTGTACCGTTTTACTGCGTCCATTCAGCAGGTTTTTCATTTAACTGGGATTCCCAGTTGGCACATACTTGTGGCAGTGGTTGATTTGCAGTTAATTTTAGAATGGACAGCTCTGTGTTACAGTGCTATTATTTCAATTTTACCACAGCACCTTATAGCAATGTTTAGTTAACCTACAATTTCACACTTATTAGAAGTCATATATAGTTTACCATGGCTTGAGCAGAATAGAGGGGAGGAAATGAGTTAGTTAATAGAGAAATTTTAGGCTCCTGAGAGTATTTTAATTCCTTTCTCTTTCTCATGTATAAAAAGAATAATTTTCTTAAAAATAAATAGGATGTTTCTATGTTTTAAATACGTTGTACTTTCTAATTTGGACCCAAACACTAGATTTTTGAATAGCAATGTTTCCCATTACCACAAATGCTGGGAGTTGATCATTAAATTTAATGTGGTTTAAAAAAATAATTCTACTTTTCACCTTTGTAAAGACTGCGTGTTAGATCTTCACCTTAGTGTAAGTAAAGCTGTATTAGTTTACAGCAGATAAGGATATAGCTTAACAAGTATGAAGTGTATCCTTTTCCTTACCATTTTTTTTTAATATTTTTTTTTTACTCTCTTTTTTTCCCCTAATCTGCCAGATTTTGGACTTCAGGACACTTCCCTGACATTGTATATGCAGTTTAAGGCTAGAACTGGTTGAAAACGTCTAACCTTTTTAAATTTTGATGGAGGAAAGGAAAAACACCGTTTTTGTAGGAATTTACTATTCAGATTAGCAGAGAGGTTTGGTGGGGAAATGAGTGGGTGCCCTCTGCTGATGGTTATGTAAAACCACAAGCAGTATTTTTAAAGTCGTTCTTGGCCTTTTTTGGACCAGACCAGTTGGCATTGGCCCGTTTTCTTCATCTCTTGACAACTCATGAAGGGGGAAGAATAATTTTGGAAGGAATTTTCCCAAATATATTCCTCATAACATTTATATTTGCTTAAAATTATGGATAACATATGGCACCAGATACATAGTTTGTGTGCAGGCAGCATTAAGACAATCTGAACACAGGGGACACCTCAAAGTGGACTTGTTTGTAGGACTAAAGTATTACTTAAAAAAAATAATTGGAGATCAGTGTTACAGCAGGACCATGTCTTTTGTAGCTGAAGGCAGAAGTGTGATTAGCCTCACATGATTTCTGAAAGCCTAAATTATGGCTGGACATTGTGGATTGCACAAGGTTATAGATACACAGTCATCCTCTCCAAGTATTGGCAAATCCTTTTAGCAGGAAGTGTAAAAGGCTGGTGAAGGATTTATCCCTAGACTCCATTGACAAGACAATATAATATGCTGATATAATACAGGCTTAAACAAATGATTAAAAATATGCTTTGGAATGGTTTCCAGTTGTATATTTATGAATTCAAATAGTCCAATTGCTTTAAGGTTCATAGAAATGCAGTGTTGCTCAAATTTTCATAATAATTTTGCGGGCACTCTTTCTGGATGACAAATTATTTCAAATTTTCCAGAATACCAAACTAGTATTTCACTTGTGCCATGAAAAAAATTACTATCGGATGTGTTGCTAAATAGAAACAGAGACTTGGGTTTTTTCAACATACTAATTCATTCCAGATTTTCAACAATCTGGATTCCATAATTTTAACGGAGTATTTTCCCATTATTTACTTGTATATTAACTTGCTATTTAATTTGCTTCGGCAGTTCTGGGAGCTTTTTTTCTCTCATACCATAACAGCTACGATTTGTCGAAATAAAAATAGTGAAAAATGCATTCTTAAAGTGTCGTGTCACCAAGTATAACTGGGACCTTCCACTTAATGGAATCTTTAATTCTAAAGATGCGAAACTTTGATAAAACAAAAGCAATTTTAGCCACAATATAAAATGGATTATGTCTTGCTTGAAACTTTTCAGAAAAATTGTGAAGTTACTTCATCAACTTATATTCACTCCCCAAGCCAGTATCTGTCCAGTTTGGTTCAAACAGGGGAGAAAAAAAAAAGGTGTTGTAAAGGCAATTCTGCCTTCTTTGATGATTTTTAAAACAGTAATGTGTTAAATTCATTCACCCAGAAGCAAAGTTTTTATAGTGGGATAATCACAGAATCATAGAATTGCCTGGGCTGGAAAGCATCTCAAAGTTCATCTAGTTCCAATTCCCCTGCCATGGCCAGGGGGCACCTTTTGCTAGGCCAGGTTGCTCAGAGTTCCATCCAGCCTGGCTTTAAACACTTCCAGGGATGGGGTAATATCATATGATTTGAGCTTATTCATGTTCAGATTTGCAATAATATTTGGAGGCTAAAATCATGGGGTTTTTCCTATGATATGACTTTAAATGTCTAAACCATGCAGTGTAAGGAAATGCCCTTCTGTAAGTACTAGGAGGTAAAACACTGTTATTTTCTATACTATATAAGCATTTGCTAAGTAAACCACTAGAAAAGTTCTGATTTAATCACTTAAAGAAAAGACTAGCTCAAGCTCACATTGCCCATAGTAGTGCTTGTTTCAAAATCACTAGGAAAGTTTTATAATATGAGCAAGTTTTGGTCCCTGTCCTTGATATCTCTTTGGTTTCCCTCTGATCTTATTTTGGCCTATATATTAAATCACTGTAAATGCATGTGAATTTATTTATGAAGTAGCCAACTCTACTTTTATTACTTTTTTAATATAGAAAAGATTGCAGCCCAAAGCAATATCTTGTAACTTATATTTCACAAGTGAAGAATGATCATAAATTATTTAATTCCAACTGAAACACAGTGTGCTGATGAGGTTGGAAAGAATGTATTGTTTTCAAGCAGGTTTAATACATTGTTACATGTTAGAAAATCTTTGGGCTTGCTTTTTTTCCCAAATTATTAAGTAAGTAATTATTCACTGAATATTGAACTATCAATACAAATAATCTCTGAAGAAAAATTCTTCCTCTGTTAATTGTGTTTTTGTAGTTTAGTTTTCGTGGAGCATTGAAGAACTGCAATACGGAGAATTATTGGGTGATATTTGAGGGCTGGTTTTGTTGTTTCAGTCAGACCAGCGTGGTGATAGATCTGACCACAAAGAGTAAAGCAAGGGGGAACTGGATGCTTTGTAAGGACAACTCTCCCATTCGTTTTCCTGACTTTATAGTAAATTCATGTAGCAAATTTCAGGCTTGTGGAAGAATAAGGTGAATTTATTTCACTGTATCTTTAAGGATTTTACTTTGTCACAACCAGCTACTCAAAAATACCAAGATGTGTCTGACTGGGTCCATTTATATGCAACACAAAGGGCAGGGAACATTGGCTGCAAGAGTCATGAGCAACTTTCTTAGACTTTTAGAGAATAATGAAAGAAGATGAATGCCAAAGGAGAAGCTTTTAGCTCCTTTCACAAGGAGCCAAAATTCATACTCACCTCTATTGTTCTGCCTGTGGAAAAATGTTTTTATTCCTTTACAAAACACACTGCATTTTTCTCAGGGGCTTTACTAGTTACTTTGATGAATTAGGAGTCAGAGGGGCTTTTTCTTAATTCTATTTCAGGCTTGCTCTCCAGAAATATTGGAACATATTCTGTTCTTCAGCTCAGAGATGCAATCTAATCAAAAAAGTAGGTGATGGAGAGTTTTTAATAATCTAGGAAGCCATATCTTGGCTGCAATATATTAGGTAAACCTGATTCTAAAATACTTTTCTAGATATTAGCTATTTGTTTCAAAGTATTAAAAAATAATTGCATAAAAAATACCAGGAAAGAATTAAAGAATTGGAAGATGAAACTCCTTTTAAGAAAATGTGGCAAAAGTAGCAAATGCAAAAGTATTTCAAAGCTTATAATGTGGATATACCTATATAATGCCTAAATTAACACAGTTTTATTTAAGCAGTCAGTGAGCTGGATAGTTTCTGTAAGAGTCTGATAGAAAAAGATAAACATATTCAGTAATTCATTACAGTGCCATTGTTCCCAAATTTCCACAGGTCAGTAAGGATAAGGAAAAACTATGTGTGAGAAAAAAGAAGAGTAAAAATAAAGACTCACTGTGCAGTTCTCATGCAGAACATCCACAGAGGAACACTCTGGGGTTAATGTGGTGGATATGAGTTAAAGAGTTCTCCCTATGTTTGTGGAGGTGAGAGGAACTACCAGATCCCTGTTCCACTGTGTTGGGCCAGATCTGAAATGAGCCTTATTTAAATCTCATGAAACAAAAAATTGGTTTTGGTTTATTTTATTTTATTTCTCATTCATAAGCGGTCATTGAATGAAAATCTAAAATATTTTAAAATATTCTAAAACATTTTGAGGTTATGCCATTACTTTGTTAAGGTAGTAAGCATGTTGATATAGAAGCTACCAGATTTAACAGTTGTTATTCCTCAAAGCCTGAAATATAAATACTCTTCTGTTTGTATCTCCTACAGCACAGTGTCTCCAGAGCTAACTGCAATAAGATTATTATGTTGTTTACGGATGGTGGTGAAGAAAGAGCACAAGAAATTTTTCATAAATATAATGAAGACAAAAAAGTAAGTGATATATGAAAGATTTTACTGTCTAAAATACAACAGCACAAAGAGAAACATTTAAATATGGAAGTGAAAGCATATTTGGTGTATGTATAAAGTACTTCTTTAAAAAATTATTAGTGTTGATCCCTAGGGCACTTAAAGCTTCCTCAATCTATAACATTGATTTGTAAAACCACAAAATACATTTACTATTTTACACTTTGCTACTTTTTGGTCTCAAGTGATACTCAAGTATACCATAAAGAACTCAGCTTGCTATTGACACTTTTCTTGCATTAGTGTAATCTCTGAATTATCCTGCAGAAACAAAGGTAGTTAAATGATATGATGTATATGTGTATCTCCTCACTGCGAATATTTTCTATGTGCTTTTATTGTTCGTCAGGCAAAGGCAAAATGAGATCTCAAGGTTAGAATCTGAATCTGAATAGTTTGGGGCTGGAACAAACCCACGTTTTTCCCAGTGAGGCTAATTATATCTTTGAGTGCCTTAGTGAGAAGTGGGATGGCTTTCTACTGATGAAATCTGATCTCTGGCTCAACCACAATTATGGGATTGACACAAGAATCCCTGGATGAGTTCTGTTGTTTAGATTAAATTGGATTATTAGATGTGGTGGTTTGGGGTTTAAGTTTTGATTTAAATCAAACTAAATAGAAGTGAAATATCAGCTGGATTCACACTTCAGCTAAGACTTTACCTTTCCTAGTGCTTGGAGATGTGTCTATATCTGGTTTTGTTTGGTTTGTTTTTGTTGTTGTTGTTGTTGTTTTGTTTTCAAAAAAGAAGCTAAAATTTAGAACGTGATTCACCAAGGCACTTTAACAATTGCCATTGATATGTATCCTTAAAGTATTTAGTTGAAAATCCTTATATATTTGAATTAATCCTTTCAAAAATAGAACTAGAAATGCAATAATTTGTATCTTAACCAGTGATTCACTTAGTGACCTTGAATAATCATTTTGTGTCTGCTTTATAGTAGTGTTTCACATAGAATGATATCATTGGGTTTTTAGTTAACCTCAGTTAACCTCAGTTAACCTCAGTGTCTCAGTTGAAAGTACTTTTGAAATTGACAGAAGAGAAAATTGAAATCATAGAGACTTGAGTGACACACATGGCTGGACTCTGAAAACATATGCAGAGATTCCTCTTCAAATTTGGACATGGTAGCTTTTACTGTGTTACAACCACAGCTATCAGCTATAGAAAATAAGTGTGTAAGGGGAAAGTTGTTTAATTAATTGCTTATTTTATTTTTTTCATTTAATTTGCTGTGTTAGGAGTAAATCGTAGCAAAATATTCAGTCTAAACACTAAAACAGATTTGAAGTGCCAAGATTTGTGGTCTCAGTAACATCATGCCTGATGTTTGATTATTCTGTGAAATATACTAAATGAAATGCAGGCTTTACTAATTTTTAATGGTTATTTTACTCTATTATTTAATATTGTAAATTTGCACTGCCAGGGGTTGGGGTGGTTTTGTATATACTGTTATATGTAATACAATGCACACTCACTTTCTTGTTCCCTCTAATGAAAGAGGGCTTTGGGGTTTTATTCTATGCAACAAATCTATCAGGTGATCATAATGGTCACTGTGTATCTATATTGTCATACGTAATTGAATGCAGTGCCAATGCAATGAACAGCAAAATTTTTATGCTTTTTATACCTACGAGTTCAAATCTTGTAGGGTTGCTAGATACCAGTCCTTACTGGTTTTCTCCAAGGTGACATTGGAGTTACAATACCAGAAAGTTTATGCAGGTTTAATTTGAAGAATCATTTACTTTCTCCTTATCACTTTCAATGAGTAACAATCCTTGTAGTGTTGAAGGGAAATTTATAGTTGAAAAACTTCTAGTGAGACTGGACCAGTAAATTCATTTTTAGGAATCACGGTTAAATCCGTCAACATCTTTCATAACATTCTATTTTTAAAAATAAGACTAATACAAAATATGCTTGAGATACTGCTCTCTTTAGTAAGACTATACGTGATTCCAGAATGATGATGTGAACTCTTTTGTTGTTCCTTCTGTGCATAATTTAATGTTAATTCACTACCAGCAGAAAACTGACAGATGCATTCCAACATGAAAAATACACACGTTTTCAATTTTGTGAAGTCATAATCACAAATATACTGTTACCTTCTTAGATTGCACAGTAGACTTCTTTCTCACATTATGATGCCTGAAATCCTGGAGAACAGGTGCTCAGAGAAAACATTAATGGAGAAGGATAAACAATACCTTTATTGGGAGTTTGGAGGCTTTAGGCCTCGGCTGTGCCTACAAACTGCACATGGTTTCAACAAGGATCTCTGTGTCCAAAAATCCCCAAAGAACCCTGCCCTCAGAAAGGTTACGGTTTTTTGTACTCTTCCGAACAATTAACATATTAGATATCTATAACCAGTCATCATTTCTAATTCTCTCGGTGGTCCATCCATCGGGGTCATAGGCTGTGCCCCCTGGACCACCTCCAAGGGTTTCTGGGCTCTTCTATTGTTTTGACTTCAAGTTATCTTGCAGGTGTCTCTGAAAAACATCATGACCTTCAGAAAGCCTGCGAATATGTGAGAAAATCACTTTAGTAACTTCTAACATCACTTAATATGTGAGCAAGAAAACTTGTACTTCTAAAACTCTAAAAACCTACAAAATACACACCAAACCTTTAGGCATCAATTAAATGATGAGATATTGAAGATATGTGGATCTAGCTTCCATTGTCTTTATTGCAGTTAATTTGTAGTTTATTTCAGAAATAGCCCAATGAATTTAAGATTAATTTTCTATTTATCATTTCTAGAGGGACTATTAATGTAAGGTGTTAAAAAGTTTTCTGTGTTTTACAGTAGAAGCAGTTTGTAGTATTAATGTGTATCAGCTGATGTATTTTCTTGCCTGCTCTGCATATATTTGAACATTTGTTTGAACATTTGTCTTTGTGTTTTGCATAGAGTATATAAAAGATGAATCTTTATTGTCTTATGTCACAGTCAGTAACTTCCCATCTTAAGCACACTGTGTTGTGAACTTACTTTTATTTTTTCTTGTACAAACAAAAGACCTTTTACTCAACAATATTAATCCTTGTTTTCATCTTCCTAATGTAAAATTGCTTCAACTCCGTAAGTATTTTCTTCTTCATGCCAGTTGTTTTGTAATCCCCTGACATGAAAGAAGCTTCAGTAAGTTTTGGCCCATCATGTGACATGACTTAGTACACTTCTGTGCGGTGCCCTCAGTGCAACCTTCAAGTTAAGTGCAAGAATGCAATAAACTATTGGAAACTACTAAAAGAGCAGCCTAGAATCTAGAGGCTGGGAAATTGTTCTTTTAAATTACAGGGCTTAATCTGTTTGAAATGGCATACAGATATATTTAAAATATTTTTCTGTCTTTACAAATCATTTACAGTATGAATATGAGGGTTATTATAAAACTTATGTAACAGTTTGGGGGAAGAACATTTCTGCTTTTATCTGTTTGAAGTGGAAAACCACAGATGTTTTTCACCTTTGCATGCCTTCTCCCCTTTACAGAGCCAGGTTTTATTGTCACATACTGCAACTGCATGCTGTGCCTGATATTTAAAAACTGGCATGTTTACCTTTCTGGTGACATTTGGGGCACTCACATTAAATGTGTAAAATACCACACATGCACTAAATTTCAAGAATGAGGGTGCTAAATTTCATTTTATTTGCACTCCTCCTACAGATGGCTTCACTGGAGATAGCAATATAAATTTAATTGAAATGTAAGCCCAGTAGGCGTTTATCCTGAGAATTTTGAATTCAGGTTAAAAACAGAAAACCACAGATCTTTGGGGCAAATTGTGCACATTGAAATCTGTGTTTGGAAGGATTGCTCATCTTATGTGAGTAGGAAAAGACCTTAAACATACCTCATGCACTTTTAGTTGTTTGCAGTTTTGTGGGATTGTAGAGGTTTGTGTGGGTTGGATGGATTGATCGGACCTACACAGGTAGGCTTGGTCTGACCTCTCAGGCAGGAGCAGAACAATGAGTTGTGTCTCGTGTCTCATTCCTACAGAATTATCTGCCATGAATAATACAACGCCATTTTGTGTAGATTTTTCTGACAGTGTCATTTGAGTGGAAATGGTGTGCAGAGAAGTTTTCCAACAGCTTGGCTCCATTAAGAATATCTGTATGTGGTGAGCACAGAATTGCTACAGTGATAGAAGTCCTATGGGAGAAGACTACAGTTTACGGGAACTCCACTGGGAAGCTTATGGCTGTCAGTGGCTTGTTCCAAAAGGGACACATTTAGCATGTCAGTAGAATGAGAAAATGAAATATTTATGGGAAAGCACTTGCAAAACTTTCATTTAAAACAAAAATGCCTCCTAACTGTCATTACCAAAGGAGGGAACCATTTTCTTCACTGGTTTGAATCTATTACTGCACAACTGCAAGTCAAAAAAACTAAAATGAAAACTATGCTAATCTAGACAATGGTATACAAATTGTTCTAGACAAGGCTAGAAGTGTTAGTCCTGACCACAAATGACCATTTGAAAAGCCCATGACATTTTCACTTTGGGTAGCCGTGGGATTATCCTCAGGTGTCAGACTGAATGAATGTAACTTGCAATGGTTACTTACAGAGCTGAAAAGAGAAACAGCGTCCTTCCCAACACTGGTATTGGCTTTGAATAGAGCTGAACAGCTGTCAAAGTGCACCCCAAAGGTTTTGTATTTCTGAGTGTGTGGTAGACTTGTGACACAGGATGTTACATAAAGTAAATAAACTAACAGTTGAACTTAGCAAAATTCTAATTTCTGAATGCCATTTGACATAGTTGATAGCTAAAATTTAAGCCATTTTTTAAGCTTTCTGGATTGCAGATTGTTCTCTGGACTTCTCTACCTTAGCTTTCTCTGGTTTTCAGACAACCAGATGCTAACATGTATCTCATTCCTCCTAACAGTCCTCCTAACAGTCCCCCTACGCTGTGAATTTTCTTGGAGTGATGGTAAAGGAAATCCCACATAGAAGAAATATTCAGCTAGCTGGTTAAACTGGCTCTCTGGCTCCTTCCCTAATCAGTTTTGCCTTAAGAGTGTGTCCTCTTCCAGCTGTTAATTTTAATTTATTGTATGTACTGTGACAAGCACAAATGGTAAACCTAAAATATTCTGGGTGAAACTTGGGTCAGTACTTAAAAATTCCACAAACCCTTACTTTCTCTTTCAAAGTAAAAGTGAAAACTGTTATTAGAGTGTTCACTGAAGAAACATCTTATTCTTAAAGCAAATTTTTTTTTTTTTTACTTCTTTCTCAGCTCCACTTTTTAATGAAGGGTTTACAACATGTCCACTCTCCCAGTTTGTGGGTTCCTGCCAGGTTAATGCCATTGCATTAATGCATTTAAATATTGCATCTCAGCAGTCTTCCTCCTCTGACACTCATTACCCAAATACATTTTAGTAATAGTCAAACAGCACAATACTAAGGTATTTAAGGTCATAAGTCTATAAATCCATGCAATAACAGTTTGGGGTTTATTTTTGGAAGAAGATCTGTATGGACAAGAACCTTTCTATGCATGTATCTGCACACACATCTGTGTGTTGATGTGAGTTTGTCCTTAGGCTGCTTTTTCATAAATTACATGAATCTATCTGTGTTGTCACGTGGCATTTTTATCTCCTGTGCAAGATAAAAATCCACGTGGTGGTGTTGAGAACTGCATAGGGCTAATGAAAGTTTTAATACAGCTTTGTTGAAAGGTAACCTTATCGGTCTTATCAAAGTCATGTATATCTGTTACATAAAACCCAACTGGCAGCTCGTTTCTTTCAAATTTGGCATGGAGGAGGCTATTTGATACTTCTATTTCTGTTGATCTTCAATTCCAAACCGCTACAGTAACAGGGACTGATTCAGTGTCTCACATTGAAGTTGGTGCTGCAGATGGCATAAAATGATTAATCAAGGCAACAAGGATAGGATATCAGTTAATATAGAAAGCACATTATGTTTGTTTTGGGATGCAAGCAAGACAGTCAGACTGCATTTTGCTTATTTATACAAACAAAATGCTACATATGGCATAGCTGGTTGAGGCTAGACATCAGAAGGTTCATCCTGTCAGCCTCCCCACATATTAACTGTTCACTCATTCCTGTGAATTTGGGATTGCAGTGAAATGCCATGTGATTTGATTATATTCTTCTGTAATTCAAGAATTGGAGGACTGGGATCATTTAATACATAGGCCAAGCCTAACGATGTTTATGTAACCTCTACTTTAAAATATCCAGTTCCACAGCTTCTTTAGGTGTTTACATTTTTCTCTTTCAACAACTACCTGTTTAGAAAGCTTTCCCTAGACTTCTTTAGGACAAAGTAGGCTTAAAGGGTTTGTTGGGTTTTTTTCTTTTCATTTTGCATTATTTACAGAGAGCAATTAATTCTTATCATAATTTCCTCTTACTTTTTTAGAAAACCGTTTCTATGTTGAAACTTTCATCCAACTTTTCTTTCCAGCTTTTGTTTTTCAACTAGACAAGCTAATTCCTTTCAAACTTGTCAAATATGTATCTTAAATTCTTTTCATTCTTTATTCTTTACACCCCTACTGTGTATCATCTTTACACGTCTAACTCTACCTTTCTTAAAACATGCTCTTGAACGATTAGGGAAACTTAGTGATATCAAGAGCGTTTTCTAAGACTTTTTTATGCAGCACTTACATAAATACGTCATAGAATATAAGTTTTTGGAACTGTATTATATTATTGTACCATATTTGGTTTTTGCTTTGGTCTGAATCTTTTTTCCACAGCTGCTGCTTTTTTTTACAGGTTATCTTCAATTTCAATATCTGTGCTTGATTTGCTAAGTATTTTTAATCCTACATTGCATCAGGCAGTTTCTTATTGTGTGTTTAATCTCTTCTTCTTCATGAATTGCCATTTCTTTTGTAATCCTTTATTCTTTATATTATCTTCCTACACTACTCACTCAGCTAGCTAGTCCTCTGCTTTTGTTAAAGGCTGTTTCTTGTCCTTGTTTTACTGCTGTCAAACCTTATTTTTCTTGTAATAAAAATTCTGTCTAGATTTTTCACTCAAAGTATCTTCTTTCTTCTAAATTTTCAGGTAATTCTTCCTTAAAATTCAGAAATAAATTAATTGTTCTTGGCATTTTCTATCATAAGAAATTTTCCTAACCTGCTACAAAATATTCAGTAATTGTGTCTTGTATTATAAATTTTATCTGTAGGGCCTCCTGTATTTGAAGTTATAATAATTTTCATATGCTTCTGCTGTTTATTAATGAAATGCCATAAGTAAGTAAGAACTGACTGCAATGAGTGTAGGTACAGGCAGAGAAGATTGAAGTTATTTTGATGTAAGTGCAACATAAGAGAGACTCACGTTTCCCATTCATTTAAAAATGTAAGGGTGGAGAAAATATAAAAGTTAAAAATTGGTTTCTACAGATAGAGAAGCCAAATGGGATGCAAAAACAAAAATAAAAAAAAAATTAGTGTGATTATGAAGATTACAAGATACTTTTATATAAAATTGCTCATTATATGGTCGTGATTCTGCCATTTGTGTATGTCTAGAGTTTTCCAAAGGTTAGCTTTACAACATTGGTTTAAAAATGCAACTTTCTGGGAAGAAACTGTGGAATTTGTCCATTTAATAGAATAAACAGTGTAACTAAGCTAGCAGGACTGGATATATATTTTAAAATAATTAACTATTATGAAGTGACTCTCAAACTTTATCGAAATCTTAGCTTCTAAATGCTTCTTAGGCCAGCTGGTAGGTGTTGGGCATTAGCTGAGCATTAGTCCATTAGTAGATGGAATTGTTTCAGATGGGATGGAACATCTTTAAGTGAAAAGATTTGCCAATGCACAGGTGGAAAAAGCAGACAGAAATATGTAAGAGGAGTGAAATGTACTAGGAGTGAAAGGGAGAAGGTACGGAATAGGAGTCTCTTTAGTGGGCAAGGGAATAAGGGAGCAGCTGGAACAAGCAGATGGTGGCACAAGATGTATGCGTGCAGCAGCCTAAACAGATAACAGGTTAAGAGGGAAACAAAAACTTCAAGAAACAAAGTTTCAGTCCATTCAGAAAGCAAGAAATGTGTTTATATATGCAAGAAGCATAACAGAGGAAAGGGATATTAAATGAGAGTGCAAATGACAGTAAACTGTAAATTTTACCAAGGCAAGTAGAAACCCTGTGCAGCTTCAACGTAAAGCATTAAAGATTGTGCAGACATTGTGAGGAAGGGCTGCTTTTTAGGAGAGAACGTCAGCACATGAGATGGAGGAACTCTGAGAAATCTTACCAAGAGTAAGAGCTATAAATATAACTTAGAATGTCTTTTTCTAAGGCATTTTGGAAAAGGGCAAGAAAAAAGTCATCATCCAAGTAGAGGATGAGTATGCTGGAGAGAAACAAACAGAAAATAGCCCAGACTCTACTTAGAAAATTACTTGGATTCAAAATCCTGATTAGCCTCAAAGAAAAGACTAAAACCTGCTCTATTGTATCTCCAGGAAATCAGTCATATTCTTTAATCTCTTGCACTATACAGGATTGAATTTAATATGCAGAATTGCATGTGCTATATGAATAGATTGTCTTAAACAGAAGAATGAGAAACTGACTTTGCAATCTTTTAATCCTTGCGTGGTTAGGGAAAATGACATTGAAATATGAGCTTCCAATTATTTTCTATTGAGGTTTTCACAAACATTTTTATTGGTCTTATTCCTAAACAACAGAGGGAAGAAACCCCTCCAAAATTAAAACAAAACAAAACAAACAAACAAAAAAAAGCCAAACAAACAAAAATGCCAACAACAAAAAAAACCTGCTATTTTTCAGAAAAGAATTAGTCCCCATATGCAGTCTTTGAATTCTTATCCTATTATGTGTCTCCGTTCCTCTGTTTCTATACTCAACTTTAATTTGAATTTGAATTGGAAATTGAATATGAAGCCGGTAATTTCAGTTGAACTCATATTCTGTTAGTCTTGTGTCAAATTGAGAATAATGTAATAAGTGTTTGCTGAGGCTTAGATGGGAATTCTGTGCTTCATAATCTCATCCTAAACCACATGCAAAAAAGCCATCTAATTCATAACGACCAAAGAACCTGGAATGCCAGCTGAAAATGTGGTATGTTTGTTTGTTTGTTTGTTTGTTTTGTAATTCTGACTTTATTTAATTGGATTTTTTTAAACAGGAATTTTGTTTATTTAAAAATTAATTTTTGAAACTACTACTTTGAAGTGTATCATGCAGTCTGACCATACTGTACTCTTAATCCCACGTGTAGACAGGAAAACCAATAACCTCAATGCTTTTTGTTGTAAACTTAGTCCGTAAATGCTGTTTCATTAGAAAACAAAAACAAAACAAAAAAAAGACAAACCCAAAACCCTCTAAGGCAATGTTTTGTGTGTAATAAATTTCTCTGTAAAAAGCTGATTTATAATAAAGACTTTTTTTCTTATTTCTATTTCAATAAAAAGACAGACTTTGTGAGAGATGATTAAACTTAGTTTATATCATATTACAGACTGAAAGCAGCTTATACTTTGTCACCTAAAGTATGATTTAACTAAAGTACATTTTCTGTGCATTTAACTAGAGCCATTGTGATGCAGAATTTAGATCTAAATTTACTAAGAACTCTGGTACAAACTGTTCTACACATGAAGGCACCCCTCAAGATTTTTTACCTGTTGATTCCATGGGGGAATCACTTTTTTTTCCCCCTGAAAATTTAATTTAGCTGATTAGAAAAGAAATGAAAAGGCATATCATTCAGTATAGGAGTGAACGGTGTCATGATTAATTTTATGTTTATGGTTAACAGTCCACAGCATAGGTGGTAGCTGCCTGTATATACTCAATGCTTCTCACATGCAATCCTGAGGTTTCAGGTGCAGTTTGTCAGGAGGTACAAGGAGTGAACAAGCACACTGGCTACATTAATCACTAACTGTGAAGGACATGGTTGCACATAAGCCTGGCTCTCTCAGCCATGCTCGGGCACTTGCCAGTTGCTGACAGCAGGCATCGTCACTGCCTGCTCGTGTCAGTAATGGCATGTCTTACCTGCAAGCAAAGGCAAGGTCAGGTTGCCCTCAACGCAGTCCTGTATGACAGTGCTGAGTATACAGTATATCAGTATTCAGTATCTATTAGTTTTTTCCTCCTAAAAAAGGAAAGGGAAACAAACTTGCAGCATTTTCATCCCTAAATCTCCCTCTTCTAAGGTAATGTGAAATACCATTCTGTTCCCAACTCTGTCTCCAAGAAACAGCATGTGAATATGGACGGTCCCTTCACCTTTTTAAAGCTCACTAAATAATTTTTGTTTAGAATTTTTATGTTCCTGTGAAGAGTAGCCCGTTATAAAATTAGACGTGAAATTTGTATGAATGATAATTCCAGAGAGGAAGATTTCCTGTAAATGGGTTCTGCTGGTTTCCGATGGCACTTCCTTTTGTCCCCTGTTTTTTTCCCTCTTCTAATACAACTGTTTGGCATTTGCAACTGTTAAGTTTCAATCAGTTTTCCATGCTGTACAAGAACTGGAGTAAACAGAAGCAAAATATTGGAGGGAGTAACTATATAAGACTATTTACATGGGAAAAAGGAAAAAAAGGTAGAGTACCTGACTAAAATTAGTGTTTGAAATATTTAATGGCATATTTAAATATCCCTTTAAATCTGTAACTGATATTTGTGTTATTTCTTCCCTGGGATTTACAAGGCCGATGAAAAAAAAGAAAGAAGGAGGCTTAGTGTCACAATATGAACTGTAAATATCTCTCTAATTAATCCAGTCCTTTCCAGCTGCTCAGCTGCATCCAAATGTTGTTTTGACTATCAAAGAAATGCCTAAAATGCTTTTAATCCAGAGTACAGTGGGAATTATTTTGTCAACTTCTTTGTCTGGTTCCTGATATGGACCACCACATTTACAAGGAATTCTCAGAAAAAGCTGTTTTCTTCAGGGAATACTAAATGCTGAGTGTAAGGGAGAAGCGGCTTAGGGAAAGGAGGAATTTAATTGTTTTGCATTTCAACAGAGAAAATTTGTTATTACTATCTCCAAAGAAGCAAACAGATCAACTGACTAAAGAGAACATGGATAATCAAAATAAAACATTCAACAGCTGAATTGTTAAAAAGATGACAGTGTATGTTCTTCATCTGAAGACTGGGTGACAAAATGAGTGGCTAGAATATCACCTGATGCAACTGAATGCTGTACAGTGATTGCCAAGGTGGGGTGGGGTGATCTACTGAGGACAGCCCTGCTGGTGGAAATCACAGCAGAAGCAAACAGTGTGTCCATAGCCTTTAAGATCAACCTACAGCCACAAATCTGCAATCATTTATAGGTTTTAGCTGAGTTAAACCTGTGAGGTTTTCAGCCTTTGCCAGCTGACACACTCCTGCTCCTGGGAAACCAAAGAAGGGGGAAAGAGGGAAGGAGCAATGGTTTGGCTTCTGTGCATATATGTGGGCTCAGCTGACACAGTTGCTCTTAAGATTGGAGAGTGCACCAAAGCCCAGTTTTTGGTAAGTTTAACATAGGAAAATTGACCCTCAAACCTAAATTTGAGCACATCAGTGTGAAGTCCTGCTGGTCTTTTTGAGAGTACAGTGTTTCTTTTTCTTAGTACCCTTCTTGTGGCTAATGTTATAAAAAGCTAATAAAACAGAGCTGATTTGTGTCTACACCTGGAAAATGTTGAGATCAAAAACTTCACCCTATTTGAGGAGACAGTGCAGTACAGAGGTCATGGTCTTCTCATCATCATGTAATAGTCCTGTGTTGTAACTGTGAGAATATGAAGTTGTGCTTGTACTCCTGTGATACTTGTGTCCTATCCGAGATTATGTCTAAACTACATAAAGAACTAAAGGATCACATAATCAGTGGTCCATTCTATCAATTATAACCAATTCAGCAGTGGTAGATTGCTAGGTGTCAGCAGGGTGTTTACACCTTCATAGCTGTAGCCATGTGGCAGCAGAGGAAGGGGCAGCACATCACAGCCCTTTCGGGAGGAGGGAATGAAGTGCTGTGGTTCCACAAGGTGGCACTAAAGCTGTAGAACGATATGACTGAGTTAGTATTTTTATAGTTCTGTAAGAGTGTTAATTCTGAAATTTTTCAGTATAAATATAGTGGTATTTTACCATTACTCTGCAGTAGAAAATATTCCCATTTTCATGCAGCTATGTTTTCTTTGTGAGGGAACTAAACAAGTTGGAAAAAAATGCCCTTTGTCATTTTTGAAACAATTTGCATTTTGCAAAACACATTGCATGGATTCATGATAAACTTTTTCTATGAGCATGCACTTTTCATTGTATGCATGTGTTATGAAGACTTCAGGTATAATTCTCAGTTTCTAATTCCTGTTCTAGAGTAATTGCATATAACTACACTACACATCAGTGTCCTTGGTCCTAATTTCCCAATATATTGTGACCACTAAATGGTTTGGGGCCCATACTATCAGTATAGAATCATATTCAGAGCAAGTGAAATTCTCCAATAATCTCCTGATATGTAACAAACATAATTTTAAGACAGAAGAAGGATTAACATTAGATTGTAATGTGAGCTAATTTTTAGTGTCATTATTTCTTTTTGTTATTAGGCTGTAATTACACAGACTATAATTAGACTACGAATTAATAAGCTAGCATTGCAGCTTGAAGTTTGAGGTTGAATTGCGTGAATGAAAGGTATTAATGATAGGGAAGATTTCAAATACACATGGAAAGTCTGAGAGAAATGAGTTACTGTGGATAAATATCTAAAATAGTATTTCCAAGACCTACTTGATTTGTCTTTAAACACATATCACAATTAAAGCATGTTTCCACTGGTGTCAAGGGGACACTTGCATGAATAAATGCCTTGCTTAATCATAGTAGAGATGGGCCAGTATGGAAACACTCAAGTAGTGTCAAATAGATTATCAAATCATATGGATTAATACTTTTTTCATGTCTAGAAATTCAAATATGTCCAGCCTACAACTGTCTTTGCATTGAAATATGTGAGAGCTAAATTCACATGTGGGTTTTATTTCCAAATTTCTTCAAGTTTGGACATATTTTTGGAGAGTACCCACAGAGAGAGATCCTAATGTAGCCATAAATGTCAAAAGTATAACTTGATACATTTCTACTGGTGTATCATGCCATTCTTTTTATTTCCTAATTTGACATATGATTGTGAATTCTGCATTCTGAGTTCTAGACCTTTCAAACTTGACAGCCTTAGCGCCTGACTAGGTTTCATATCCTGCTGCTTAGGTCACCTCTGTTTTTTACCAATTTCTGTTAAGGGCAAAACACGTTGGCAGTCTGAGAGTTACATACCAACGCCCGAACCTCCCAACTCCTGAACATTCTTGAGCCGGGCATTCAAAGCAGTAGAAGTTATGAATGTGCTCAAACTGAGAATCATGAACTCATCCCTCTTTTGTATGAGCACTGACCTCTCATTTAAAAGACTAGAGGCACCAGTGTCCCATTAATTTTGAAAAGGATGAGTCTTGCTCAGTCTCTCACAAGAAAACCGGCTTTACTCATAGAAGCGAACCAGACAGCTGTATCCATACCAATGAGGGATCCAAGGCCAGGGTGAAGCCTGGAGAGATGGCCACAGTTATCCATACTTTTAATTTTTAACAGACCCAACAGTATGGTTCCTGGCCTATGGCAATCTACCCTTTTAGCAATATCTGTTCAGTTCAGGGTTAGCATGAGGCAGGGCTTGTTCCCAAAAAATTATGTAATGAGATGACCTGATATGGGGAGTGGGCAGGGAGGGAGGATGGCACTGTAGTGTAACCACAGAGATGTGAGCCATGCTATGCCACTTGCCCTCATGGCCTGAGAAAGAAAATGGTTTTATGACCCATTTTATGTAATGCATAAAGATGGCCTAAGGGATCCTAAAACTGCTCTCTAGCACATGGTTGTGAGTCTTGCCCCTGCTGTTAAACTCAGAACTTTTATTTCTCTTCTCCCTGTGCTTCGTAGGGGAAAAAAAGAAGTTGCTTTACTTTTATAGCTATAACATATATGTTATAGCTATAACATGAATGGTTCAGGCCCGTGTCCCTGGAAATCCTGAACTGAGTAGTTCCGCATGACAGATTATGGGCCATAATTTAGGTGAAACTCTGTATTTTATGTTCCCTATTGGCTAATCCTAGGTGGTTTCTTAATTAGTGTAGTGGATTTCAGATTGTCCTCTGAAGTTCTGTTTTCAATTCAAATCAGTCATAAATGTCTTTTGGTCTCAGGTTAAGTCACAGCAGAATCCAAAATCATCTTCAAATTTCTGACCACAGATGTAAAGATGTGAGAAAAAAAAACGCATTCATAGTTTTAGCTCTGGTAGTTTAAAAACCACACATTTCCATCACTTATGGCAGAAAACACCAAAATAATTAAGTGGTTTACAGGCTATACTTACAAGAGATTTAGAAGAAAGAGGGCATAATGGAATATAGAAAAACAGTTTTGGGATTTTATTCAGAAAAACAGACTTCTTATATTGTCCTTTTATTTCAGAAGTGTACCTATTAAATATAAATCACAAAAATTTTTTCCTCCTATCTGATAATTTATAAACGCATTGGTGGGAAAAATAATTTTGTGGATTATATTGAAATTATTGAATTATTTATTCCTCTTTATCACAGCTTTTCTTGGTCTATAGTAAAAGAGATTATCTGTGAATCTTTACCTGCAGCTATAAAGGCCAGAGTAAAATGTTCTGAAATCATACTGTCATCATGAAAATTGAAGTTGCATGTTTGGTTGAGATCAATTTTTAGATTCAGTCAGTTTATTTGTTTATTTAGTGGTAGAGGAAGATGCACTCTTGCTATTTTTACATGCTAGACATGAAATGACAGCATTCATTTTGCCTATATCTAGATGAGTGTATTAATTGCAGAGTTCTCTTGATATCTGATAGAAGAGACATACACATCTCCAAAGGTCAGTTAATCTTCTTCTGAACAGAGAAATGAAGAGATGCACACAAATGCTTATTGAGAGCCCTCTCATTCTGGTAGCACAGCATTCAAGACAAATAATTTATCTGTCAAAACATATGCATGCTCATGCGCTCTGAGCTGCTTGCAGAGTGGCTGCAGTTTCTCACACTCTTGTAGGCCCATGGCAGGGAGTTGGAATGAGATGATCTTTAAGGTCCCTTCCAACCCGAATGATTCAATGAGTCCATGATTTATTCCAGATTGCCCACACATATAGCACAGAATCACAGAATATGCTGAGTTGGAAGGGATCCACAAGGATCATCCAGTCCAACCCTTAGCCCTGCACAGGACCATCCCAGAGAGTCACACCATGTGCTTAGTTACCCCTTTGAACTCACTTCACTCAGGATGTTATTTTTGCTGTAATACTTCACAGTATGATCTACCCAAAGGAAGCAACTAATTTAACCTTTCTTAATTTTATTCCAATATAAAAATAAAGAAGTAAACAAGGTAAAAAGCAACTGAGATCTATAGGGAAAGCAGTCCTTTTCATAGGTATATCTTCATTTCTGTCTTCTTCACATCTCTCTTGAATGCCATTGTCTTTAATATTTGTAGTAGTCGGGATCTTCTTTATTCACCTTGGGGCTTATGATCTTCTTCTGCTAGAGAGAAACACAAAATAAAAAACAAATTAATTCTATAATTAAACAATTCTATTTTGCTAAATACAATATTTCTTCCTCTATTTTTTTTTTTTGTAGCATTCTTTTCTGTCTACCATTTCCTTTGATTAGGATTTGGATTTTTTCGTGTATTCTTTTGATGTCCTTCATAGGTTCCTAGGATGTCAGGTTGCAAGTGACCTCCAGAGGTCTCTAGTCCAATGTCAGATCTAAGATCAAGCCCCGTTGCTCAGGGCCATCTCTAATCTGGTCTTTAAAACTTCAAAGGAGCCAGACTTTACAGCCTCACTGGGCAACTTGTGCCATGCACTGCCTGAATCTCCCGACATTAATTCTACACTTGTTTTGTTTGCTAATAAGCATATTCCTCGACTACATACTGTAAATGATTAATACAAAGAATACAAGATTTTGTTATTTTTCTCCCCAAGATTAGTTTTAGTGAAGAAATGCAGAGAATTAGTTCTGTGCTTGAACTCCCCCTGTTAGAAATTAGGACTTCGATACTTCAGAACAGTTTCAAGACTGTACCTGAGTGGGCTGGCAGAGCAGACTGCTGTGCATTTCTAGTTCTTCTCAATTCTAAGGGTAAAAGTTTTCTAGAAGTACTTTACTTTGAAGAGTTGCACTGAAAATGAAAAAGTGTGACAGCTCCTTTTTGTTTTTCTGATTGTTCCATTGGTATTTATTGCTTTGAAAGCTATGTGTCTTTATGAAGACAATAAATCCTTGAAGCAAGGTTGCTCTTTCCCTGGGAAATGGGTTGGGGAACACAAATACCCGTCTTCTTTTGTGCGTGGTGGAGAGGAAGCAACATGGCAAAAGGACTCAGAAACTGTAGTTTATACAGAACTTAAGAGGCTGCAGAGAAGAAAAAACTAGGCCTCAGTGGTGATGGAAAACAACTCTTTGGGATCAAAGACTACTTGGCAGTTTGCTTCAACACAGAAATCCACCTAGTTGGTTGAAACCAAGCTTAAAGGACAGGCAAAGGAAGAGGTGCTCATAGCCGTTGTGTCTGATCTAGTTGCTCCAAGTATTCTTAGTCATAAATTCCCTATTAAAAGTAATTAAATCTGCTTATATATATATATATATATATATATATATATACCTATTGTCTTCTTTGCAGAGATGTCTATAAGGAAAACATATAGACAGATGCATCTCAAGTACTTTGGCTGACTCTGGGTCCTATCAGGGAAAATGTTAGCACAAAGCATTTTTTTTTCTTTTTGCTAAAATTGGCTTGTTTAGTTTGACTTGCTGACTCATTTTTCCAGCTGGTCTGTCATTCTACTCAATTCCAGATGAGGCAAGAGGAAAAAGAATACTCTTTTGAATATCCCACCCTCTTGCCAAACCAAGTAACAATTAAAAACTCCAATTTTCATTGCAGTTCTTTATCTCTGTTAATTATCCAAGGAACAGTAAATCAGATATATTGTTGCCTGCTTGTTGTCAATAATTTAAATTCTAAATTCTTTATAGACTTGTTGCAGATTTAACACACTGCTTATTTTCCCTAAATTACATACCATTTCACAACTTGAATCCAATTCAGTGTTTCATTTTTACATTTGAGATCAAATGCTAGATAGTCCATTCTAATTGACTTGTGTTTTATACACACATAAGAAAACCCGCATGATTTAGTAACTTTTAATCCAAAAGAAATATTAGATCTCTTCATTATCTAACTAGTGGCCTTCAGTGGGGTTTTTCCATAGTGTTTAAGAAGAATCTATTCTGAGTCAACTGTTTAGTGGATACTAAACTGGGAGCAGTGTGACTTCAAAAAGAACAAGAGTATAGTAGGCAGGGACCTTGTGAACTGAGAGGTGCCAAGAGAAAATAATATTGTGATATTCAGATTGGAGGAAAAAATGTTAATTAAACAGAAGCAGAAAGATCCATTAGAAGAATTATAGCTGACAGTTTGTAAAAGAAGCCAAGGATAAATGGGGTATGGCAAGTATTGTATAATATTAAAACAATAAATCAGATGTAAACATATCAGGTGAACTCATGTTTGCACTTCGATACTGATAATTTCAAGGTAATAGAAGGTATATGTCATCTCTTTATCCATATGAACTATGAGAACAAAATTTTACCATCACATAGCTACAGTCTTTCCCATACCTGTCTGTGTAAGCGGAAATGTAATTGGCTTGACTTATTACTGGGGAATGAGGATAGATGGAGTAGTTTGAAACTACAAAACAAGCACTTGAATCAGTATTCAGTGCAGCAGAGTAGTTGCTTTAATTCTACTTTTAACTGCAGAAACAACAGGTTTGTACGGATAAAGCTCATCAAAACATATTGTTAATTAAAAATGGGGTCTAGCACAAAGCTTTGTTTGCCCTCCTTGCACATAGGGGTCAACACTAATAAAGTTTCACCATTTGCTAGCTGCTGATGGATGATATGGAGCTATTCCTACAGCTCTTGGTTAATACTTAAGCTCTGATTATGTTACACAATTTTTGTTGCTTATTTGAGAAATGAAGGTTTAGGTACTAATTGCACACAGACAATGTGACAAAAATTTGTATATAATCATTAAAAAAATTAGGAATGATCAGTAGTTTACAAGGAGTCCCTGCAACTTTTTTATTGCGGATATTATTTAAATAAAACATTACCTTATTATTCAGTTACAGCCTGCATGCAAATTAATTTTGTTATGTTTTAATTTTAAACATAGTCATGAAGTTCCATAGAAAGGAATTTGTATTCTGATTTCACATCGTGGTCTGTGATTTGTACATTGAAGTGGTCAAATTAAAGATCCATAAAGAAAGAGATGCTTAAAAAGGAAAAGCAGTCTGATCCTTGGAAAGAGGAACATGAATATAGTGAACAGATTATTAAAACTGTTGGGAAAACATTTTTTCCAGCTTTTACAGAAATACTAGGATTTGGAGCAAAATATTCAACCAGAAGCTGAAACATAATATTTGTAATTTCTCTATGTGGCTGGTAGGATTTTTAATATTTATACAGCAATACCAGGATTGGGTTAAAATTTTTCTCATTCAAATCAGAAGATTTGCATGGGAAATAATTTTAGCTGAAAAGCCTGTTCTCAGTCCCAGACTTGGAGACATTTGGCGAATTCTTCTGAAACCATGACTCCTTACACTTGCTGAAATAGATTGGAGTTGCATTGTCTATACAGAATAGAATAATGCTAATAAAATAATTTAAATGAATATCAACAGTTTAAAGTGAAACATCAGAAGCTTAACCCTAATCCAAGTATCACTTACTTGAGAGTCATTTCTAGTAAATTATATATAGTTAAGTTATATGCATTGGTTTTTAACTTTCACAGGTACGTGTGTTCACATTTTCTGTTGGTCAACATAATTATGACAAAGGACCCATACAGTGGATGGCCTGTGAAAATAAAGGTACTGTGTTTTATTTTGAAACCGATCTTCACCAGAGCTTTGGATATGCAATATCTCCATGATTCTCTAAAAGTGGTGGATTATTCAGCTTGATTTTTAGCTTTATTGTATTTGTTAATAAAAGTTCCAAAAAGCAGATGTGTACATGAAAAGAAATCTATAAAAAAGAAGCCTGTATGTTTATTTCTGATTACTTTATTTAAAACTTTATGTTGCATGAAAACTACCACAGTAGTTTTCATATTAGTAAGATGTTATGGTTCGGTTTTGAGAATATTTGTTGTAATAGCCATCTATGAAAAGATGGAACTGATGACAGATAAGAAATTAAGCAAAGCTGTTTTAAATTAAGTGGTCTGGACAAAAGGGTTTTTGTTTGGTTAGCTGGCTAGTTAGATTTCTTTCTGTTTTTCTCCAAAACTTACGAGGGATCAGATGACTTAGGATATTTTTCCCTTTCATTACTAAAATATCAAAATTATTCTTGCTGTGATTTCTTAGCTTCTGAGAGTATCTTGCATTTTCTGTTTTTATGGAGGGAAAAAAAAAGTAAAAAAGGTGAAAGTAAGGAATTAAAATGCTTTCTACATGAAAAAGTTCTTAGAAACATTTTAAAAGAGTGAGAAATATGTCTCCAATACCTTACAACATAACTATAGAACAAGGCATAAGATGTAAATGCAGATAAATAGAAAATATATAATTTATCACACAATATTTGGTCATATTTTAAATACAACAATTTCCAGGCCTGACTGAAATTGTGAACATATTTTACAAATCAGTGAGAAGAAAGAGGTTAGAGGTGAGATAGATTACAAAAGGTCTTGAAAGTTAAGACTGCTGGGGAAGGATATAAACGTATGCTCAGGCAGAAGAATAATGTAATTGAAAGATAAGAGAAAGGTATAGATACAGCAAATAAAATACTTCACAGAATTCATAGCCTGTATGAATAGTACGTGTATCATAACCCCATGGATCTGTCAGCATGCCAGCAAGTTTTGCAGAAGATACTACAACTTCATGAAGAGCAGATTCTATTGTCAGATAACTACAAAAAAATCAACATTTCTGTTTTGAACAGAATTATTTTTTTTAACTAAGATCTTTGTATCCCCAAATACTCTGTGCATGTGACCTCCATTGTTTTGAAACAAATGAGGATCAGCTGGCTTAGAGCATAACCACCTAGGTTGTCTTATTGAAGCAAAATTATCATCATCTTCTATCCAAAATTGATGTGATTGTTTGAACATCCAAAGAAGCAGTTTTATTTCATTTTTCCTTCATTAAAAGTTTGCTTATGGCAAGGGAAATGACTAACCTCAGTACTCTTACCTCTCCAGTACTCTACCCCTTCCTTCCAATTTGACTTAAATTTTACTTGGTCTGAAGACAGATTTCAGTGCCTCGCTTTAGTCTTATTAGCTCATATGGGCAATATTTTTAATTCAAACAAAAGAGTGATAGAATCATTGCTGAATAAAGATGTTTCTGATGTTTAGTTAGGACTACCCGTTAGATTTTTTCATCCTTCCCAGAGAGTGCCGTATTTTTATACTATGGGTTCACTCTCGTGGCTGACCATAGCTATACTTGCATTCATATAATTATGTTACTGTCACTACATATTAAAATAACTATTAAATATACTTCCACATCACAGTAACTGGGATTTCATGAGTACAAACTCAGTACCTTATCTAGCCTTAAGCAAAATAGACAAAAGAAACACATTGTAAATTCTCATTGCTTAAGTGTAAATAACTTCATCTGAGTGGTGACCCCTCATACCTGGCTATGCATTGTGGTGACATCTACTAAAAAAGTATTCATATGTGATAATTCTTACAAAAAATAAATAGAAATTACAAGCTAAATTAAATTCCTCAAGATTAAGAGACTAGCAATATATTATAGTAAGATGGTGTTATTTCTGTTTCAAATTTCAGGTTATTATTATGAAATTCCATCTATTGGAGCCATAAGAATAAACACCCAGGTAAGTGTTTTGGCCAAATCCAGATCAGTTTTAACACACAGAAGTGGAGTAATTCCTGTTCTTAAATATGCTTGCTCTTCACGTCTGCTTGAATCAATTACATTTTAAGATGCACATTAAGAACAGGGGGAAAAAAAGTAAGGCTTTCTTCTACATATGAGGGATTATTCTGTTAAAGTATTCTGATGTTTTCTTTTAAGTGAGTGCAGTGAGCCAATTTCAGATGTGATCCCTGTTTGCTTGGCCAGCTGGCCCACAGCAGCTTGCATGCATCCTAGTTAAAATAGCATCCTTTAAAGCAGGCTGACCATGTGCACCCAACAGTGTCTGAAGTGTTCTGTATCCTGCAGCCCTCTGCACAAGGACTGTGTTTTTATCTCAGGTTTCCTCCAGGCCTTATATAGTCCCTCAAACTTCAATGCTGAGACATGACAGCGATTTTATGATAAAGTTCTATCCAATCAGTAATTTTTTTATAATGTGTCTGAACATTCCTAAGTCAGCTCCTGCCATGCTTGCAGCATGGTCCCAAGGGTTTGTGTTACATGGAGAAGGCTGTGGATGTATGTGAGGGGATAGCCCTGCTAGAGTTTCTGATTTCATTTGGGCAGACACACTACAATCCTGCTTATAGGAGAGGCTCCTGGATGGACTCAACCTCTTCAGGAGACACCGTTTTTTTCCCTTCAAAAAGGATGCAAGAATATTTTAGCAGACATGCATGTAGTTAACTAAGGGCATAAAACGCTGGTATTATATGATGTGATCCAAACTGACAGTGTAGAAGAACAAGTATTCTTTTCAGTTGTCTGAAAGTCCATGTACTCACATGTCCAGAACATGGCAGTTCTTTGTCCTTCCAATGCCAGGCATGACATTTTTTGGCAGAAAATAGAAGTCCTTTTATTGGCTTGAGTAAGAGTCCTTTGATTCTGTTAAACTCTTCCAGATAGTGTCTGGCAAGAAATATCCCTAATATGATCAGACAAATAGAAAAGGTTGAAGAGTGAAACAAGTTTGATGGCATCCACTCTGAAAGCAGTCCAAAAGTCTGACATCTGAGGAGATCACCAGCGTTAGCCATACTCTCAAACTGAAGGAAGGCAGGAACTACGAGGTTTTATAACTCTGATTTTTTTATTTTTTTTTCTTAAATTTCAGTAGAAGTTACGCAAGTTGTTGCTATAGGAGCTTAACATACCCAGCTGTTACACCATTCATCCTCCATCGCCCACTCTTTCTTCTGGGTTGAAGGTTCTGCAATCTGCTTGTAATTTCATTATGTCATTAGCAATTAATTTTGGAACAAAAATAGTTGTAATTCTCACTTTGTGGAAAGAGAGTGGGGGTTATGGATGTGTAAGGTCCATGTGACTGAGGCCGAAACACAGAAATTACCTTGTCAGTAAATACTGCAAATTAAATAATTAACTTTTGTGTAGTACAGTTTTAAAGCAGCAATTAAATGCTACTCCTTTATTAGAGGTGAATTCTGAATTTTTTTCCTGATATTGTTTATATTTCATTAAGGTTTATTTTATATTGTGTGTGCTCTTTGATCTATTAACTGCCTTCTGATGAGTTTATTACACTTTTTTGGCAGGAATATCTGGATGTTTTGGGGAGACCAATGGTTTTAGCTGGAGAGAAAGCCAAACAAGTCCAATGGACAAATGTCTATCTGGATGCTCTGGTATGATCTGTATTTATGTCCGGTAAAATAAGAATTTTAGCAAATCAGTAACTACATGAGTCTGTTTTCCAGAGGATCCAATTTCTTACAGTTCCAAATATAACATTCTTTTGTTTCTAACATCTCTACACTTCAATAGAGCAATCTCTAGGAATAGAGCTGCTTCTAACACACTGATCATTACTCGTACATAGTATCCTTCCAGTGTCCTGGAATTTTACTGAGAAAAGCAATTCATCCTACAAAGATTTTTAAGTGTTGGTCACTGTTGTCCTCAACTTAAGAAAAGAAAAAAGAAGCAGATTGTTTTCCAGTGTTGTACCTGCTGCAGTAAAGGTCATTTGTTATGTTGCTGGTCAGGAATTCTTAGATTTTCATCTTCCCCACCCCCCCCAGTAGTATTCCAAGTGGAATGAAATCTGTCAGTATTATAGGGTATTTATACAGATTTTGAACTTGGATGTTTAAACTATCATGGTTGTTGTAATTGCTTGCTTGCTCAAGATAATTGGTTTCTTTAATTGGGCAGTGTATATAAGTGTGAAATAAACAAAAAGACATATGAAATGCTTTCTTACTGCTGAATGTATCCCTTTGATCTTGTAAAACAAATACATTCAGAAATCTACAGGAAACTATGAAAGGCGTAGCAGCAATGTTATCTGTTGCTCTAAATAACCTTTTTCTAGTAATTCTAAGAAAGCAAAAATTACTGTGAAGTGGTGTTTGGAATCACGTATTTATCCAAGTTCTCATGGTCATCTAATGTCATATCAAAATCCACTTCTTCCTGTCAGTCAGCATTACTGTCAAATTTTTATCAACATATAATTTTTATCATCAATATAACTGAGCATGACACAGAGGACCTAGAGTTAATTTGGAATTTCAATGGCCAAAAGTTCATTAACCATGTTTTCTTGATTATTGTTGAGGTAGTGACTGGAAATACACAGGATGTGATGATGAAAGTTTGTATGTTCTGTGCATATCCTGTTGTAAATCCAAAGATAAATTTGTAACTAGGGATAGAGAGAGATCTGTTCAGTCAAGTAAAATACGTGGAGGCATTTGTTGTGTTGCTTTATATACTCAGTGGGTGCATTCAGTCCTTCCTTCAGGCTTCTCTCCATTCATTTGTTATATATGTGTGTTTGTGTATATGTAATTACATCTATATATTTGTGTGTGTGCATACATGCACAGACACATATATATAGTTATGTAAAAATAAAGTAGGACAACAGAAGATAAACTATTGAAGTAAAGGCTGAAATTTGTGGACTTTCTCATCACAGATGAGAGCATAGAGGCACAGGTGTGTCTAACCTATTCTGAAGCCTTTTCCTGATTCTTGGTTTTAGGAAGGAGTGGAACTAATTTATCATATTGGTTTGTTATCTTAAATTCCTTCAAACAATTCCTTCATGTAAGGCTTACAATTCTCCTGCTTGTGCCTCACTGAATTTACTCCTATCCTTTTGTTCTTACTGTCCAGCAGCTGTTTTGGGGCTCAGACTAAAGTAATGTGAAGTTGCATTACATGAGGCCACATTAGAATTGTGCTTAAACTCAGGCTATGAAATTCTAAAGAGGTACTTTTATTTACGGCTGGCTTTCAAGACTGTCTTTAATAATTTGATGTATTTGTAGCAGTTCACCTGTCTTTTCTAGCCCTGTTCCTTCAGATTCTATTACTGGGTTGCTCTGGCCTCAGTTTCTGCAAGATAATCCCAGAATTTTCAGATACTTTTAGGTTTATCAGTTAGTCATAATTTATTCACAATTATTGCCCTCTCCATGCCCTCTCTAACTGTTCTGTTGGGTTTATTTGGTTTTTTGGTGTTTGGTTTTTTTTTTGCCAGTGGGTAGGTGATGTTATCCCCCCTACATACCCTTCCTGTTTCGTTATGTATCTCTTCAGTCTTTTTTCTAAATAATGTCTTCTCTGTTTTCTACTGGTTCATCCCCAATTCTTTTATTCTCCTACAAAGTCCATTTCTCTTCACCTTTTTTGCAATTTTACTGACACTGACCTCATCACCTTTCATTTGATACACAAACGTAAGTTCATGAAGGATGGTTTAAAATTCGCAAAGGTTCTGCTAGACTGGGCAAATGGAGAACAGATTTCATCAGAGTAGATTAATACAGTATTCTACCTTATTTTTTTCCAATGAAACAAAGGGAGAAAAGTGATATGACTCCTCAATAAAATACATAGAAGGAATAAGCATCAATAAGGAAAAAAAAATGAAGTAAAACCAAAACAATCACATTAAAAAAGGCAGAAATCTCCCTGTGGGCAATTTAGAATGGAAAACAAAACTTTTCTGGGTATCTGAACATGTGGTTTTCTGGATCCTATTTTCAGTATGATTTGTGACTGTTAATAAAGGAAAAACAGATTTCTTATGTTTTCCCAAATAAATGCAAATTCCTTGCCTCAGTTGCTTCAGTACCGGAGGAGACTGATTTTGCAGAGATGATGATGGACATTATTGCATGCCATTGAAAAGTAGTGATGAGAGAAAAAGTAACAGTGTTACCTGCTGTATTTTTCTGTTCGTTTTTCCTGTATATATTTGTTGCCTTCCTGTCATGGTTTAACCCCAGCCAGCAACCAAATCCCACACAGCTGCCCACTCACTGCCCCACCAGAGGGACTGGAAAGGGAATCAAAGGGTAAAAGCTGAAAAACTCATAGGCTGAGATAGAGACAGTTTAATTCGCACAAAAAAGCTGTGCACACAAAAGCTGTGCACACAAGCAAGACAAAATAAGGAATTAATTCCCTGCTGCCCCACTTTATATACTGAGCATGATGTCAGATGGTATGGAATATCCCCTTGGTCAGTCTGGGTCACCTGTCCTAGCTGTGTCTTCTCCCAACCTCCCATGCACCCCCAGTGACCTTGCCACTGTGGCAGTGTGAAAAGCAGAAAAGGCTTTTGGCTGTGTGTGAGCTCTGCTCAGCAATAACAAAAACATTTCTGTGTTATCAACCCTGTGTTCAGCACAAATCCAAAACATAGCCCTGTAGTAGCCACTGTGAAGAAAATTATCTTCACCCCAGCCAAAACCAGTATGTTCCACCTCAAAAAAATATTTACTATTTTTAGGCTTTTTTTGGTCTTTCTCCTCTCCTCTCCTCTCCTCTCCTCTCCTGTTATCATTAGTTTGCTGTTTAGTGGATACTGTATCTGTAAACACGTTTTCATAAAATTTAGGGTTTTTGAAACTTTTTATGTCCCAAGTTGTTGCACATCATGTATTTTTAAAAAGTAATATATTATTCCCACTAACCTGGACACAAAAAATTGTAATTTCAACTTTCTCTGCATCAAGTCATTGAAGTAGCATTCCTTTTTTCTTATTTTTTTTACAAACTGAAAGTCTGTGTTTGGTTATGCTAATCCCTGGACTTTTTTAATATATTATAGTTCAGTATTTGCTTTTTAACTAAAAAGTCATCTTTTTCCTTTCTTTACGTGGTTATTTCCTAGGAGCTGGGCCTTGTGATTACAGGAACTCTACCTGTCTTCAATCTAACAAAGGAACAAAATGGGAAAATCGTAAGCTGTTCCTTTGGGGGGAGAGGGGGGGGGAAGCAACAGTTATTTAAATTAATTAAATTCAATGTTAAAATACTTGGAAAGTGTGTATTTCCATAGAGCATTTTTCAGTTTAATTGCTTTGTACATCAGAGTATCTAGTTACCTGGTAACCTCCTGGGAACAAGAAAATGAAGTATACCTTTTGTCATTCTGAGTTTCAGGATATGACACTCTGTGATCCATCACTGTGACTTGGTGGCAGTGGGAATGCATTAAGTGCTCAATAGATGGGAAGTAGTTGATATTATTTAGACCTTTCCAAGAATGGAATGTCCAGATAAATTTATAACAAATCTCTGAAGCTATGACATTTCAGGGTAAAAGGCAATGATGTAGAGAATTAAAATTAGTTGTTTTTAATGATAATAGAAAAGGGAAATGTATATTTAGATTAATTTCTAGGTGTTAAATAAATACAATTGGCCATTCCTATTGCTATCTGAGATGGAATCAATTCATGTCCTCTTCACAAAATCAAAATGCTGCTTTTTTAAAAACAGACCTAGAATATGCTTTACCGTGTGTGGTAAAATGTTGTAAATTTGATCTGATACTTATGTTCATTCACGTCAAAATATACAGAAATTTAGACAAGATATTCTTTGATTCAGTTTCTCAGATACTGCGTAAACTCAGAATGAATAAATGAGAAATTGATCACTGCCATTTCTTTTATTTACTTTCAGAATAGTTCTCTCAATTTCTTTTTAAAAACAAAGCAACAAAACAAACAAACAAATATTTCCTAATCTTATCTTCAAGACAATGCCTGGAATTGACCGATTCTGGTTCAAAGTGAGACACTACTGATTTTCAAAGGATGTCTTTCTGAGAAGTAAAACAGATGTGGTCTAGTACAGAGGAACAAGAAGAAACTTGAATTTACCTGACTTATATCTACCTGAATTTATTTACAGACTGCAAGATACCTCCTCCAATAAATTTTACAAATTTATTTAATATGGAGAAGGGATTCAGATGATATTATGCAAATGACTGCCCTCCTCTCCTGTATTGGAAAATAAACTACAAGTGAAGTAAACGTAGTGCCTGAGTCCCTGATTTCAAATGCTGATGATTCTTACAGTCACTGGGTTTTTTTTTGGTTTTGTTGTGGTTTGTTTTTTTTTATTCATCATTATTCCATAGTCAAAAGAATTAATTATTTTTAGGTCTCACTTACCAATTGCCCAACCTAAATATGCAATAGTAGCTCTATGTTTGTGCTAGTAGTTTAATAGCTACATAACTGGGAATATTATTGCATCACTTTTGCTTTCACCTGTTTTGTTCTTACATATATTGTTTATTCACCCAGGACAGTATCCACGTTCACCTTCATAAACAATTTTCCTATTCTATATTAAATTCTGAATTGATTAAATTTTATTTTTAATAACTTTGACATTATTTAAAATATTTAGAATTGGCACATAAGTAAATAGGCAACTTCTCAAATAGTATCTGTCAATCAAGAAATGAAGACAAAAATAAAAATTTACTGACTGTTGCAGTTATTCTGCGTTTTAAGTATGTCAAACCTATACTAACATTTTGGAATCTTACCAGAATCAGCTGATTCTTGGAGTAATGGGGGTCGATGTGTCTTTGGAGGACATAAAAAAACTGACACCCCGATTTACGGTGAGCTGCTTGCATTGGTGGTTTCTCTTTATGTGTGAATTATTTATGATTTCTGTGCATGCTCTTTCATAGAAGTCATACAGCAATGACTGGATTTGAGTCAAAATACCAGCAGGCTTCTTTTCATATATTCTCTTCCATTGTTATACATTTTCTGGTGGTTTTCTCTCCAGCCATATATGTACTTCTGTGTGATTTGTCCATCAGGATCTGTAAAACTCAACTTTTACATTGGGGGATGTATTCCAAGTAATTGTTTTCCAGTAGCTTAAAGCATTGATCTCTAGTTGAGATTTTGGTTCTTAGTGTAGAGTATGCAATCATTTCAGCTAATAATAACATTTGGTATTTGTATAGGACAGTTCTTTATAGAAAAGTTCTTTAATGTACATGTCTCTCTGTACCCTACTCAGTATGATTGATTTATATAAGTGCACATCTAGCTGTGGAATTTCTAAGAAAATAACCAGTGCTGTGGAAAACAACAGCAGGGGAAGCAAAGGAACATCATGAATTTGACTGAAGGCAGATGCAAAGTCCTTCATCTAGGATGAAATAATTCCACATCACAGTAGAGGCTGGGACAGATTGCCTCAAAGGGCAGGAAAGGACCCGGGGGTCGTGGTGAAGGACACACAGAACATAAGTTAGCAGTGTGCCCTGTCAGTAAAGACCAACTGTGTGGTGAACACCTGCATCAGGAGTACTGTGTCCAAGTTTGGTCTCCTCAGGATAAGAAATACACTGAGGCCCAGCACAGAGTGACTAAGCTGACCAAAGGTCTGGGGTAACATGGCACACAAGAAGAACCTGAGAGAGATGGGTTCAGGCTGAAGTACAAACCTAAAGGGAATTATGGAGAGAATAGACCTGGACGCTGCCTTGACAAGAGACAATCAATATAGATGCAGCAGGAAGGATTCCTACTGGAATTAAGGAAAAAAAGGGAGCACGTTGCCTAGAGAGGTTGTGGAATTGGCACTGGAGGTATTCAAAGACCCCTAGTCTAACTTTAAAGTTGGACTTTATTTTGAAATTATGTTTGCTTTCAGTAAAGGGTTGTACCAGCTGATCTCCAGAGGTACCATCAGCCTAGACTATTCTCCAAGTTTATGATCCTAAAAGAGTAAATATGAAGAAAGTATATCTTCTGTATTAATATCTAATACTTCATGATGCCTGAGGCAGTGTAAAAATTTCTTGAAAATCATTAATTTCTCCTTCTTTATGACTTATAATGCTGAACTTCATTTTTTTTTCCTTTCAGCTTTGTCCAAATGGATACTATTTTGCAATTGATCCTAATGGGTATGTGCTCCTGCATCCAAATCTCCAACCAAAGGTATGAAACCATCTAATTTATTTCTCTATAGTAAGGGGACATTGGCAGAAAAAATCAGAAACTATAATCTGCTGAAAGTCTGAAAGAGCAATAATAATTCTCAGTTTTGTGGGTGTCAGGAAAATCTGTGATGCATGTATGGCTTTATTCAAATCCACTTTAGCCAGCACAAAGGCCAGCTTTGGCTTGTATTGAATTTGGTTATCAATAAAATTTAAATATATATATATGTGTATATTTACATGCACATTTATACATGTGAAGTGTTTTAATATGCATATTAATATAAAAACAACCAGTGGTAGCTGGTTTCATTGTGAAAACTTGTATGTTATAAGATTCTCTCGAAGCAAACTGAAGTGCAAACGGTTTTCTTGTGATACTTTCTCATTTAAGAAATTGAAATTGTCATACTTGTAAAACCACAGAAATCAGAGGCAAACACAATGTATTTTACTTGTATTTTTGTATTTATTTATTTGCTTATTTTCTGTTTACCAGAGTGGAAACCTGAGCTGCCTGTGATGGATATAGCTGAGCACCCCTTCCCAGAATGTTAGATTTTTAGCAGTTTAACTTGAGAAAGGCCTGTCAACTTTAAAGATTAATTTTTTATCTAAATATGATTAGGACACATCTTTCCTCAACTTTCAGGAAAATCGAAACCAAATCTTTCTGTCTGGCTCTTTATCCATTAACTGCAGTCCTGACCTTGTGGAGATTCCTACATTACATGTAACTTCTGAAATAACTTGCCTCCCTGATTTTGATGAGGTTTCAATATGAATGGATGGGTGTTTTTTTTTCTGAAATCATAACTTTAATCCTTGTTTTACTGAAAGGTTTCTCCATATGAAACAATCTTCTATTTAGGGGACCTTTTGAAAATGTTCATATTTTAATTCCATTAGAAACATAGTTTTGGTACAGTTTGTCTCTTCAAAGAGCACAAATGAAGCATTATATAAAAGACAAAGATAAAATTTATTTAACTAAAAAATAAATAGAAAAATCACTCTGGATGGACAGAAATTCATAGATTCTTTACAGATAAAAAGTTAATTAACCCCTGTAAGTGTTGGGAACTAAGGAATATATCCATGTAGGTCAGTTGTCAACATGAAAATTTCACATTAAGATGGTTTGAGCACTTTATCACAGAATCACAGAATATGCCAAGTTAGAAGGGACCCATGAGGATCATCGAGTCCAACCCTTAGCCCTGCACAGAACCATCCCCAAGAATCACAGCATGTAGCTGAGAGCATTGTCCAAGCACTTCTTGAACTCTGTCAGCCTTGGTGCTGTGGCCACTTCCCTGGGGAGCCTGTTCAGTGCCCAACCACTCTCTAGGTGAAGAACCTTTTTCTAATATCCAACCTAAACTGCCCCTGACACAACTTCAGGCCATTGCATCGGTTCTGTCACTGGTCACCACAGAGAAGAGATCAGTTCTTGCCCCTCCTCTCCCCTCACGAGGAAGTTGTAACTGCAGTGAGGTCTCCCCTCAGACTCCTCTTCTCCAGCTTTAACACACCAAGTGCCCTCAGCTGGTCCTGGCACAGCGTCCCCCCAAGGCCCTTCACCTTATATGACTATGATGAGTGCAAGCTGTCAATACACAGACGAAAAAATGCTAGTAAGACTTTTAAGCTTTAGTGGCACCCAACTCCTGTGCTATTTTTTACCACACAGTTCACTTGAGAGAACCTTCTTAAGTGATGGAAGCCTATTATTTTCTGTCTTTGGGCAAGGAAGTAATATTGTGGGTTTTTTGGTTGTTTTTTTTTAATAAATTGGATGCATATCCATCACTTTGGTCCTCCCAATCATGTTCCTAAGGCAGAGCAGCAGCAAGTCTTTGACCTGTGCAAGTCTCCTTTCACAGTCCTGTCGTAGCTACAAGGGGCTTTTCACCACTTCACCATCTTTAACTGTCAAAGACAGAAGAAAAACTTAAAAATTCATCTTCATATTTTATCAATTCATTTAATACTTAAGCTGGGGGAAGTCAGCTTTGTGAATATTTGAATTAATTTCCTGGTGAAGTAATTAATATGTTTGAAATCTTTTGCCAAGTATGTAATACAAGAAGAAAGAAAAAAGTGCTTCTGAAGAAGACAAAGAATAACTTGATTGTAACTACTAATGAAATATCTCTTTTGATTTATTTTGATAGTCTCTTGAAAAATAAAAGGAAAAAATGGAAAAGAAGGCTTTTATATAGACTTCATAACTGAGAGGGACTTCAGTTTCTGGATATCTGCACTGAGTTTTTATGTCTTAAGAAATGAAAGTTTGGATTTGACAGTTTTGATTGGTGAATTATTCAGAAACAAATATATGTATCATTACTGACCCA
Source organism: Sclerurus mexicanus (assembly GCA_013396755.1). Classification (NCBI taxonomy): domain Eukaryota; kingdom Metazoa; phylum Chordata; class Aves; order Passeriformes; family Furnariidae; genus Sclerurus; species Sclerurus mexicanus. Next base: position 2,072,479 of record VWZF01005535.1, on the reverse strand, counting down.
ATCTTTTCTTAATTAGAGATTATTAGTAATTCACATGAAGGCAAGTGGCCTATTTACCTTTTCATTATATGCAAATTAAATTATCTTTTCATTAACAGGAGTAATATAAGAAGAAGCTTATTATTTAATAAGTATTCTTATTTCAGGCATAATCTTGTGAGAAAATGATGTATATGAATTCATCTCGTATGTGCTGTTATCCTACAGTATAGCATCATAACACTGGAGAATAAAAAACTTTGTTAGTTAAAAACTCAGCTGATCCAAACTAAATCTAGACAGACTGAGATGGATTATTAGCATACTAATTGTCATGACTTCTCTGTTTTCTTCTTCAAGGATATTGAAATTCAGAAATGCTTTCTCATACTGCTTAAATATTTGATTTAGAGTGCTTAAAATGGGTTATTTTATGAATGATAATTTTTATGTTGTAGAATAATTTCTAAATGTCATATTAAGCATATACATTATTATTGTTGTTATTAACAGTTACACAGACTAGACTTTTTCACTCCCAGTTTGTTTGGGGTGGTGCATGCTATTCAGACTGATACAAGAACTACGTTTTAAAACTAAGGTACACTACAAAGACGGATGTAATTAGAATTCATGGACCTTCTTTAATATGTCATATTAATTTTAGTTGAATCTCCTCGTAGCTGTTAACATATTAACCAACAACATCTTAACCCTCTTTGCCAGCAATTTTTCAATAGATGTAAACTAAAACATAACTACGTGTTTATCTTTGAAGAGGTGAGGGTTTCTTAGACTGCCAATGCTTCCTTCTCCTGAATGTCTTCTTCTTTCCTTCTGAAAATCTGTTACCTCAAATGACAACTGGTCCAACACAATATTTTGAAAAAATTGTCTTGCAGTATCATCTCACAAAAAGAAGCCCCTAGAAATTTAGAACTTGTGAAGTTATTTGCACAAATGATAGATGTTAATAAAAAAACAAGTTCAAAGGCAGAATAAAATCATTAAAAACTTTGCCATCATGTTATTTGCACATGAAAACTGTGTCAAAGCATGACATGACAAACCTTTTTTTTATTATTTTTCAGTTTAATATAGTTTAAAACAGCTTAAAATGCCTTTTTTATGTTTGTGTTGCTAGTTATATTACAAGTACTTAATTTTATGTTTCACTGCAAATTTTGTTTGTGTATCTCAGTGTATGTGCATTTATTTTTCCCATTGTCTTGTGAGAGAACAGGTGAATATGCTGCCAAATAAACATAGTCAACAAGTTTAATCTTAATTAGATTTTGAAAATAGTAAATAATTCAATTTCCCGGTCTCTTCTAAAGATTAGCATCTTTTTCGTCATTTTTACTATGGTTCTGATCAAAATCCATTTAATGATAGCTCAAAAACTCCATATGCCTTCAGTGAAGTCCAATATTTTGTCTTAAAATTTGTGGTTATTTAAGAAATTAAAGAGGAATTGGGTTTGAAGAGCGAGTATGACAACATAAAAAGTGAACCCTTTGCATTCTATATTTTATTCTGTCAGAGTATGTGGGAGGGAGAGCTCTCTGTTAATTTAATTCACATTAACATATGTCTGGTTTTTGTCTCCCTAGACCAAATCTGTATGTAATTCTAACAGAAGGCTCAGAACTCTTGATCAGAATGAAGGCTGGTCTCTGCTTGCAGTAGGCATAAACTAGAGTGTATATGTTGAGGAAAGACTTCCATTCTATGAGTAGGCTGTTTCCTAATAGTGCAAAAATATAAATTACTGCTTTTTTGTTACTTCAGCAAATTGGTGTGGGCATACCAAAAGTTAAATTGAGAAAAAGGAGACCAAATGTACAGGTAACTTTGGATGGAGGTGATTAGTGCATTCCAATGCATAGACCTGGAAATACAATTAGAAAGCTTCTGCCCTGCTTACTAGGAAAAATCTAACTAGAGAATTGTTTATTGTGACAAATAGCTTCCAAAGCATGAAGCTTGCATCCTTCCTTGTTTAAATAATAGAAAACATGCTATTGGCTGTAGTGAAGGGCATTCCATTAAATTATCGTGCTCTACTAATAGGTGCTAATTAGAGTCATGTTGTAAAAATTTTTCTTTGGATTTTGAAATTAATTTGAAGACTGGAAATAAAAAGAGACTACTTGTGCTGGCTTTGCTTGCATAAACCCAAAGTCAGGAGAAGATCAGAAGATCATTCTTATGACTTTATTGACAAGTTTTATTGTACAGTGTATGCTGTATAAAATTACAGAATTTTAACGAGCTGCCCAATTTTTTTTTTCCTGGGGAAGTCAGAGTAGGGTATATGTTCTATCTGCTATTTACATTCAGTTTCTCAGTTTAGCAAACTCAGCTCCAGAGAAATAATTGCCATTAACCTGAACAGTGAAACTAGTCATGTTTATATAATGCAGTCCCTGAGCAGAAAACACTTAATGAAAACTTAAAAACCTTTAAAGAAATAGATTAACTATGTAACTAGCAAAACAGTAAACTTAAGTACAGTATGTTATATTAATTTCTTACACATATGGGAATCTATAATGTAAAACTTGTGGCCTGCATAGCCAGTGAAACATGGTGTAAAATCCTGATCTAAGGCAAGTCAGTGATTTCACCAAAGGTCAGGTGGTTGTTGGGTGTAGAAGGCCACCTCTGTGCTGGACTTCTTTTATTTGTGCACTGGATAAAACAGAGCTGGAAATTAAAAAAAAATCTCCGTTTTGTGAGCACGCCTGGCTCCTCAGTGTGCTGTGCTGTGGTTTGGCTGGGGCTGGGTTTGCCTGACTCATCTCCTGCCCAGTGATTTGCAGTGCTAGAAAAGCTCGGGGCTCCCATCCACTCCAGTTACTCTTCGATTTTGCTGACTTCTTGCCATCATTCCTTTTAAGACCCTAATAGCCTGTGTCTTCATTAGTACCACAGTTATGAGTAGGAACTAGGCTCCTGCAATGCAGCAAAGAAGGCCTTCCCCTTCCTGAGAATTTGTGAGAATACTGACCTCCCAAAACAGATGACAATGAAATTTAATTAACTTTTTTTTTATGTTGCTGCACCAGTTCTTTCTTTCTTTGTTTCCTTCTTGAGTTATCATTGAAATTACAGATCCTTGCCTTTATTTGTCATGCTGAAAATGGATTGCACTCCTCCTGTTTGCATGCTTCATTGCTAGTGATTTACTTTTGTTTCGTTAAATTGTGCTGGTGAATGTGGTGGTGCTCGCTTATTCCAGTCATGTTACATGCATGACTGGATAAGGAGAAGAGCAAACTGAACTGTAAGTTTGTTTCTTCATGGCTTGGAATAAACCCCACTAAATGGCAACCTTGGAAATAAAAATTATGGAGCCCAAATACTGGTAAAAACACATTCTTGGGGGGAAACAACATAAGGAGGGAATAGTCTTCCATTTAAAGTACGCGTTTAAAAATATTCTAATTTCGAGTGGTTTTCTTTGTGCCTCAGGCACATCACAGAATGTATTTATAGATGCTCAGTTTCTTTGCCTATTAAAAGTCATTAATAAGTATCATCTAAGAAATGTGTGGTGAGGTAATGTAAGTCTTAAAAAGAACAAGAACAACCAGTTAATGCATACTTGAATTGTGACAGACTGTTAAAGTTGACTATTTTGTCTTTGGGACTCCTTCACTGTGGCTAGCCCAGGTTATCATTTGAAATGAACATTGATCTTGATTTGATGTGATGGCTTTTTTTTTTTTTGCTTTTTTTTTACCATTTCTTTTCTTCTCTGTTTCTTTGTGTGTTGGAATGGAATGTGAACTTCATAAATGCCTCCTCCTCTGCCATGCCAATGCCTTCATGCATGCTGTTTGGGTTTGACCATGCTATTCATTATCCATTGCATGTAAGATATGTCAATTTTTATTTATTTTTACATTTTAGCTTTTTGCTATTTATTTTTAGAGTACAGATTTATTGGGGGGGGCAAAGCAACTGCATAAGAATAATTGAATTGCTTTGAAATAGTAGAGAGTATATGTTAATGCTATTATGTTAAAGTTGCTAGTTTCATCTATCCCGTATAAATAGAAATATAAAAATTTTTCGAAGTTTTCAGTAAATATTTAAAAGAAATACCCAGAATCTTTTTCTGCTATCTTTCCAGTGCATATTGTCTTTCAGAGAATAAATTTGTTGGCTTTTCTCTTAGCAGACAGTAATTCTTACTTGCTAAGAACAGGGATGATTCCATACACCCAGAAATATGCACGTTTTTCCTCAAGAAAATTAAGAAGTTATGTCTTCTAGTACTATTCTGTGTTACAGTCTTGGAAATAAGGGCTACTGTTAACCTCTTAGTGCTCCAGACTGTTATATGAAGGCATCTTTTACCAGCTGTTGAGGGTATTATTTTCTTTCAGTATGAACTGGAAATATGGAACATGTAAATTGTGGTGAAAAATGCTTGCATTCTTTGATAGAATAGTCACATGTACATTCGTCATGTAACTTTGCCAGAGAATGTTAGAATAGCAGGAATATAATCATAATTTTTGAAGTAAGGGATTTTAGTCTCCCTTGTAAATGTCAGTGTAGGTGAATCGCTGAAATCTTTTAAAAATGTTATTGTCAGAAATTACACTAGTCTGGAAATAATAGTGTCAGCTAATGACAAATTTTGTGTTGCTAATCTGTGAGAAACAGTGCTCAATTACTGAGAAAACTAGGCCTTGAGATCCTTTCAGGTATGAATTGTGATATTATACAAGCAAATGATTATCAATCAAAAATTAAGAAACTGGATTTTTTTTTTTATTTCCTACTCTGAACTATTGAATTTAAATGGTTAAATAATACTCATTTTTCTAAAGAAATGCACTCACTTTTAGGTGGGTGCATAAAATAAACACTGGGTGATGAGGACTGGAAATTTTTGCACCACACGCAATATAAAGTCAATGAGGCTTAGGCAAAATTGCCAAAAAAAGGTCAGATTCCTAACAGCTCATACGGAAGGTGACTTTGGCCAAGTGCAAACTGCAACTGAGAAGGAAGCAGAGGCCAGAGGGTGGTCTGATCAAGTTCAGCAGAGCTGCATGGCCTTCCCACCCTCCTTTGGGGCCAGGGTTACTACAGATGCAGACCACCAAACATCTCTGTGCTTGGCGGTTGACATCATCTACGTTCCTTAGGTCTGGAAACTTGGGTTTCAGTATTTCTGTGCTACAGGTTTTCATCTCAATTGAGGTAACAGTAATGAAGTCGACAGAAATACTTTCAAAGCTGCAAAATATTCAGGGAATGTCTGCAATGCTGACAATAAAAGTGTTGGGGTTTTTTCTTATAAAACACAAATAATTTGGTTTAATTACCGACTTTTTGAATCTTGAACCATAGTTCATTCCTAATTATAACAACAAGTCTATTGTCTGCTCTTGACAAAATTGCAGAAGAGTACAGTTGCCCCATCTTCCTGGTTGGCTGGAAAACATTCCCAAATTTACCTCTCCCTTCTTGGAGGCAGGACATCCAGTGAGACATCCATGGATGTGCCTGCTCCCAGCCGTACAATCCGTGACATACCATAAAGCATCCCAGCATGAAACCCATACATGACAGGCTGTGGAGAGACATTGGCAATTACTGTTAATTTGATTTGCACTTAGCCAATTAACCTCTCTATCCAATGAAATAAAATAAATTATAAAGGTCCAGTAGTGATGTTACAGGAGATTAAAATAGATGGGTAAGTAAACCCAGTTAAGTCGGTTCCTTTGGAATGAAAGGATTAGAATGATTTGTAACATTGCAGTACTCTGTCTTTATTATTTGATCATTCAATATCTTCTGCTTCAGAATCCTAAATCCCAGGAGCCTGTTACCCTGGATTTTCTAGATGCTGAACTGGAAAATGATATTAAAGTTGAGGTAAATTACCTATTTTCTTATTACCTGTTGCTGCCTGTATTTCACTGTATAATAACTGAGAAGCAATAATTGTTCTAGATTTTGAATTGAAATCTATTTCACTATAAATTTGAATGTTAAATTTGACAAGAAGATGAGTTTATAGATATGAAATTATAATTAGAAAAATTAAGTTCCAGTATTATTCGTAGGCAAGGACAATGCATTATATTCCTCTCATTTTGAAAGACACCATGATTGGTATTTAAATTATTCTTCTTCATGAAGTAACAATCGCTGGGTATGGAGAGGCTAGAAATTTTTTTTTAAGACAGAACACTTAATAGACTATCAAAACAATACCTGAAATAAGTGTTTCCCTATCTCTTATTAATGCAAGTTTGTTACTGTGGTGAGAAAGAGAACCAAGATACAAAGTTAAGTGTTGACAACAAACTAATTCCTCTGTATATTTTTCATTTACTGATTTTATAATACATGAAAAAATCAGATTTTTTTAACTTAGTTTGAAATTGTTTTTTCATAATGACATTAGCCAGCATTCCTTACTATCTGTTAAATTCTTCCTTAAGTTTCTTTGAAATGTCTGCTTCAGAGAGGAGTTACTCTCGAACTGGTACAAAAATGTTTTTGTGAATCAGTGCTGCTCCATCACAAACATGTGCTGGGAAACACAAGATACGCTAGACAAAAGTTGTGACTTTCATATGCAATACCATTTTCTGTGTTTTTATGAAACTGTTTGAATACTGAAAAGATTATTCATGTTACATGCAACGGCAACACTTTTTTTTTTCTTTTCCTTTTTCTTCCTTGCTAATAGATTCGGAAAAAAATGATAGATGGGGAAAGTGGAGAAAAAACATTTGAAACACTGGTCAAGTCCCAAGATGAGGTAAGATAGGAACACAAGGAGTTACATTGACAGGAACAAACTAAACCAGAAAAATACTGTGAAATGGTGAAATCCTGTGATGTTCATTTTGTAATGACAGTTTGTACCATTTTTCCCTCTAGACTTGCTGGTTTGACTGGCTTATAGTAAAAAAAAAAGTGCTTATGAAAAAAAGAATTGTTTTGTTTCTTGGTTTCTTTGGTGCATCATTAATCAGACAGTTGTTGATGAGGTCTTACACTCTGTTCACCAGGAAATGGACCCAGCCTACTTCTGTGTATGAATCCCAAAACAAAGTGCTTAGTTTGCTTTTGGAGATGTGTGAGGATGAGTTTGGTAGTTTATATTGTGGTTGAATGGGAAGAAAGTAATGAGAAAAAAAAGTAAAATTTTTATGCCATAAATGAAGACTATTTGGGATAAGCAAATTCATCTTACAGTTATATCATGTACTTGTGCTTTCTGAACAGCTTGTTGAGTTCTTTATTTTCTTGTCCAAAATGCTTATGCCTGATGAACATTGCTATTGTTTTCTCTAATAAACAGAAACATTTTCTAGCAATAGGAAATACTCAAAATTGATCCTTACATGTGTGCTCTACTTCTTGGAGACCTTAATGAGAAGAAATCATTACTGGTGTGCTGAAGGAGCAGTTCTGGACAGAATATGCCCCCCAGTTACAGTTCTACAACAGCTTTTTGAAACTTTTTTACTCTTGAAGATAGCTAATTTAATGACTTAGCAGACACTGCCCAACATTATAAATAAGCACACTATAACAATACTTGCCAGAATTTCTTGGAACTGTGCAGTTAATTTTCCACGTATGGTATTAGCTGTCCTTTCCTGTTGATCTCCTGTAACTCTGATATCTGCAACAGCTCTGCTGTTCATACTTAAGTCTCAGAATGTTCCAGAGGAAATTTCCTCCTTCTCACAAGACACATACTGCAGAAAGAATCTAATCTGGTTCAATTGATAGGAAACAGGCCTCAGAGATTAGGGGGTTTTTATTCCGTTAAGAACAGCACATTCTTTACTTATATTCTGTTCAATGTCTTAACTGGTATTAACTTTTAAGCTGCTTTAAGTTTTGGCCAAATTGCATCAAGTGACTCCCAATACTGAGCAGTCCCTATTACCACTCCTCTGAATCAATTCTGCATGAAGGGAAGATTCATATATACTTATTTTCACTTTGATACGGAAAAAGGTATTTTATAGTCCTATTTTTGCTTTAAGTGTGGTAGAAACTTAGTCTTTGAAAATCAGTGGCAGGACCCATATTGTCTTTGCTAAATGAGACTGAAAATGGAGCTAAATTTTCTCAAGCACGTCTTGATAATTCATCCATACAGTGATTGCAGAATGTTAAGTTCATGATCACTTGCTTCTGCAACAGGCCTTTGGAGACACAGAAGTATTGAAAGGCTGCAGTAAAGTCTCCCTGTAGTCTTCTCTTCTCTAGGCTCAACAACCCCAAATTTCTCAGCCTGTCTTCATAAAAGAGGTGCTCCAGCCCTGCCACATTTGTGGCCTTCATGTGGATCCATAGACCAAGAGATCTATGTGTTTACTGATGACCCAGAGCTGAACATCTCATAACCATTCCTCAACTTCTTAGTATCTGCACTGGATTTGACCAAGCGCTCTGCTTTTGATAGTTGAATGTAATAGGAGTGCAAATAAGGACAGGAAACCATGCACAAGTTCTTCAAAACTGTGCAAGGTGATCTTTGCTGAAAGATGGTTATGATGATCATATAGGTATGATCATGTAGGTAGCAGAACTATGTTAGTCTCTATGAGGAAAGTTAACTTAACTCAAGCCTTATATGCTAATAGTAGCCAGATACAAAGCCTGCCTGTAAGTTATGGTCCTTTACCCTGTGGTGTCCCACGACCTCATAAAAGGTGCCTTCACTGTTTCTCTGTATCCAACTTCATACTGCCTTTCGGCTCTTCCCATGTTCTTCTAGAGACCTGTATCAGCAGTCCCCTTGCTTTCTGCTAAGGACTCTGTTGTGCTTTCTCACAGTAAAATGCCAAAACCAAGCTTTACAATTCTATTTTACAGTCTTTGTGTAAATCCTGCTGTGTGAAAAAAAAATGTGTCTTTTCCTGAATGGCTTCAGTGATGAAGAAATGGTGAAAAAATAGGTCCTTTCTGGGACAGAGAGGATAAGCCCTGTTTGGTGTCAGTTCTGCTCTTTCACCTGTGTCAGGAGCCCATGCTCTTTATGATGCCACCAGCCTGTACCCTGAAGGGAGAGTTGGTCACTCCTGAGCCATTGTCAGAGAGTTCAAAGTGCTGCTGGCATCTGTGCTGAGAATAAAGTGCTCATGAAGGGAGAGAATCCATGTGAGGACATTTTCAGATTTATGTTGTTCTGTTTAAGGAGTTCCTTTCCAAGCCTATGGGTGAAAAGGTCTCTGTGTAGGTGGTTAGAAGAGGGAGGGCTAGAAGGTCACAAAAACACAATAACAGGATTAGAGTTGTACAAGAAATTGCATTAATGGCAAACATATTGAAGACATTTCAGGCTGTTCCTACATTTCTCAGGCTTTGTGATACAAAAGACCTGAAACAGTTGGTCCTGCAATGCTTTGCCCAAATTGAGAGGGAGGGAGGGAGGGAAGCATTGCAAATGCTGGAGTCAGCTACAGCACCAGAGCAGGAGGGAGGGATGTAACATAGCTGGGTGCGTGAGAATGTGCCAGTTATACACGGCCCAGACCACAATCTGTGTTTGAATAGAATCTCCCAAACCTTTTGATCCCAGATGCTTCAAGTGCCAATGAAATTAATTACCCTCACCTTCCCTTGCATCATGGCCCAAGATTTCTTCCTCTACCCAGACCTGAGAGAAGAAGGGAGCAGCCAGAGCCGGCTGGCAATGATGACGGCTTCAGGCCATTGCACCCTCCCAGCTCCAGGCTGCTAGAACCAGAATGAAGCTGCTTCAAACCACGGGCCGTGCATGAGCCATGCATCACTTAGCACTTGATAGCTTCATATATTTTCTTATAAAAAGGGCTGATGTGGTCGGTTGCTCTGAACTGACAGTTGTAGTCTTCAGGCTTGAAATTTATGTTCTTTTTGTTTTGCTTTTTGGTTTAAGTTTGCATTGCTTTCCTTTTGTATTGCAGCTGGCCCCAGCAGTGTCTTGGGAGATGACTTCATACTACAGCATAGAGACTGGACTCTAGCAAGAGTGGGTGGGGTGCGTTGGAGTCTCCCAAGGCCTCAGGGGCTTTCCAGCTAACAGAGAAGATGCCATAGGAACAAAAGCATTGCCACATGTGGCAGCTGGGGTGGGCAGTAGTGAAAACCAAAGGGTCACAAAAGCTGCAATAACATGTGTGGGTTCTTTGGCAGCTGGGGATGAGATGGTCTCAGGCTGCCCAGTAATGGAGTAGGCAAAGGTAAATGGGAGCTGATGTATGAAGATGTGTGATCTTCTGGGTTGTCTTTGGAGGGAGGTTTCAGCCAATTTGCTTTCAAGCATGGTCACAGTGCTGGTGGCAACAGGATTTAATAACAGCCCAGTTCTTCTTTTCCTTCCCTTCCACCTTGGGCACAGCTTTTCTCTTGTGGAGATGTGTAGTGTGTCACCCATGATGCTGTGCCTGATTTGGAGGCAGTGCCAGCACTAGGTTCAAGTCTATTTACTCTTAAGCTGAAGTAATAGTATAGGCACATCAGTAAATATAAGCAGGCTTGGATAGGAATCTCTTCAGCCACCTTTTTACCTTAAATTTGAAATATATCAAGGCATTAGACACTGATATATACATATTTTTTCCTATTTTTCCTTTGTCCTTTTCTCATTTTCTTTCCAAAGTGGCTGTTAAATTATTTACACTATCATTCTGTACTGAAAAGCAGTCACCAGGTAATAAGAAGGTTTGAATTTACAAATGTGAAATAAGACATCTCTTTTCCACAGCCATGGTTATCCTTTTGCGACAGGGACAAAAAGAGGATAGACGTATACCTGTGGTACCTTTCACCAATGTTTGTAACCTTGCAGTGCAACAGCTGTACAGTCTTCATTGTTGGCACTCTTACAGAACTCTGATTGTAAAATAATGTAATATGTTGCAGCTGGCATAAACTTACAGTTTTCAAAGTGGAAAACTGAGTAAAATTATGTCAGCCAGGTGGATTCATGATTAAATCTATGGGAAACTTGCAGGACTATGCCTATCACACTATTTTTCATACCACAAGAAAACAAATGGTAAAGCTTATCCTCATGTACCAAGTTATTTAAAAATAAACATTTACTTCAGGGTTAATTTTTTCCCAAATTCAAGACCCTCCTAATGAGATTAGAAACACATGTAAATTTAGCATGGAGTGTCTGTGCAGTCAGGATTACCTGGCTGTGCCTGCATTATGATTGAGATTTAAATGCATTTAGCCAGTGGTGCTGGCACTGGGTGTTTTTTGTTGTTACAGACTTCGTAGGTAAGCCTTTTTGTAACTGAGGTTTTGTTTCTGTTTCTGTTTTCATAGTTTATCTGCAAAATGATCCATAGAAGACAAAGCATTCTTTATCAAATTGAAATCACATAGAAAAATATTTTTATAGCTCTGGCTAATGAAATTTAAAGGAAAATTTATAGGTCATGTTTGTCTGGTTTTATTTAAATTTACATTCTGCTAATATTCTATAAAAATGGTGTAGTTGACTCTTTTGCAAATCATAAGTTTGGAAAATATTTAAGAAAAGGAGTTGCAGCTCAACTCATGCTTTTTGCAAAATAATAAATAGAAACTCAACAGATTTACTCTTGATTTTACACTGTATTTCTCAAAGAAAGGTCACACTTGTTGAGGCTCCAGAGTTTAATAATTTAATTTTTATAAATATCTCTTTGTAGAGGTACATTGATAAAGGAAACAGAACGTATACATGGACTGCTGTGAATGGCACTGATTACAGGTAACTCACTTCACTGACTTCCTTTGCTTAGTTAAATGTTATTTTGGGTTGTTTTGGTTAATATTTTTAGGATTACATTTTCTGTTCTAGCTAAATCAGGACCAGATCATCTTTGTGTCCAGGCCTGTAAGATTTTCTGGGTTCCTTTACAGATTTACAGTTCAGAATTGTTGCTCTAAGGACTAGAACCTCATCTTTTATCCAATTGTTGAGATTTATGCAGGAAAAAAACCATTATTTATAACTGATGTTAAGAATATCACTTTTCCTCCTACTTCCTGTGTCACAGGATGCTTTGATTCTTGCATGCTTTGATTCTTGTATACTTGCTCTTAGATTCCGCCTCTATTTCAACTTTTCTTAACATTGTCTCCACGTTCCTGCTTTAACATACTTATTAAAAAGGAAGATGTGATATTGTGGTTTAAATAGAAAATGTGACCTCATTTATGTAAATATTTTTCAGTCACAGTCATTGCTTATAACATGACTTGGCTAACCTTCATTTGGGAGCTTAGGGGCAGGAACTACCGACTGTCTCTGAAATCTGAATCTATTTGTGACAAGTTTAACTAATTATCATGGATTTTGCTTTATATGTAAAAATTATCTAGTGAATGGCAGCAGGAATAAACAAAGTAATAGGTAAAAGCATCTCCCCTAAAATGCAACACTGGCATGTATATTATTTCAAACTCATTTAAGCACACAGCTCTGTAACATTAGAAAGAAGGTAGAAACTTAACATTACCCAAAACAAGTTAAGGTTTACCAAGTCCCAGAAAAGTTAAACTACTCTAGTTCAAAGCTGCCTGGTACAAATATTGAATCAAATTTTGACCAAAACTCTTATTTTTGTTGTGGTGAATTACAGGAGTCCTCAGTCAAGCTGAATGCGATTTTCTGTTGTGTTCTGCACAAGTGTACAGCCACTAAGAACGCACACGTTTATTTGTGTATAAACCCAAACAAATCAGTTTTAACAAGAGAACTGAAACCTCGGATCTTTTATTCACAATCCCATTTTTCTGTTGAACTGCCTCTGTCTTTATATTCTGCAAGAAAATAAAGTTTTCATCAGACTGCCATCTAGCAATCATCGGAGAAATACATTTGATTTATATGACTTCTTAGTTCTTCCTGAGCTCCCTGGCATGAGGTACAGCAATAAATCCATGGAGTCTCATTGCAGAAAACCTATTAAACATAGAATTATAGATTTTAATTAGCAATTTCTGCTAGCAGTAACTGTTAATGACAGGTAAACTGCCACTGATTTCCCTAGAGGAGAATTGGTAGAAGGCTATCACTAAATATTCAGCAATCTCCCTTACATTCTATTTAAATGGCAAATATGTCATTAAAGGTCAGCTCATTTATGGCCTATATGTACAACTTTTTTAATGTTAATTTCTGCAGTTATCCATTAGAAACCACTGCAGTTCTGCATGGATGAAATTTGAGTGCAAAAATTAAGGATGCGACCTGGCAGATGATGATACCTGTTTAATGATTACTCATTCCTCCTGTCCTTTACATACCTTTTTAGAACTGAACTCTTCTACATATATATTGAATTTAGCTGCAAAAAGAAGGCCTACATGTTTTAAACAAAAATAAGTATAATCTAAAAGAAAACATGTTGCAAATGCTCTGCAAATACTAAAATGTTATTACACAATTATGCTCAAAATTTAGTGGTGACTGCATGATTAAAGAAAATATTTTGGATCTTGAATGTAATGTGAACTCAAGTATTGCCAGATGTATTTTCTAATGAATATTGATAGTTGTTTTATTAGTGAGAGTCTGTCTTTATGTGATGTGTGCATATCTGTGCAGTACTAAATGGTGCCTTTGCAGTTGGTGATCCCTGTTGAGACGTTAAATGTGTCGGGAAAATACAAGACATCATGTGTTTTTTATTTGCAATTATTTGGAAATTCCTTGCTTATCCATTAAAAAATGTGTTTATGCTTAAAAGTATAAATAAGAATGAAAATAAGCACAGGGAGGCTTCAGACTGGCATAAACCTACTTGTATCTTTTACAAAGTGTGAGGTTGGTATGTCACCATGTGACTATCTCATCTTATGATGATCCAGTCTCAAAACTTGCTAATTGCTTTCAAAACACAGAGAAGCTGACACTGGTAAACTGCTGCAAATAGTATGATTGCTTTACTTGTCTCATTTCTATTGCAGTTTGGCATTGGTGTTACCATCATACAGCTTTTATTATATTAAAGCCAAAATAGAAGAACCAATAACTCAAGCCAAATGTAAGTACTGTGAAGGTTCCCTGTTTTTGTCTAGCATTGCCAAGTCTCAGATTCACTTAAAAAGCAATGTTTGAAATTCATAACTTTTGTGGAATTCACTGATGTTATCATGATGTACCCAAAATCTGCAGCAATGATTCTAACCCATTGTAACATCCAAGGTACAAGAAATATTCTATAAAAATAGAATATGTGCAGGTACCCCAGTTCCAGTGACAATCCCTTCCCCCTTGCTCTGTGCCTATAGAATCATTGCTTTGTGTATCCTCTGTTACTGTCATTTTAAGGGTCTGGATACTATTTTTTTTCAGTCTATTAGCAAAATGTAGTGATATAGACTATAAGAGTGAAGTATTTTTTGCATTTTAATTACGATATAATATTTAACAAATGACCTCTGCTCCCTGTAGGAACAGAGCAATGTGAAAGCCCTGTTTGGTTTGGCTTGCAGTTAGGTTTTTATTTTGCATTTTACAAATAGTTTTAGAGCATAGTTTGTATTCTATTTTTAGATTAGACTGATTTCAAGCTGTTTACAGATTCTGGAGAGATAGTTGGGAATTACATTTGTCAATATCCAAATGCTATTTGTTTACTAGGTGTAGTCTAGATAGTACACAAAATAGAACCTATCATAGCCTTTTAACTTTATCCAGGAGTTATGATAAACTTTGAACAAGTATGTAGTTAAATAGAAAGTTAGAAAAGCACAATGAAACCCTGACAGACATAGATACTGTTAGTTCAGAGAAAACTTTGTTAGCGCTACATCACTTTCCTCTACCATTGCCTCCTGCATATGAAGTAAGATACGGCAACTTTTTAATAATATTTTATTTATTTTGTAACTTTTTCCAATAGCGAGTATTTAAAATTAATTTTTAAGGGAGGAATATTGTTCTCTTGATGGATTAGATCATCTGGTTTTGCACTTATATCAATAAATCCTGCAAAACAGACCCTTGAAATAGACACAGTATATAGAAGGTACTGAGAAATAATTGAGAAGGATGTATTCTTCAGTCTTCAGAGATGTTTGTCTTTTTTTTCCAGACTACAGCTGTATGTAAATTGAACCTTTGATCTATCTATGCACAATATTTTTATTCAAGGGGCTGTTTGAATAAAATATTGGTTTGTGACCCCTTGTGCTTTACCCTGTTTTTTTCTGTTTCCCTGCTTTCTCTTTCTGATGGATAGTGGATTTCAATCAGGGCAAGTATATTCTTGTTGCTCAAATTCCTTCTGTTTACTGCAGTTGATATTTTTCACTTATATTTCTATTCCTACTGGATATTCTCCTCTGTATTCCTCATCTCAGGATTTTCTCCATAATCATTGGGTACCATAGCAATAGAAAGGGGAAAAAAAAGTGAAGTGTTTTTCTGTTTTCACGCACATTTCAATATGTTGCTAATCTCTAGTCCTTCTTTGTCTGGTCCTATCAGTGTTCAGTGATATCAGCTATTAAAGCCATTATTTTCAGTAGGATTGACAGTGATGTTAATATGACTGAGCTTTTAAACCTTCATTGCAGGAAATAGTAGGAGCATTTTCTTCATGTTCTAACAACTTAGTGTCCCAAATATATCTTTGCATCAGATTGTAATTCTAATGGAAGCATCTCATATGTTTTCATGTTGTCATGCTAATTAAATGTCCTCTTTAAATAAATTGTTAGATATATCTTATTGTTGCCAGGTATGTGTTGTATGTAAGTAATTTCTTCTTATACTGTGGAATACTGAGAAATATACAGTATGTTAGTAGGAAAGTGTCTCAAAATAAACATTTATTTCTAAAGTCATGGATGCATGCAAAATTAGCCAAATAGTTTGAAAAGTGAAATAATGGCAAAAATCCCAGTTTACTTACTTGATGTTTACTCTTCATCTTTGTAGTTTCAGAAACACTGAAGCTCGATCATTTTGATGAAGCTGGCTATACATTTATAGCACCAAGGTTGGTTAATTTCCCAGTAATAAGTAGTATTTCAGTAGTAAATAGGCATTTGATCAGATTAATGACACATACAAAATACAGACTTGATCAATAAAATTTCATTTTGGTAAAAAATTATCAGTCTTTTCTTTTTGCTGGAATGTAATTGTACTAAGTAGCAGTTTCCAAGTCCCTGGTTTTTAGGCTATCCTACATTAGCAAAGGCTGTTTGATATGTGGCTCTGTTAAAATGTGAATAATGGTATAGTGAGGTAAATTCTGCCTAGAGTATTTCAGGATCATGGTAATGTAAATAAAAGGTAATAAGATATCTTAGTCATATGAAATACTCGGTCTTCTTTTGTTTGTAAAATTAATTTAATATAAAAAGCTAATTTAAAAAGAGAGCCCCGTGCTTTATTGCTAAATACTCTACATTTTAATTAAAGTTGTTTAATGCCACTCACTGTCTAATATTTGCCTCCTAAATGCCCAGTGACTTTTATTGTGCTTGCTTGCACTCAGTGAATTACCCAATGATATAGTGCTTTATTACATGGTATAAAGAACAGTAGTTTGCTGTTTATCTGTTTTGCATATGTCAAAACAAAGAGTGTTTATACGTTTATGAGGTCTGTGTCCTATTAAAATTGCCTTTAATACTTCTCAGAGGATAGGACCTTAACCCATAAATCTGGCCTTAGCTGAGCATGAAATGACCATGTTTCACCAGCAGTCCATGTACTTTCCAGTGCAGTTTAACCCAGAAGCAGTTTAAATTCACTGGGCATTTTTTTATTTAGTTTTCAGACTATGATCTCCTAATGTCATGGCCTCCACTGGTCCTGAGTTTTCTGGGAATCTATGCCCTTCATACTTGCAGTTTTCTTATAAATCAGATTTAGACAGGCACTTGAATGCCTTGTTTCCTGTAGATGCCTGAAATAATTGATACGGTCATCATTCAATATCGATCGTGGCAGTCGATTGACACAGCAGTGCCAGCTACCTTATAATAGCTGTATAACCCTGCTTGGACTGTTGAATTGTCTGCATTAGTAGCAAAGGAAACAAATCTGAGAAGGCTGCTGTTTTGTTGTTTTTCAGAGAATACTGTAATGATGTAAAAAAATCAGAAAACAACACAGAATTTCTATTAAATTTCAATGAATTTATTGATAGAAATACTCCAAGCAGTTCATCATGTAAGTATGCTTCTCAATTCACTCAAATTTTTCCTTAGGAAAATACTTCCTCATAAATGAGAGTTCATGCTCAAATCCTGTGGGTTTGATTTATTAGTAGAAATATATCTAGTGTCAGGATTTTCTATCCAAGTTAGAGAGTGTAAAATTAGTTTGCGAGTTTCTGGTTTTATTTAAGAAAGTTTGTTGGGCATTATTCATCCAGTATTTTCCACAATTCCTCTCAGCATTCTGTTCAAGCATCAAATAACTACTGGTTCATTTTAATACACTCCAAATATTTTGAATTTATATTTTTTCATTTGAGCGTATCAGCCAAAGTTAGTCCCAACTAGACACAAAATCTCGCAATGAAATCTTCAATCTGCTTTCTTGTAATTTGGTATTTTGGTGTGCATGTGTAGGTGTTTGGTGTTCTTTGTAGTAGAGTGATCTTATTCATTGACACATTGCTGATGGGCTGAAATTTTGTTTGAATCCCTTGACTCAGTCTTGGAAATGAAAGCACTCACCTCCACTGATTAAAGCAATAATAAATAAAAATTCTATTTTAATATTCAGTATTTATATAAGCGAATATCAAGGACATATGGTTTCAGATGAGTGTCTTTTTTGATAGGTAATACTGATATGGTCATTAGAGTTTTGCTGGATGCAGGATTTACAAATGAACTTGCCCAAAATTATTGGAGTAAACTGTCTCTGTAAGTATTCTTTTTATTGTCTGCAATTTTTTTATGCATTTCAAAGTTTGATAATGAAATAATATACATTTGTATGTATATACAGATATACACTTAATGGTTACACAGAATAGGTATTTAATTCACAATTAAGCACTTTATTGGCAACCCTTGACATAGGAACTTGTGAAAATTTCAGTCAGTTTTCATTTTAAATCTTATTTTTTTTACAGTGATGGAGTTGTTGCACAATTTGTTGTTACGGATGGTGGAATTACTAGAGTATTTCCCAAAAGGTAAAAATTATTATAAAATAGTATGATAATTTTGAATCCTGAAAGAGTGGAATGTTAAATAGGGGATTTACTGAATGAAAAACTACAGTCTCCTACAGCCTAATCTGTACTGATAGCTATGAAATGAATGGAATGTCTTGTTTTTCTTTGATTTTACCTGTGTCACTGCTTGAAACTGATCTGTAACATTATTTTTATGACAGGCCCTTGTAATCCAAGTTTCTAATCAGTGTAAAGTAGCAGTAAAAGCAATGCCCTTGTAGTAGCAGTGGGGCCGTGCTAATCCCTGATTACTCCCAAGCACTCAGTTGTTTGGCAGGCTGCAAATACTGGAAAGTAGTAGGTGGTTTATTTTTAGGTTTTTTTTAAATAAGATCAGGCCAAATGGTCCAGGGACTTCAAGAGAGAAAAATGTATCATTACTAGAGGACAAAATGGGAATGTGAAATCGGGCATATAATAAACCAGACAGTCCCATGAGTGACTGAGAATCGTGAGGGCATCAGTGCAGACATATGGATCAATGGCAAATTTATCTGTTTCCTTAGTTTGTTCTGTGTTTCCCTCAAATGTGAAAATGGCAATGAATTTTACTCTCCAGATCAGTTTCGTTCCTATTTTGGGATTATTAATGACATTAAATCTTTTAGGACTAAGCTCAAGAGATAGAATGTGCTGTAAAGGTTTAGATTTTATTGTAAGTACTGTTGCAGTTCTATTTGTCTCCATATATCTAAAAGTGATGAGACAAGATTCATGTTGTTACAAGAATACTTTTTTTTTTGGTCAAAAGTTTTGGGGTTTTTTGAAGAAACCTGCCAGTTATCCAGTGCAAACTGACAAAATCTGAGTACTGTAAGAATGAATATGACACTTTTTCCGACTGTGAAACAATAAAAGAAAACAACCTGCTACCAACTTTAATGAGATTCTATCTTTTTTGCTCACTATTTTTTTTTTTTTTTAAATTTAGGGCAGGAGAAGATTGGTTGGAAAATGCTGAAACTTATGAAGTCAGCTTCTATAAAAGGAGTTTAGATAATGACAACTATATTTTCACAGCTCCATACTACAACAGTAAGTCATCACAATTTCAAAATGTCACATCTAGCTAGCCCAGTATAAGTGTAAGTTTCCCATATCACTTGAGATCACTGACAAAAGATGCAAATGGGACACTTCATAAGGAAAGAAATCTTGGGACAATACCCATTAGTAAGGAACAGGTAGCTAAGAGGGCACTAAACAAGGGTCATTATAATTTGTTGTTAACTACAGGGCCGTGCATGCTGAGAACTAACAAATTCGAAAACATGCAGAGTACTGGCGTTAACATATTGAAACACTTTAGCAGAATTATTTTAAAAGGAAGTGAAATAAAACTGCGCTCAAAGACTATAACACTACCTAATAAGTCCCATTAGGTAGTGTTATTATAGTAGTTTAGTATATTTTATAGTAGTTTTATAGCATAGTATAGTAGTTATATAGTAGTTTATAGTATATGAGAGTTCTGTACACTGCCTCAGCACCAAACCTGACATGGAGAAGCAGGTATAAGAATCCAGAGTCCACAACTCTGGTCACTGCATCACCTTAATTTAAACTTTGCTTTTGAATTCTATTTCCAGTTGCTGTTATTCACCAAAAGCAGTTTGTCGCTGACATACTGTGACATTAAAACCTATATATGCACAATAGTAAGTGCTCGTGACTGATATGAGCAACATTCCCGAGCTTGTTTAAAAGCTGATGCTACCACAAACAATGTACTCCTCTGTTGAGCATATGGGATCTTTTATTGCTGTTATTTCATAATTATTTATTGCATTTTTTCTCAATAAAATATAAAGAAGATAATTAACTAAATTACCTGAAACCTTTGTTGTTCCTCAAATAGCTCCAGGGAATGTACTTTTAACTTGCTTTTTCATACTAAACAGTGTTGAAAAGAGGCTGAAGTCTGTCAGAGCAGTAATTGTTGGTTAGTGAGTGGTGTCAGTAGACCCTACATTGAAAAATACATAAACAACAGCAGGATAAAATCTTTGGCTCTGATCCTGGTTTTAACAGAGCTGGTCACGTGTAAAGCTATTCCTGGCTCTGTTTGCAGAAGGAAAAAAAGGCTACAGTAACTTTATGAAGCAGTCAAACAGTGCACAAAAAGTGAATGAAGAAAGCTGTTAGTGACTGAGCTATCACAGGTGATAAGTGTGTGCTGCAGCTTGGTCAGTGCTTTTGGATAAGGATTTTCTTTAATCATTCTGGGTATTGGAATAATAACTTCTGTTTCAGATGAAGAGTCTTTTATATTACCCTAACTTCTTTTTCTGTTTGTCTTTATTTTCTCCTTCTATACTGTCAGAAAGTGGTGCCAATAGCTATGAATCAGGTATTATGGTAAGCAAGGCTGTGGAAATAACAATTAATGGGAAGCTTCTAAAGCCGGCAGGTAAGAAAGAGTGGTGCTGAAACTCTAAATACTTTAGCTACTTGGTTGTTGCTCAACAGTAAATTAAAAATTTAATTGAGATTTCAAAGGAACTTCACTTTATAATAACACGATTTTCTCTGAGACAGTTCTAGTCTTGCTAGAGGAAATCAAGCCAAAGATCTGGTTGTATTTGAGTAAGAGGCCTTAATTTATTAGTCTCATGAAGGATGTTGGTGATCAGACAACTGAGTAAGAGTCATATTTTACCCTTCTGTAATTTGATGATTTAGATGTTCTTATAATTTTGCCCTTTATTTTAGGATTCTACATTACCTTTTTTTTTTTCATTTTACTAAAAAAGACTTTCATGTATTTCTTGTTAGTTGTTGGAATAAAAATTGATGCAACCAGCTGGATGGAAAATTTCACAAAAACCACAATCAAGAGCCTGGTAAGCAATTGACCAAGTAGTTTTTGAACTTTATTTGCATTTCTCAAAGCTTCAGATACAAATAGGTCTACTAGCTCTTTTCACCAGAATCACACTGATGCAAAGTTGCCAAGTAGTTGTGGTATTTAAGTCATCCAAATGCACAAAATAAATCTATGTTGAAATAGGCTGTATTTTGTACGTGTCTTGCTTTCATAATTATAAAACATGGATAAAGACAGAGAAAAATGACATATTCTAGGCAGTAGGCTCTCTACTAAGATTATGCTGTAGCAGTGAATAAAATCTGCAAAAGAGTCGGTGAATCTATTTGTATTTAATGTTGAGGATGGGTAAGCAGTGAACAGTAAGGATTTATATTGCAACCAACATCACAGCACTTTAGCAGAACTTAATGAAATGGGTGCCTAACCATTTCATTCCGTACATCTAATGCTTAAGTGTAAATGGGAAGGAGGAAAGGTTAAATGGAAGGAAAAAGATGGAACTGATACTGAATTCAGAAAGAATGAAGAAACTTATGAAACATAAATTCCATATTGGATGAGGCAATGTTGCTTGGTTGGTTGTATATTTAGGGAATCAGTAACAGTGGCTGGCTGTTGGAGGTATTGTAGCTGTAGTTTAGTGGGTAGGGAAATGCATTGCCTAAGTGTTAAGGACAGTTAAGTACAAAAATACATGAGTGAAAAACAAAAAGAAAGATGAATATCTCTGATTTAACATGAGATTGATGGCTTCCAGCATTATCTGGGAGTTGTTTTGCTCAGGACATAATGCAAGAACAGAGCTATGTGTGTATGTGTACACATATTGCAAGAACATAAGAAAAATATGTTAGGAATCAAAGCCATAAAAGGTAACTAGGTTGATGGGTTTTCTGTATCACATACGATTCCCGTGCTTTAAGACTGGTGAAGCTTTTCATGGTCAAAAGAGATACTTTTGAAGGCTTTCTTTCCATGCCCCAAAAACATTTCCATGCCCCCAAAACCTGCACCTGTTCTTTCTCTTTTACTTTATGCTCACAACACCAACATCATGACAGGTCCCCCAAACTATTTATCTCTAATATATTGAAAAAACCTGTAAAGGGAGCTGTATTTGGGAAATGCAGTTGAGATTGTGCTGTTGATAATAACTGAACACAGGTTGTTCGGAGAGATATTTGTGATAAATGACACACACTCAAAATTTAAATTAATATACAGATCCTGAAAATAGAATCACTTGTTCTTGTCTTGATTGATTAATATAACTGCAAAATTCAGTTTCTTTTATAACATGTTTGTGAAGATTACTGTACTTCTCTTTTTTAGTGCAACAGTGAAATCTGTGGCTGTGAGAAAAATAGCATGGTAAGATTATGTTCATCTTATGATATCTGGCAGATTATGAAAATTCATTGTCTCTAGATTTATCAAAGACAAAGATTCTGTCATTATTTGAGGGTTTATTTTACAGAAAACAGGCCTTAGTTGTTTGCGTCTTGAGAAGGATGAAGGCTAGGAAGGGGGGAGTGAAAGGGCATAAAAGTCAGGTGAAGTGGCTGTTGCAAGAGTCATTGTCATGAGGTTATGACAACTACTATAAAGAAAAAGCTACAGGAAAAGCAATAGAGAATGATGGGAGGAGAAAGGTGAGAAAAATGTAACAGTAATTTGCAAAGCAAGAGGCAAATCCTGAGAAAAGAGAATAATTTTTAAAAATCTGGGAAAAAAAAAAAAGAGTACTAGGAGTACCTCAGAGAAGTTTCGTACCTGAGAGAAGGGTAAATGCAAACTGAGAAGAACCAGAGTACGTGATGTGCCTTTCAACAGTCATTAGTCATCCTCCTCCCCTTGGTTTCTGGCACAGTTAGGATTAGGGGACCCCTTGATCTGCTGGCACTCAGGAAAGCACAGCTCCAGGGGCTGTCACCATATCAGGTTCTGCCATGTGCTTAAAAGCTTTCCTCTGCTCAGGTCTTCTGAGTTCTTTTGCAGAGTGTGAAGACCATTAAATGCAAGAATTACAGCAAAAAAGGTACTCTGGGAGGTTATCTATTTGACCTCAGTGCTATCTCTCCAATCTCTGGCTGCAAGGATCTTTTACAAAGTACAAAGTATAGGGAACAAGTGAGCTTCCCATTCCTGCACCTGACACCTGGAAGAATCCCACTACAGTCCTTGGGAAGTTAAAAGAATCATGAGTGGCAAGCTGAGAGTCTGCCCTTCAGATTTTTGCCATTGAAAGCTGCAAATGGAAAAGGACTTTAGGCATGGCTGAAGCACATGAGAAGTTGTAGTCCCTTATTATGAGCTAACTTTCAATTATAATCAGATTTGGTAAGGATATAGCACTCTTGGAGCTAACAAAGTATTGAGCAAATAAGAATTTACAAAGCAACTTTTATGAAATTAAGCCACAAATAAGCCTTTGATCTGTTCAAACTTCTATTATACTGATAATGCTAATTATTATAGCTTAAAATTGGCTCTTGGCTATGGGTTTTGTGATTTAGGCCGAGCCACATAGATTTGAAGATACTTCTGATGTGTTGAAGAAAAATAGTTTCTTACAGAGTGTTCTCTTGAGAAATCTTGCCTGTAAAACCTATTTCACTTTCTTACACTAGCATGTGGACTGTGTTATCCTTGACGATGGTGGATTTCTTTTGATGTCAAACCGAGATGAATATACACAACAGGTACGTATGAGAACATGAAAAGAGCATGAAAACCAGTAGGGAGAAGTTTTAAGAGAAAATAAAAGCAGCATTTCACTCTCAACATACCCTAAAGATAGCATTTCTGAATCACAAAAATATTGCTGGATCAACAATTCCAGGGCTTTTTGTTAGTCTTTATACAGTCTTATTTATGGGTGAAGATGCCAAACTTCTATCAAGTTGTGTTCTTTGAGCTTTGCCCTTAGGCTGGTAGGCTGCCAATGGACTTATGATGGTGAGGGCAAGGAGTATGGTATCCACATACCTTCTTTCTCTTATTCCTCTTGCTCTTTCCCAGGCAGGGTCTCATTGATACTGCCTTTAGCAGTTTCTATCTAACTGTTCACTTTGTTATGAGAAAAATACTTGGAAATACTTCACCTTATCTCTCTGTGTTCTCTCTCATCAGATTGGAAGATTCTTTGGTGAAATTGATCCTGGCCTGATGCGAAACCTGATTAACATGTCCTTGTATGCCTTTAACAAGTCATATGATTATCAATCAGTTTGTGATCCTGAAGAAGAACCAAAGCAAGGAGCTGGACTTCGTTCTGCTTATGTGGTTAGTAGTCCCACATACAGTGGCTGACATCCCATTAAAAGTCTTCAGGTATTTATACAAATAACATAATTTCTTGGGTTTTTTTCCCAGCCTACGATAACAGATATTTTGCAACTAGGATGGTGGGCTTCAGCAGCTGCCTGGTAAGTACAAGTGTGTAGGAAATCTCTGTATCTAAACTTTATTCAGTTGGTTGAAACTGTATTTGGCTTGGGTTATTTTCCTCCATAAAAGTGCTCTGGACCCTTTGTTTCTCATCGTGAAAATTCTTAGCTATGTCTCCAAACATGACTGTTCTGTCAACAGATGAATTCAAAACTGCTCTTGCTAGGTTTTATGATTGTGTGTTCTGACTCTAAAAAATCAGCATCAGGAAGCAGACTTTGGATTAGTTGTCTAAGTATGACTGACAGTTGTGAAGGTTCAGTCAAAATTACTACATTTAGAATCACTTATCATTTGGTTACCTCTTTCAGAATATCGTCTTTCCCTTTTTCTAGCAAGAAGCCTTAGGAAAATCAGTGTTTGTTTTTCAGTAAATTATTTCACAAAACACATGAATCATAGAATCATAGAATTGTTTGGGTTGAAAGGGATTTCTAGAGGTCATCCAGTCCAACTCCCTCTATAATGAGCAGGGACATCTTCAACTAGATCAGGTTGCCCAGAGCCTGTTCCAACCTGACCTTAAACGTTTCCAGGGATGAGTCATTTACCATCTCTCTGGCCAACCTGTACCAGTGTTTCACCATCCTCATCATAAAAAATATCTTCCTTATATGTCTCTGAAACTACCCTCTTTTAGTTTAAAACCATTACAATTTGTCCTGCTAAAAGGTTTGCCCTCATCTTTCCTAAATACCTCTTTAAGTACTAAAAGGCCATAATAAGGTCTCCCTGGAGCCTTCTCTTACCCAGATGGAACCCCAGCTCTTTCAGCCTTTCCTTGTGGGAAAAGTGTTCCTTCCCTCTGATGGTATTTGTGGCCCTCCTCTGGACCCACTTGTTTTTTCTGTGTTGAGAGCTCCAGAGTGTACTTAGGTGCAGTATTTTACCTGTTTCAGAGCCATGTAAATTGACACCTCTATCAGCGACTTCCTCCAGCACCACATTGGGATAAGAAATTGAGATTCATCTGATACTTTGGCACTCAACCCTGGAGACAGTTCCTTTTCCTAAAGTTTTCCGGGTTTTTTAATAATAATTACTGAGCTGGAATAAATTGCCTACTTTATAAAGCTAATGGTTAAAATATATAGCAGCTGAAAAAACATACAGTAATGTTCTCACAGAAGCACTATGAATATTGTATGTTGGTTTTTATTGTTGATTACATTTTGTTAACAGGAAGAACAATAATCTTGGTTTTCTTGGACAACAGCAAATCTCAAAAACTGAAGATGGGCAATAATCCAATAGAGAAACTTGAGTTCTTTTCAAACAGAGAAACTTCAGTTTATCGGTGTTCAAATCAAACTTAGTGGTCTGGACTCAATTTAAACCTGAGGTTTATTTTGTGTGATGTTTAACTTGAAAGCATAACATTAAAGTACTTACTATGGCCATGTTTTTAATGGAGTCTAGGTCAGAAGCAGGCAGAGAAGGCCATTAAACAAGCAGAGTGAAAAGGGCTGACGAAAAAGTGGATTCAGTAAAGCACCTGGCAAAAGTAAATGCCGGGAAATAAAAGAAACCAGATTATTAAAGAAAGATATAGTGTTTCAGGCAAAAATGTGGGATAAAGGTGTGAGCGATCATGTTCAAAATTTATATGGGATACATCAGCATTTAGTTAAGAGAGTGCATATCATTTCTCCTTCATGCTCCTTTAAGTCAGAAATTTAAGTTTTCCCAGGCTGCCTTTTTTGTTCAGTTCCCTGTAAATTGTGTGGTAAGCCATTACAAAGGATTACTATTTTCTGTCAGCAAATTGCATCACTGTTGAGTGGCATCAGGTCTCTTCTGATCCATCACTGTTGGTGTGCTATCCCTCTGATGATTCAAAGCACAAAGCTGTGGATGTGAATCCAGAGCTCCTTCAGGCAATGCCTTCGTGGGAAAGGTGACAGACATATTCAGTTTCTTTACACAGGAATCATGCTGGATAAGGAGAAAAGTCAAAAAAAACTTGGAGATTGAATGAAGATATACACTCCCTTTTCTCTGCGGAACAATTGTTAGAACAGAATGAGATAAGAAGAGATCAGGTCATATTTGTGGGTAAAAGTAAACCTGAAACTTGACAACTGGAAAATGCAACTTAGGAAGGTTTAAGCAGAAGCAGGGAGTCAAGGAATGTAGCTGTTGCAGTTCCTGTTTTGACAGACTGGTAGAGGAGAAGGGGGCTGTGTATGTGACAAGCTGGTACGTGCCTTAAGTAAATAAAATTGCAAAAATACGATCATCAGTGAAGAAAAAATAATTTTAAATAAATGAACTCTTTAAAGCTAAGTGTTTTGGCAGCATCCAGGAATAAATATAGTCTATACCTCAAGAGCAGAAGTAGAGATGATTTTAAAAGTCAACTGTTACAGTAATTGGTTTTATAATATACTTGTAATATTCCAGTGTTGGTCTCCTTCTCAGCAATTTAATGAACTTTAATCAGTGTAAAGTATTTAAGTCAGGAGCATTTTGCCTAAGTGTGTTCAGAAGGAGTTCTGGTTGGTTTAAATGTTAGAAGAATGCCAACATGACTCCTCCACCTCCCACAGAGCTATAAAAGGAGGGCATGGATAGTATGATAACATTTCCATTATGTGAGTTATGGGCACAAGTTATAGCAAATCTCAACAGTGGAATAAAAGATTAGTGTGAAAGGCCTGTGAGAATGTGTGGAAAGCAAACCAAACTATAAGGTTTAAAGAAACACAGCTTTACTAAGAGACAAAAGTGTAAAAAAAAAATTGTTTTGTTGTTCATAACTTGCATTTGAGTAGTTTTTAAGTATCCATTAAAAACAAAGAAGAAAAAAGCCTTTAACAAATACTTATTGTCTCTCTGTGTTCAGGTCTATCTTACAGCAGCTGTTTTTGAGCTTGACTTTTCCACGGTTCCTTGAAGCAGGTAAGTCAAGAGAATGTTAAAGAGTCAACTTTGAGTGAAGCAGAAGGTAAGAATCTAGGCTGGGAGCCATATTTGGATCTCCCCGTTACGTCTGTGACTTTAAAATGTCATTGTTTATTTATTTTCTTCTTTTCTTTCTGTCAGCTGATATGGAAGATGATGATTTCGGTGCCGCCCTGCCTAAAACAAGCTGTATCACTGAGCAAACTCAGTATTTTTTTGAAAATGATGATAAATCCTTTAGTGGGATTGTAGACTGTATAAACTGCTCCAGGTAAAATTTCTTCAATCTAAATAATAACTTTGGGATTTTCATTTATTTTACAAAAGATAATGACACTACTATAAGAACAAAAAAAAATTATTTTGGATTAATTTCACCAAACTTACACAAATAAGACAGAGAAGAGTATAGGCAGGTAAGTTGCATTCTCTTTGTATTTGTTTAGAATGAATTTTAGTTCTAATAATTAAAGAATTACAGAACTACTTTAGTCAATTTTTTGTTTTATAGTCTCTATATGATCCATGAAAATTATGTTTTTACCTCTGTTACAATTTAGGGTTTTTTTGTTTTATTATGCCAATTTAAAAGCATTCTGCAGTGTTCCAAGGGATATGATTTTATTTAATCTGGTTATGTATTAGAATTTTTGATGGTCAAGAAGATTATGCAATTTATCTTCTAATTTACCTTCCAGTCAATAGTGCTCATGATTTAAGAGCTCTGAGTCTTATAAAGCAAACAAAGCTGTTTTATTTTATGATTAAAAGAATTACTCTTCAGGCTCTATGTGCCTATTCAAGATGATGTTTAATATTATGTCAAAAAAATAGGATATTTCAGAAACAAGGAAGTTTGGACCTTGCTCTGTGTTTCATATAAGAGCCTGCTGGCTTTTTGTATACATTTTGAGCTTCTGAAAATATCTTGGAAATTAGAATTAACAATCAGACTTTAAACTCCTTGAAGACAATATTCCAAGCCAGAAAAGAAAGAGGACATTGGAGAATGGTGAATATAGCCAAAACATGCTGAACATTTTTCCCACTTCCATATGTCCTCCTCCAGGTTGCTAGTATTTGTTAGGTTTATTTATAAATTGAAAATTACCCTACTAACTTAAAGAACTTTTGTGGGATTATGTAGACATAAAATTACAGCAAATACACATCCAGCAGACATCATATATACCCTAAACCTCTCCCTCACCCTTCCTACGGACCGGTTTATGTGTTGGGGTTTTGCTTGTTTGTTTTTGTGGCTGGGGGTTTTCTCAGTGATAATGGAGGCTGAACTGATGTTATTTCTCAGTACAGCTACTGTGGTAGCAGTACAGAGCTAGCTATTAACTCAATTAAAGTCATTTTATGCTCTTTTCCATTTTTTTCTACGAACAAGTCTAGTTGAAAGGGAGTACCATGGAAATGTCAAAAAGATTACAAAATTTGTTATAAATGTTTCTTGCTGTTTGTTAATGAAAAAGATAAACAATGGCAGGCAGACTGAATCTGTGAAGCTGGATTATATTTTGTTCCAATACTGTGTCTCCTTCTCAAATATGGATTTTCTTGCTTCATTTAAACATAGGTTTTTGTTGTCTTCTTTTCCAGACTTTATCATGCAGAGAAGATTTCAAACACCAATCTAGTATTCATTATTAGTGACAGCCAACTGCTGTGCCGCTCCTGTGACCCAAAGCCACTGATGCAAGCGGAGAAGCCGGGTATCCTTTAAAATCATGTTATTTAGTAGTGTGGATTGATTTTTGGCTATGAGATACGGGAATATGTTTGGGGAAAACTGACCGATTTGTGTGCATATTAGTAATGTGGTTGCCACTGGAATACTTGAAACAGCAGGTATTTGTGGATGATATCACAAATCATCTGAAGCAGCAGTCATTGAAGTAGGGAGCAAAGCTGTTACTTGTGAGAACTTACACAGAAGTGGGATCACAGGAATTTAATGAAATTCCAAAAGACGCAAAGTCTTGGGCCCAAGACAGAGTAACTATACACAGCTGGACAGGTTGGGGACGGAGTGACTAAAAAGAGCTTTGCAGAAAAGAGTTCATGGTTCATGATGGACAAGAAGTTGAACATGAGTTGGCACTGTGCCTTGCAGTAAAGAGGGCTGGTTGCATCCTGGTCTATGATAGCAAGAGTGTAGTTAGCAGATGGGGAGAACTAGTCTGTCCCATCTCTTCAGTACTGCTGAGACCACATCTGGAGTGCTGTGTACAGATTGGGGCTTTCCAGTACCACAGTGACATACTGGAGTGAAGGGTCAACAAGGAGCTTGGCATCTAGAGCGCAGGACAGGCAAGGGGAGCCTGAGAGTCCTGGGTTTGTTCAGTCTTTAGAAAAGACAAGGGTACGCCTGTCTAGAGAAATAACAAAAAACGGCAGTGCCAAGATAGGAGAGTTTGGTCATGAAAAGTTGAGTTGCTGCACCAATGGTTAATTGATGGAGGCACTTTAGTGTGTGCTCAGTGCCAATGACAACTGAGATTAACTTGGTTGGAGCATGGTGCTAACACCAAGGTTGCAGATACGATCCCTGTAGGGGCCATTTACTTAAGAGCTGGAACTGGCTGTCCTTGTGGGTCCCGTCCAACTCAGAATATTCTGTGAAGTCTGTGAAACTGCTTACTTCTTGTGGAAACTGCTTTAGCCATCAAAGCTGCTACCATAGCATTTCTTCAGAGCTGGCTGGAGGCAAAGGTGGCTTACATGCTAAGCAGAGTCCTTGCAACACAAGCATTGATGTTAAAAGTATGTCCACCAATATCTTTACTTAAACCTGTTTGCTGCAGTAGATACTTGTAGGTGCTGGTCATGGAAACACATAAAACCAATATACAGATATATTGGTCAGAAGAAATTCACCTCAGTCTTTCTCTGCTACGTGGGCTCAAGGATAGCATGCCAGATTTACCATGGTGGTAAATCAAATCATAACTTGGATTATTATGACAGAATATGGAAAACAATTAGTAATACCTTTGCCCATGTCAGGAAGTTAGTTGTGACAGCCTCTCTCATTTCTGAAAGAAAAGCAGATGGTAGTACAGATGACTGTGTTTCTTTGGCACAAGCAATGCATTCATTGCCACATTAATAAAACTGGAATTCCATCTACGCTTGGGCTGAAAACAAAGTTACATTGGGGTGTCATCACAGAACTATGTAAACACAACCTAATATTCTAATTGGCTTAATTCCATGACAGTTTTGATTAACTGTTGCCACTTTCGGAATTTATGGACAGCACTTGCGATTGAAAATGAAATGTTTGATGGGAAATGGGCACAAGATTTGCATTTTCTTGTGGGGACCAACATTTCTAGAAAGCAGTAAATGACCTCGAATGGTAGGCAGAGCAGCTGGGTGGGCTTATATTGACTAAATGAACTATTATATTTTTGTTTCAACTGTGCAGCTCTAAGTTATTCTCTCTTTTCTGTAACTAAGGTACATTGTGAAATGCAGATGTAGCATAACATCACCCAAGCAGACAGAATGACCTTTGGGTGCTATTCAGATGGTTATTATTACACTTTGCTTCCTTTTGGCTGGTACAGCTTTGCTTGCACACACTGTCTCTTAGAATATTTCCACAGCAGAGAAAATGGGAAGTGAGTGAGTTTGATGAAGGCAGATGTAGACCTGTAGAGCTAAATTCCCCATCCTCTTCCTTTCTCTTCCCTTTAGCCTCTCAACTAGTTGCACTGAAGCTGCTGTAGGTACTCCCTGGTAGTGCATGACTAGGATTGCTTCAAGTGTAAGTTAGAGCTACTAAGAAAAGTAAAGTTTTGGTGCTCATTTTTTTTTAAAGCACTCTGGTTTAGCTTTTATGGGTGTACTTCCTACAGTGGAATAAAAAAAGCTTAACATACTGAATGGCAATATAAGCAGGTTTCACCAGAAGGCAGCTTTGCAGTTTACCATGTCTGTACCTTTCAAGTCTGCTGCAATAACTTGTGCTCCTTGTTAGGCTGTGACATATGTGAAGTACAGTATTTACACTGAGATATCAGCAATTACAGATGTCAGAGATGGAAGCTAAGGCAATACCTCACATTTACAGTTAGCAAATTAATAGCTGCCACTTCTCTCCTGATGTTCAGCATTTTCTGTCTGCCTTCGTCACAGAAATGCTAATGAGATCTCATTAGTTTTTCTGTCATATACCATCAAAGCCCACAGTGAGATAATCTTTTCTATGATATTTGGGGTATTATAAGTGTGCACATAATAGAACCAGCAGTTTTTATGAATATTCACTGCAATGTTCAACCTGTATACAGCATTACATTTCCAAACAGGTTTTTTACTGTGTATCTTCATTTTAGCAGAATAACTCAGAGGTAACATGAGCTATTATCAATCAGTACCACTGAGAGTTTACTACTTTATGAAATCTTTTCTTCAATATTTATGCAATGAAAATAAAAGCAGCACAGAAAATGTTAAAATAACTCAACTTTTTTTTTCTTTTTTTTTTCCTGTTTGGTTCTGAAGATACTAATTCTAAACCAGTTATGCATGATGTTTATTTTCTTGATTAAAACAGTGTAAGAAAAATGGTATTTCATTTTGATTTATCTGGAGGGTTGGGTTTGTTCTCTTTAAACAAGAAAATGTGACTACTGATGTTTATTTCAGTACTGTCTGAATTAGCATAAATCTTCTCTTGTGCCCTGAAAATAATACTAGAATGTCAATCTTCCTAATGTATGATGCACGAAAACCAGTCATGCTCCTTAACCAGAGAAACAGATGAAGGGCCAAATCCCTGTGAAATGGTCAAACAACCTAGATACAGAAAAGGTCCTGATGTCTGTTTTGATGAAGCCAAACAGGTAAAATTGAACTTGTAAGACTTTAGGACTATCTTTATAGGCAATTGTAGAGCTGTTTTAGAAGAGCAGTGAAAACTGTATTTAAATGTACTTTGGTGCCTTGTAACCTATTTATCATTAAACATACTGTTCACTCTAGACCATAGTCACCCTATTTCAAATATCTCATGATTAACATACAATTAACAGCTGCTTTCTTATCTGCCTTTCCTATAACCATTGTGCTTTCACACATGATTCTCATGAAAAAAACCAACAAACTCTGTGAGCATAAAAACTGTTGCTCTCTGTATAGTGCTGTGAAATTCAGTTCTGCAAGAGTTTTCACAAGTACATCATAATTCTGGCTAAAAAGTAGTATTTTTATAATAATGTTTCCAGATATTGTTTAAGGTGTTCTTAAATGATTAAGAATATTACATGTGGTTTAGGATGTCGTTTCTAATTCTGCAAATTGTATTGCCCTTAGGACATGTTCTTAACAGGTATAAAAGTGTATTGCTTTACTGAAATCACCGAAACTGTGCTGTTTAGTACTTCCTCTATTGTATTGAAGTTTTGAAGGAAAAAAATTATAACCGTGACACATATCTAAATTATTTTGAATATGCTTTTTGTCTTACCTTTCAAAATACTGTATGAAGGAGATTATGCTGGATTTAAATTGTTCAGAATAAATTTCGGAACAAAAGGTGCTGCACATGGAAGTGCCTGGCATTAGATACAATAAATATTTTTAAAATTAATTTTTAATGCCTCATGCAATTTCTGCAAAGAGAAGATTGTCCAAAACCAGTGCAGTTAGTTGGCTATACCAAGCTGTGTTACAGTGTTCTCTGCTTTTCTTGTAATTGGTGAGATGTCAGTAGTGTTAAAAAAAGTCCAGACAGTTGGTATTCAATGCATTTTTCTAGTAACTAAATTTTATTTTAAAAAGGAAGTCTTCTTACTGGCCAACAAAGATTAAATAAAGTTGAAAAACCACCCAAAGCTATTTGGCCATTGTAAATATTTCAAATTCTCCTGATACGATTGTGTGTGAAAGTACAACTCTTGCTCACTAGCTTGATGTGCTGGTCAGTGTGTAAGTCATGTTTTGTAACAGTGGATTGTTTTGGTTAAGTTTATTTGCAATATTTGCTGTGAATCTCTTGCTCTTGGGTGGATGCTTTCACATGAACTCTGCTAACTGCCAGCAATCTGCATGATATCTCATCTTGTATGTCTTTTTTTCTGTGTTTTCTTTCCTTTCCTCTACTTGCTACTTTGCCCGTTATTAATAGGATCAGCCTATATGCACAACGAGTCGTGCCTCTGCCATGACGTCCGCTCCTATCTTCATTTTTCTGCAAGTTTTCATGTGGTGTGGATGGTCAGTTACTTTCTCTAATTTTTTGTTTTGTTCTTGGCTTAAAAAATTAGCAGACTTTTTTACTTAGTGAGCATACAAAAGAAAACAGAATGAAGCAAGTCCTAAAAGCAGCAATCTGGAGCAAATTACTATTGCGATATTAAGGGAAATTAAATATGAAAAAACCCTGTCTGGAGCCTTATAAATCATGATTACTGAACACAAGGGCCTCTTCCATAGCACATACAAAGACAAGGGAACCTGTTGGGTTTATGTGGTTGGCTCTTTGAGATTGCAAATGTATCAACTGAGTCCATGTCATTCCCTTCTAAGCGTTTTTCCGTTGTCCTTGTTAAAATGAACAGAAGAAAAGTTTCTGCATGGAGACAAACAAAGATACAAAGCAAATAGAAGAGACGGTAATACCTGTAAAAATAAAGCTTTATTTAGGGATAGCAAGGATGAGTCCTCTGTGTAAGTGCTGCTGTTGAGAAGAGTAAGGAGTTTTCATTGCTGCATTCAAATGAACACAACAGTTAATGATGAAAGATAATACTGTGCATCAATCTAATTAACTACATAGGTAAGGCCTGTATGTTGACCAAGTGCAGGCTCTGGGGTTCGTAATAAAGGCCTTTGCAATTAGTCTGTGTTGCATTCAATGGTGTGGAGTGTGTCACTGGCTGCTGTGATGGTGACACATCTGAAAGAGAACTGAGCTGAAGAGCGTAAAGTCCGTGACTAGAGGGGTTTCTGAGCAACATTATTGTTCTGAAAACCACTAGAGGGAGATACTCACATGTTTATGAAAGTAAAGCCAACTGAGAGGCAGAACTGGAAGCTTAGAGGGTATTTGTCAGAGATAGTGTGTAAAATATTGAAAATTGTAGCAGTTTAGAAAAGTGATTTTCCAATAATTTATATTCTCTTTGTACGTAAAGGAAGGTTTAATTACTATTGTTTGAACATCAGTGAAAATAGCCTTAAAGTTCTGTTTACAGCTGTATTTGAGTAATTTTGAAGCTTCCTATTTTATGTTTAAACAATCCAATTTCTAGCAAACTAGGAACTTGCACAGCCATGATGGAACGTTGTAAGAAAAGGTGAAAGTCCCTTCCCCTAAGCCAGTGGTATTTCACTTGGAAATCTAGATTAACATCTCATGTTCTTACCCGTGCAATTTGCTCTGCAAGTAACCTTCTTTTAATTAAAAAACTACTGTCCAATGTACATGAAGCACCAAAGACTCACCTTGAGCTGAATTCTTTATGCCCAAAATGGGCTTTCTGCTTAAGATGGGAAACCTATGGAATGTAATTTTAGCTGATAGACTTTTGGCAGCAGAAAGTTATAGAGGTAAATTTAATAACCCAATGTTTTGGTTGTTTTTTTTTCCTTTTATCAAGGATAACAAATAGTCATTATCACTGCCTTGAAAGGCTTGGTCTTACTTTGTACATGCACACAGGTTTTGTTTGCCATGCCTGAGAATAAAGAACTGTACAAGTTTTTAGTCCCTACTGGAATGTCTTACGTCCATCACCTTCCAGTGGGGTCAGTGGGAGCTTTGAGGGTGATTAAGAGACCAGACAACTGAATACATCTTGATGGAATTGCCTGTGTCCCTGATCTGTGCATGGGTAGCTGTACAGTTTGGACAGCTTTGTATGGAAGCCCAGACAAAGGAGGGTAACACAAGATTTATGAAGGACCATGCACTGGAACTGGAAATGACTCTTGAGTTAAAGCAAAGTTGTTGACCATGCAATATGAAGCATTTAAAATGCATGCTTATAAAAGGTATAACTTTGAGGTAATCAACTGACGTCAAAGGCCAGATCAGAAGCTCTTTGGCAGATATTGTTGTTTTGCCCTTTTTTAAGTCAGTGTAGCACAAAGGATTCCAGTGAATTATTGTGGTTTAAAGAGAAAGTTTTAGTACATTAAATAGTTCTAGTGAACTTCTAAAGGAGTAACAAGTATATAAGCTTAACATGTATGCATGTATATGTATTTTTAGTTCCATGTGTATTTTTAAAAGTTTGGACTGGCCCTGTCTTCAAGAAAATGTTCATATATTTAGGAAAGAATATGTGGGTTTGATACTTAACAATGAATATATGGTTTTATAAAAGCATTCATTTCCTTTCTGAAAGTGCTGAATAATTTTCACAGTGTGTGATGTTGTAAAATAACCCTGTCTAGAGTTATCATAGTAAAGTATGACATGAAGGAGATGACATTTGGATTTGACACTTCTCTACCTCAAGCATGCAAAGAAATTTGATGTGATTTATTAATGCAAGAAATTTCTTATACACTTCTGATGAAAGTGTCTAGGGACGATTCTTTCCCATTTCTTTTGAAATAGTTTCTCTCTTCAAAGAGAGATAATATAAAGAATATTATTTTGAAGACAACAAAGAAATGACATTCCCAACTGATTTGTTTTTCACAATTTCAGTGTGATTAATGTAGTGGGCTGGAAAATTTAAGTGAAACTGCTTAAAAATAATTCAGTGTCTAATTGCACTAGCAGAAGTAAAGAGAAGATAATGTAAAGGTAGGATAAAATAATGCTATCTTTGTTATAAGATACTTTAGAAGAAACCTCAAAAATAACATTAACATGAAACAGTTGAGTTTTCTTAAAGCTCAAGATTAGGGGAAGTGTTTTCAAAAAGACATTTTGAAGACCATTCAAAACTGATGTTTTTCTCAATCTGGTTTTAAATTAATGATGGAATCCCACTCATTTTGATACAACTGTTGATTGCTTTAATTCATGTAATTTAACATATAATCAGACTTTCTCCTCCTCTCTTATATTATACTTTTTTTTTTTTTCATTTCCTGTAGTTTTGACAACAGTCAGAGCACACACGGAAATTACAATTTGCAATTCTGGGGAGAAAAAAATTAATTTAAATAGGATTTACTGTACCTTCTTTACCACAACTATTTTTGTCTTTGCTTAGGAACAAAAGAATAACTGATTCCAGAGACAATATTTAGAAATTGTTCTTGACAGAAGTGTTGGTTTACCACTGCAAATTGGTCTACAAACCTCAGAAATTCAATGTAGCTTTGACCAATGTGAGGTTAAAATCTCACCAACCTTGAAATATGTGTATAAACCATGTATACTTTTGTGTAGTGCAGTTTAACACTGTCATTCATAATAAGAAGATGCCTTTCCTATATGAGGCTTCAAAGACATCCTCTATTGTTAATAGTCAACCCTTTAGAAACTGCTCTGTGCAGTCCTAGGTAAAGAGCAAGAGACACTAAAATATTTCTTTTCAACCCAATAGAAATATTACATTTTATGACTGTTGAATGTAAGAGCAGTGACCATAAATTACGATGTAGTTAAAAAACCAAACATCTTAAAGAGCAAATAGAAATGGGCAACAGAATGGATGGGGTTTTTCCAAGTATATATAGCAGTAGGATTAATTTATCAATGTAATTAGGCAATATTTGGTCTAATACACAGAGCTGACATTTAAGCTGAGTGCTATATAATTCTATATGTGGAGGCCTATGTACTCTGTATCCATACTGGATTCTGTTTTCACTGTGAAGATTTTTTCCCCTTCATATTATGCACAGGTTTGTTTAAGACCTTCAATTTACTTCTTATTTACTCTCTAGACATCTCCTCCCTGTTGCAAATTTTTAAATCTGCTTTCCTTTTGACTATTTCTTCAAAAAATACTCTTTTAAGTAATTTCAGTGATAAGAAATCTTAAATACCAAGAGGTAACACTGAGTGCTGTTCATTGAATTCATGTGAGAGGAAACCTTTACTGATAAATCTGTTTTTAATGGTAGGCACTGTGAGGAAGAAGCAACAGGGTTATTTTTAGGTGCTTTGAATAGAAGTGAAGCTGCATGACAAGACACAACACAGATGCAAATAGTGACAGAGCCAAACTAAATAAACCAGAAAGTTCAATGCATCTTGAAATCTTAGCATCCTACTCCAAATCTGTGCAGCAGAGTTCTCTTAGGACTTCCTTGTTGACCAGAAACCTTAGGAATTTTGAACTTGTAGAGTGCAATCAAGCAGGGGTGAAAAAAAAAAAAGCCAAAAGTATAGAACTAAATTATAAAGCTGGCAATGACAGAGACAAATCTGAAAATGACTACTACTAATAAAGAATGGAAGCTAATGTGACCTATTTGCTTTAGGACAGAATTATTTTTTTTTTTTCTAAGGAACTTGAATACCAATTTTTGGGTCTTGTTTGGTTTTTTGGTTTTTGGGGTTTTTTTACATGCAAGTTTCTAAAGGAGACTCTTCATGAATATTACAATTCCAGATAAGATATTGAGTCTAATTTGTCTTCTTTATCTGATTTTTCATTTATTTTTGCCAAACTGATTCTAGTTGCTCTGACTTTCTTGCTTTAAAGAATATATTATGTGGAGGGAGTACCATTAAGTTTTCACCAATTAAAACTGACAAAAAGAACTCATTGAAGCCTTTTGCTATGTCCTATAATCCCCAAATTCCCTCTTTACACCTCTGTTATGAAGCAGTTGCCCTAGCCTCATATTTGCTTTGTGCTTTTGATTTAGTAAAAAATTTCTACTATCATTTTCATCATATTCTACAGAGAGGTCATAAAAACTTATTTATCATCCCTCCTAATTTTCTTGTTTATATCTAATCTGCCATTTTTATGTACTTTGCTATTCTTGCCCATTTGAGTAAATTTGACTTCTTAAGTACTGATCTTTTCTCTGTGACAGTGTACTTAAGTTCCCTACTGATTCATGCAGGAGTGTTTCTTTTGGGTTTGGGGTTTGGTTATGGGTTGTGTGTCTTTTTGGTGGAGAGTGGTGGTGGTGTGTTTTCATTTGTTTTGGAATTGGGTTTTTGGGTGCAAGTGGTGTATGGTTGGTTTTGCTAATTGTGGAATTAATTTTACCTGTCTATCTAATGCAGTATTTCTAAATATTCCTCTGGATCCTTGTGAGAAACATGCGTTTTGAGATGCTGCTTCTAGGTTTGGTTGGTTTTGGTTTTGGTCTTTTTTCCCTTTCTTGGATTCTTTGTTTGTTTTGTTTTCTTGGTTTTGAGGTTGTTTGATTATTTTGGGGTTTTCTTCCTGCTTTTGGTAATTTTCAGGTAGTTACCTTTCTTTAAGTTAATATCTTTTATTTTGGATTTGTTTGGCCTGATCTCTCATAAAACAATCCTAAATCCTATTGCACTGTGGTCTGTGGAGCTACTAGAGCTATACAGATCAACTCCACTAAAAATTTTGAACAGGGCCCAGTGCACCACTAAAGATTCAAAGACGTTTTGTTCCAAAAGCCATTTATCATATCTGAAAATGTGAACTCTATATCTCTTTGACAAGGCTTCAATCCAGTCTTTATGTGACTTCTCTAATCTCACATTACATTGATACTGTCCCTTTGATCAGGTGGTCCAGCAGTGCAATCCTAGCATTATATTTTTTATTATCAGTCTCTAAAGTTTCTTACCCACAGAGATTCCATCACACTTCCTTTCTCCTATAATATTTTTATGCCGTGTCACTTTGTATTATCCTTTATGTGGTACCATTCTGCTGTACGTTCTATACTGCCATTCTTATAAAGCTGGTAGCCTGACAGTGTTCTGTGCTACTGATTCTTCTCCTTCCACCAGCTTTCTGATATGTGTATTATTTTGAGATGGTTCACTGATAACTGATCATTCCTCCAGCTTGATTTTATGTTCCTAGCATTGTTGTGGAAGCACTGGAAAGTTTTTTTAAGAATGTGCCAATAAATTAAATATGGTTTAATGACCCTTCCTTATTTGTCCTGATTGCAATTTTTAGCCCCACACTCCTCCCACCCCCCAACCTTTTCTGTGGTACCTTGAGTATTCGTTGCATGTCAGTCTGAACCAGGAGCTGTTTTCTGCTTGTTGGTTTTCCTCTGATTTCTCTTCTGACATCTTTTTCATTTCTGTGCCAGCACTCGGGCTCTGTTACTGTTCAGGTGCAGCCCTCTGTCTTTCCCTGCACATATTGCTCCTGTTAAAGGAATTCATCTAAGTCCCTTCCCACCTACTCTGTTTTCTTGTCCTTGGAGGCTTGGTATCTCTTGCAAAATGGAAAGTGTCTTTTTATACTATGGGTACAGAATACAGTGAAAACAAGAGAAAGACCAAGTATTTTCAGCCCTCAGAGCTACCCACGAATCTTGGACTCAGCAGATGAAGAAATGAGGGGATGGCTGGAACACTTTTCCAGATGTTTTAGGTGCTAACCACAGTTTGTCTCAGTCCTGAGAAACAAGGTGTAAGATGGTAGAGGCTCCAGAACAGGTATCAAACGTATTTCAGCCAGACTAATTGCTAAGTCCATAGTGTGAAAGGTATTATGGATTATAGGCAAAGTGGGACCGAAGAACAGCAATGACTTGTTCAGAGGAATGAGGAAGAGTTGTGATTGCTGTGTGGCATAAGGAACAGTAAGGGCCACTGATGGGTGACAGAGCGGTGCAGCTCAGAGTGAGCCCTCAAACGGGAGAGTGTTTTCTCTACTGAACTGCGTCAAACATGTACAAAAAGCACAACACAAAATTTATTTCTCATAATTGAATAAAGCATCAGAGACAGGGTTTTCATTGTCTTTGATCATACCTTCACCTGGAGATCATATTCATTTTAATGTGCGATCATTTGCTGAAATGGACATAAATGTATTTTGGTATTTGTTTTCTAATCTTGAAAAGTAATCTGTTCTTCTGTCTTTCTGCACAATAAAGTGATATTCAGAATCTTAAAATTTATGTAATTTTAAGGACTGTAGAAGGGGTTTACTGGGGGCCCAGGTATATCCCATAGCATTTCTCAATTGATGATGTAAGTATCCCATCTAGTTCATAAGTGACTGCAGAAAACCTTGAAATTATTTAATATTCCCATGCTTATAGTGAAAGTAGTAACAACACCGTTTGTATCAAAAATCAAACTTCCAGCAATTATTTTGCTGTTATGTTAGCAAAATAAAATATATGTGAGACCAAAAAGGGGGCCTCAAGGATAGTTCAAAATGTTGAAGACTAAACTGTAGATTACTTCTCAGGAAACTTAACTGCAATTAATGTTAAATGATGTCTTCTTTTCTTGTCGACAGGAAGATTCGGCTGACTGCGGTGGTGCCTCTGGTCTGAGTCCATCACTGTGGTCTATGGTAGGAATTCAGCTGGTCCTGCTTTGGCTGTTATCTGGCAGCAGACACTGCCAGTTATGACCTTGCTAAACCAAAACCTGCATAACTTAACCAAGACCTGGCCAAAACGATAGCCTCAGTTTCATTTTAAAAAGGGTCAGCTATTCAGAGAGCAGCAGAACAGCAGTGCTCGTGTCTGGTTATCACTCTTTGTGAGACTCATAAAGGCACCCACGGTGGCTGCATGTTGGAGTGTCGGATCCTTAAACGTGTGTGAATGCTGCATTATCTATGCCATCCAAACAGACTTCTGTATGTGCTCCATTGGGGAAATCTAAAATTTTGTTTGTTTGTTTGTTTCTTGTTGTAATCTTGATGACTTCATGGTAAAAGGGCTCCCCTAACAATAGCTTATGTATATGATTTTCATTTCTTTTAAGCTTTGGATATCTTGAAGAGTTATATTCTTTTACATGAACAGTTATTTAAAAAACAAGAAAAAAAAAAAGAAAAAGAAAGTGTTCTCCCCAATATACATTACTAGCACTATGATGGCTGCTTTGAACATCAGCTTTGTCCAAACTAGTTGAGTGAAAATATTAGCCAGTCTTCATCAGAAGTTCAGCATGACTGAAATGTTTCATGATGAGTGCTTTATTCTTCCAAAATGACTCATGCAGCCAGCTAAGTTTTGTTAGGTTGATAAATTGTATGTAGGAAGGAAAGAAGGAAGGAAGGAAGGAAGGAAGGCAGTAAGGAAGGAAGGGAGAAAACTACTGTGTTTCAAAATGCAAAGGTGCTGGACAGTTTAACTAAGAAGTTTTTTTCACCTTAAACTTGGTGTCATCTGTCAGAAAAACTGTTAATTTCAATGTAACATTCACCTTTTCACAATGCAGTTATATATAAAGCTAGTAGAATCCTTCAAAGGCTGAAACAAAAATGCTTGTGAATAAAAAAATGTTTTTGTGATATTTGAACGTTGGTTTCCAAGGGTATTTTGCATGATGATGATGCTATGTTATTGTTTTTCGGTTTGTTTTCTTTGATGGTAGAGTATAGTTCATTGAAAAGGTAACTGAGTGATTCTTTTATTGTGTGAGAAACTGAACATTGCAATGTGTTGCAATCAAATAATATTAAATTATATTATGAAACAGAGCTCTGAATATACTGTGCAATGGAAAAGCTGAGAAAATGGAGTAAATATAGCTATCATAACAAAAGGGTTGAGTTGGATTTTTTACAGAATAATGATCTCACATGAAAATCTGTGTACAGATATTTTAAGTATATAAAAATGAGATTTAAGGCATTTATTTTTGGAAGTATATGTTCTCTAAGGTTCATATCAGGTTCCCCCTTTGTTTCCTTCATATAAAACTACACATAACCTTAAAAATACTGCTGTTGCTATTTATTATTAAAAATAGCATATTTAATGGCAAAATGTCCTGGTTGCTGTGATTAGAAACAATATAAACAAAAGGGGAGCCTTGAATCTGTATGTATGCACATTGATACTTGATTGTGAATAATAACTTTAGAAGTTGTTTTTATACAACCTCATTGGTGATACAGATTGGTGCAGTAAATTACAATATTACAGTGTAGCATAGTGTTGATGCAAAATATGATTTGCGCTTTTTTTTTTTCTAGTTCTTAAAACTAACCAGTATTGCAAGACAGCTAAACCAATGAATGTGCAACTCTGCTGGTATTGTACAGTTCTGCTAACCACTGCAATATGCAAATATTAACATGGCACAATACACTAGCTCTTTAAAAAAAATAAGAGAATGCAAAGCATCGGTATGTATATGCTGGCAATTGATCGATATAATTTTAATCATGCCAAAAGCTTAAAAAAATGATTGGGCATGCATTAATATCCTATGAAAACTGAAGAAGCTACTCAAAGCCATGGCACGGCTTGAACGATCAGATGTCTACTGTAGTTGTACTTATGACTGGTTCATCGTTTCTCATGTACCTTGGCTCCAGCTATGTATTTTCTCATGCTTGGGAATACAGTGAGTGAAAAAAAATAAATCCTGACCTTTTATTCAGTGATGAGATTTAGCTTTTTAAAAAAAATATCTCTAATAATGTCGTGGAGTTAAAAGTACGATTAGCTGCATTGGATGACTTCAAGTCCTCCTCAGGGAAGGTGAGTTGATGTGGATAATATGGGTGAAGATAGACTTGGAGCTCTTCCTTTCAATCACATTGCTCTACTTCACCCTACTACCAGTTACCACCTGATACAAAAATTGGTTTGAGTGTTTCTAATGCCAAGACTGCATCCTGTATTTTTCCTTAACGTGATCAATTGATGTTTTATGAGAGGAACAAGTTTTGTAGGAATAGGCCAATACTGCATTCATAGCTTTTACTTTAAGGTTACTTAAAATACACATTTGTTTGAGTTTTGCTCTTTTAATTTCTTGAAAGATTGTCAATATATTAAGTTCTCTATAGTTTTCACTTAACTTCCCAAAAGAAACCCTTCATGGACAAGTTACACTGCTTAACATTTTAGAACACTCTCCTTATGCTGGTAGGGCATATTTGGTAAACATTTGATTAGAATCTGTAGGCAGAAAGTGAGAAGGCACAAAGTCGTCCTGCCATGGAAAACGTCTGT
Organism: Sclerurus mexicanus; assembly: GCA_013396755.1. Classification (NCBI taxonomy): domain Eukaryota; kingdom Metazoa; phylum Chordata; class Aves; order Passeriformes; family Furnariidae; genus Sclerurus; species Sclerurus mexicanus. Next base: position 2,029,069 of record VWZF01005535.1, on the reverse strand, counting down.
GGCTTTTGGTCTCGTCCCACTTCCCTTAAAGTGCTCAAACGCAGAAGGAGGGAGAGGCCCTGGCCATGCAGACACATAGCCCTCTTGGGTGATCCAAAGAGGGAAACGCCCTTTGTTCCTCTCTTCTGCCCCTCTATATGACCTGAAGAAACATGTTTCTGTATAAACACTTAGCCCTCCAGTAACTATACAAATCTGAGTGAAAACTCAGGATCTGCCTCTCTGTCCCCATAGAACTCAAATACTTGAAAAAGTACTTGAAAAAACTCAAATACTTGAAAAATACTTTAAAATTGGTCCAGATTTTTAAAAAATACACTCCCCCAATATCTGCAAATCGCAAAACACAGATAGAAAGTGCAATGTGAACCTTAGCTATCTCAAAATGTGAATACAAATAATTCCCATTAATAAATAGAAATTGTCATACAGAAGGGTATCCTTATTCTCACATAGTGTGTCATAGTTGTCTTCTCTTGTCTTTGAAAGAAGAAACTTGATCTTAGGCTTTAAACTGAGATGTTTTCAAATTACAAGATATTGTAAAAAGTTGTAAGCTAGATAAAAAGCTCTGTTGATGTTTTCTCAAATCCTTTAAATAGCATTAAGGGAACTGTTGGGATCGGTTCAGTTTACACAGAAGTCATGCAGCATATTGTATGTCTGACAAAAACCACCATTAAAGTTGTTACAGCATGGTACTGTGCAAAATGTCATTTGAGGACTTATCATGAAAGGTTTCTTTCTAGTTTTTCATTTAAACAACCAGCATTACTGCCAAAACACTGACCGTGGTCCATATTTGTAACAGGTTTTTAACATAACATAGCAGGTTTGATTGACAAGATTTTTAGGTCCTGTACCTTTAACACTTTAGTATGATCTTTTTCATGTTTCTAATGCTTGAGGCTGTACTGCTTAACTTGACAAAAAACAACAGTGTTGCTGCCATTTGTAAGTTTTCCTACAATATTCCTTTTACTAACTTAAAAACTGGCCTTACTGGTTTCAAATAGGCAGTATCCCTTTTAAGTGACCTTTGCAACCCAAGTGTTACTTGCTGTGGTTGAGAGTTTTTTGGTGTCACTGAAGAGACATTAAGACCTTTTGTTCCCATTAGCACATAAGCTCAGAAAACATGCTTAGTAAGACCTAATTCCAAAACACCTCAGTCCCATTGATCCTTAAAATTCAAAACACTGATTATTAAGAAATATATTAATGCCTACAAGGCACTGCAACGCACTCGGCTGTTTTATGTTGACTGAAGGTGAAATCTTAATAACTCCTTCCTTAGGAGAAATTTTACTCTAGCTTCATCAGACATCCAAGCCTTTAGAAAAGGCCAGATTTATTATTATTTTGTTCATACCACAATGTTAATATTGTTAATACTCATTGTACACTATTGTAAAAAGATTAAAACAAAGTGTCTGAAAACAATTCAAGAGTTTTGAAAAGTTAGCCTCACCCTCTTCCCAGCTACTTGCATCTGTCCTGTTTATGGTTTAAAAGAAAAACATCATCTTGAAGATATATTTTACTGAGGCTAAAGGGATACTGTCTTGTTCAGATGCCATGAAATTGCGATTGTGATCTGACAAAGCTGTCTTCTCTTCTTGTGTTGTATGGAATGTCTGGATCATGCTTTCTGGGATATTTTTATTGAAATGCTCAGTGTGCGTTTCTGCAAAAAAAGACTTGGTTGCTTATACGAGGCAAGCAGGTCTTTCTCCCTTTTCTTGTGTTCTCTTGACACTTTTGTGGAACTTGACAAGCCTGGAAAAAATAATTTTTTGTAAAATTTGTACAATAATGTTATAAAAAGTTTATAATCCTAGACCTGTTGTGTTAATTATTGTGCAAAAACAGTATATTCAGAATAAAAGTTTATCATTTAAAATCAACATCTATTTTGATTGTTCACTCTGTACAAAACATTAAAACATGTAAATAAGAGCCTACATTATTTGCTATATAATACTTCAGAGTTTGCTATAAAATTGCACTCAAGTGTCTGAAGCCAGTGGAGACAGTGACTTAACAAAGAACTTCATGGGATTCAGAAAAGGACGTGCAGCCAACCCTCATTTCTGTTTTATTTGTGACTGAAAATTTCAAATGAAGTGGAAAAAAAAATCTAACCAAAGAAAACTGAGAGTCTGTAAAACTCTCACTAAAATAAGAATCTGCAAAACATCTGAAGTACCTCTGTTGTCCTGAAACAATTGCTTTTGAAAGGGTTGCCATTTACTAACTTGTAAACACTGATGAAGTCCAAGGGTTCATTCACATGGAGCAGCAGAATAAAATCAGATGTCTCAGATGGGTCCTGCCCAAGTTGTTGCCCCACTTCTGAGCAAGATTACTGCATGATTTATGAGTCAGCTTCTGTACTGCTGCTGTTCTTAGCTAAGCATTATATTCAAAGTGAACCCATGTCCTGTAATAAACAGGCTTGGGGTGTTCGGGAGGTGCTTTGCTGGGTTTTCAGACTTCCTGTGGTGGCACTGGCAATCTCTGTCAGGCAGGGCAGAGTCTGCAAGTGGCAACTGCTTTAGAAGCCTGATTTTAATCCTTGACACAGCCCAGAGAGAATGGCAGTTGTAAAATGCTGATGGATTTATGGAATCCCTGAGGAGTAGGTAAGAGAATAAGAAATCAAATGCAGATTCTAATGCTGCGGAGTAACAGATCGCCCATGTGGAAATGCTACAAGGCAGTGCATGACACTGTGCATCAACATCCAGAGATTACTGGCCTCAACTAGATTAAACATTGCTTCCTAACTACATGATTATCCCCACATGCTGAACTCACTTTATCATGTTTTCTGTGTGCTGACTGCCATTGAGAAGTAGAAATAAATAAAACCCCCAAATCCCTTCCTGGAACAATTTTAGTTTAAATTCTGTATTACAGTACACTAGTCATTAAGTGCAGGAGCTGACACTCTCGGAAAACACAAGGTTTCTCCCCCACACTTCTGGAACTTAAAAGCATCTTTGACTTCATTAGTTTGATATGGGAATGGCCGCACTGCAGTGAGATATTCTGTATTCATCCCTTGTGCAAATCAAACCAGAATACACTTGGCCTGTCATATTGTATTATTTTGAGATATGAGTTTACACTGTCCACTGCAGCTCTGTTGCTACTAAACATCTACAGGAATCAAGACATTATATAACACAGATGTTATAAAAACTCTTCACTGTCACATCTATTAATTCAGTGCTCCTTTTAATGCTCGACTAATCTAAATGCCCACCCTAAATGGTACAACATTTTCTCTGCGTGTGTCACAAGACCTTCCTTGAGAACAATGTCTCTCTTTGCAGTAGTCTCATAGGAGCTTTTGTTCCCAAAGTATATATGGGGGGAGGAGGGAAAGAAAATGAGTTTTTTTCAGGAGAATGATTTAATCTAAATTCTAACTGTATTCCTTCTAAATGTTTTATAGATATAATATATTCTCTCTTTTCCTGATTGAGAATATCATTCTCAGGAGATGACCTTTCGTTTTAAAACATTGTTCAGAAATCCAGATACATTTTATTGAAGTCTCCCCTTTTAGTAGAGCATCCACGCCTCTCTTTCTTTGGGAGTTTTGAACTTCTTTTTTTTTCCTCTGGATCTTACAAATAATTTCTTGAGTAGGTCTCCAGTGTACAACCCATATCGTGTCAACAAATATTTGAACTTGGTGAGAAGTGTTTCCCTTGCTAAACTTGTTTGTGGTTTGTCTCACCTAACTAGTTTTCAGTTACTCACAGGTCCGTTCTGCAGTGAGCAGAGTTTAGGAGCTGGCTACATGTGGTGGGCCTAGCCAGGCTTTGGCATCTGCCTTATGGATTGGAAGATAAATTCTTAAAAATTAGTTTTGTACTGCTGTTTTAGTTGTATGCCTTTTCAAAGAGAGTAGTTACCACATTAAGTAAAAGCTGTATCCGCTACTTTATTCATTACTTTCACGTTTGTTTGTTTTTTTTGAGTGAGCCCTTAGTGCTACTAGTTTCTAACAGCTTCCTTTTTGAGAAGGAAATATGAAATATAGGACTTGAGTGGTATTCACTCTTCCTTTTCAAGAAAATCTTTCAATTATTTTTTGCAGCCACTGAATTAGTTGTTTCATAAACAAAATCAAATACATGGAGTTGGGAATGGATTGTCACTCAGAATTTCCATTTTAACTTTTGTGACTTTAACTCAGATGCTTCTTGTAACCCAGAATCCAGTGATCTCAGCCTCTATTCTGTGGCTTGATTATTAAAAATAAATTTTGTGGGCATTGTAACACACACACTATGGAAAGGGTAATTAACATTCTTGGAACACTGACTAATAGCACAATGTTTTGGTATGTGTGGTTAGTGTGTATTATTCCTGTGAGGTATTTTTGAGAGTTCAAGCAGTTACTGCTCACTGTGGTATGGGTTAGTCAGTTTGCCATATAAGCTCTGGTATCTTCAGGAATTAATTAGCTCTAAGAGAAAATTGCAGACACAGTGGGTCTGCTTTGCCTAGAGACATACTGTAATACCTAATTTCAAGTGGCATGGAAATTTAGAGAGTATTCTCCTGTCCTGCTAGCCTGTAGTCTGCACACAAAAAAAAAAAGAGAAAAATGGTAGCACTTGCTTTTGACATCTTTTGGGAATTCCAGTCTGGGAAATAACAGGCATTTGCTTTTGCTTTTGACATCTTTTGGGAATTCCAGTCTGGGAAATAACAGGCAGGGAAACTTTGAGAACGTGGAGCTAAATCGTATGCAGTGGGATTCACTAGGTGAGCACTATATCTGTGTTCCTGGGAGCAGTGGAGATCCATATAGACACAGAGGAGGAAGAACTATTCTGATGACCAGCCACTGGGATTATTCTTGCAGTTGCATTTGCATACACAACCTTTCTATTGAAACTGAAGTGTGATGGTGCTGGATCTGCAGAAAGACAGATCAAGCAGTGGAGATAGATTAATTCAAAACTTGAATCTTCTGCTTATCAAGCTTGTTCCAAGGATCAAGGTCTAGGCTTAGTAAATTGCACCTAAGGCAAGGCAGATGTGAAATCTAGGCTCTTAGCTACCAGAGAATGAAACAGACTGCTGCTTTAACAGCCATTGCTATGCAGATGTGGTGAAAGAGATGCCGAGCTCCAGGTTCTGAGAGGAGCTGCTTTGGTGGCCGTGGTTGGAGCAGTCTGTGACAATGAATTCCTTCCAAAGCAGAGGGGAGATAGTGGTGGTGGTGAAGGGGATGTTACTCCCTCTTTTCATCATGTGCTTCCACTTACAGTACTTGTCTCAAAAGCATAAAATCTAATCTTTCTTTAGCCTCAGAATATCACTGAGAGAGGGAATCTGAGCACTTTTATCCAGAGGTAGAAATGAAGTGTAGTCTAAAGGCTACCTGCAACAAGTCTTGCCATCAGGCTTTTAAAGAAATATCTGCAATAAGGAGAAGAGCAAGCAGCTCTAAGTTTTTGTTTTACTCTTCAAATTTTATTTTGTTTTATTTTTTAGCAACTGTTACTTCATTATGGAATAAGAAGAAATGAAGAGGTAGGTAGAACTCGAAGATCCAGAGAGTTCTTAGGTTCTATGATTTGGGATTCTAAAATTAGTCAATAATTCTGGGACATTTCTGAAAATGGTATTTATGTCATTAATCACTTGAGTTTTCTTTTTCTGATTTTTTAATATTTATGTCCAGTTCTAATCTAGCAAGTCATATAGTGTCACGCTTTAAAACAAGTCCTTGATTTTCAGTGAATGGAAAATCTCCCCATCCACAAGAAAAGAAATTGTGTTTAAACCTAAGCACTTAGAACTAGGAAATGGTATTAAGCCTCAGCTTTAGTTTGCAGACTATTTTATGGCTTGCAAAAATTTATTGCTCATTGATTCAGCCAAAAATTCCATAACTACTTATGATTGTATCCAACTTCAGACCTGTAGCTGAGGCAGGAGCATGGAAGACAAATTGCATGTATTTCAGCAGGACATTGCTTTAACTTTCAGCTCTCAGTACAGTTGATAAAGTCTCCTTTTCCCAAACCTGACTTGCCATGCAACCAGAACTGTGAGAGTAACATGGCCAAGAGAAAAGTAAATTGTAACTGCAAGAGCCTGTAGAGAGGGCACATCTGGCACCACAGTAGTGCCTCCTGCTCTCTCCAAAGTGCATTCACCAGGCTGAAGCAAACGCCAGGCAATGCCAGCACTGTCTGGTAATTCCCTGGGAGTGCTGGGAAGAGCCGTGCACCTTAGTGAAACAAACCGGTGTATATGTTTCTCTGTGTCCTTCTATTAACAACAAGAAATTCAAGAAACTACATAATATCTGAGTTTTCAGATGCCTAAAATTTCACTGAGTCGTAAGTCAGAGAGAATAGTTTTCAAATGCTTCCACACCTCTGAAGGAATTTAGGCATTAAACTAAGATTTTGAAGTATTAAGATTTTAGGGGAGAATATGCACATGGATATATTTTTATGCCTTTTAGACACTACCCATGGGCTTCTAGAAACCTGCCAGTGTGCTTTGCTTTGCAAGGTCGAAGAGCCCCACTGTGATTTTTTCTGGCAGATGACATCAGTAGAACTGTGCTTTAAAGCAGCTTGCATGTAAGGCCTCCTTTGCAGAGCATGAAGGAGAACCTATAGTGTGATATTTGATCTTTTAGAATCTCTAGTTGAGTGAAATGTCTTAAATAGAAAATGGTCTTGTTCTGAAAGAAAACCTATCCTGGGCACTTCAGATAGGCACCTTTATTGCTTCCAGAAGTAGTTGTCTCATGTAAATGGATATTGTGTTACTAGAGAGCCTTTTTTATTATTATTTTTTATTTATTTAATAGTTTTAATAGCCATTTAAAAATAACAGAATAGTGTGGAATGCTGTATTTTATAGCTCAGCTGTATTCACCCTGCTGTAACTAACCCTGGACTGCCTTCACCGTAGCTGAGGCTTTTGCCTTCAATCCAGCTGTTTTACACACTCCAATGGATCCCAGAATCAAGTTCCAAAACAGTGCAGATGATGCTGACAGAGATAACAGTGGATTAGTTTTGGTTTGTTGGTGTCCCCTCCCCACT